>JAGFNQ010002393.1:250968-557727 GCA_024364735.1 Boesenbergia rotunda
GCTACTCAGTAAGACGCGTGGCGTCCCACGCTCCCTGAGTCCTGCCCGATTGTGTGCGCTATTATCCCAGGGCTCAGCCTACCTGACCGTGTGTGCTTTCCCGCAGCTCGGCTACTCAGAAGACGCGTGGCGTCCCACGCTCCCTGAGTCCTGCCCGACTGTGTGCGCTATTATCCGCGGCTCAGCCTGCCTGACCGTGTGTGCTTTCCCGCAGCTCGTCTACTCAGTAAGACGCGTGGCGTCCCACGCTCCCTGAGTCCTGCCCGACTGTGTGCGCTATTATCCTGCGGCTTAGCCTGCCTGACCGTGTGTGCTTTCCCGTAGCTCGGCTACTCAGTAAGACACGTGGCGTCCCACGCTCCCTGAGTCCTGCCAGACTGTGCACGCCAATTTCCCGTGGTTGGGCTACTTAGCAGGAGGCGGGGCGTCCCACGCTTCATAAGTCTTACCCGACCGTGTGCACAAACTCTTCCCCTCCAGGGAGGCATAAGTAGACCAGTTCCCACGCTCCACTTGGTTCAGTGTCTCCGATCGGACGCGTGGCGGCCCGCGCTCCTCAAACTCGGCCTGAGTCAGTGGTGGAACTCCTATCTTCTAACATGACACATTCATCCCTCAGCTCAGTCCCTGGCTCGGTGCAGGGTAACCTAACCTGCCTCACTTGTTAATCAGCCGAGCGTGTGAAATTCTTAAGGTTTTGGGTCAAGAAACATCCCCTGGGCATCTCGCCGGCTCGGGTTCCCCTTTAGTCGGGCCTAAATGGAAGATATATGGTCCGACAAAGCCACCCGAAGTCTGCGACTCGACCATAACATTGTAAATGGCCTAGGGTAACAATCTCCTTCAACCAACGCTTCAGCGTTCTCCTTGTATCGGGTCACTCACCTGTGACCGATCTGTCATTATGCTCAAGAATACCCTGTCCCGACACGGGAGTGCGAAATCTCCGGGCTCGGATCGTTCGCCAAGGCGGAAAACCTAATACCCGCGGCAACCACCGGAATGTGCCTTGACTTGAGCCTCGGTAGTGGAGCCCTCGCGTGGGTCAGCAACGCCGCGTAGACTATTGATTCGCAAAAAAGGACAAGTAGATGCAAAGGAAAAGGTGACATTTTATTATTGCAGGCGATTACAAGACAGACGCTTAGTGCCTCTCCGACTGATAAAGACAAAAGTGATCAGGCCTCACTAACGACTGATCATAACTCATGGGGCTCGGCCGGTCTTCCTCGGAGCTTGACCCTGGAGCAGGAAGTCCGTGTAGCCTTTAAGGCGCTGAATGCGTCGCTGGACGGCCTTCAGTACAGACGTTTGGACCTCGTACTTTTACTTAAGCTCGTTGAGCTTCGCGGTACTGGCTGCTCGTCCTCCTCTTTGGCCTTCAGGTCGGCCCGCAGAGTGTAGATGAGGCGATGGGCTTCAGAAAGTTGCGCCCTGAGTACAGCCTACCCCTCAGAAATCCGAACTGACGGTGACGCCTGTCAACAAGAGAAGGCAAGAGTCAGAAGTAAAAGAAAAGAGAAGTAAAAGCAACACCTTTCGTAAGTTGAAGTTTTGTGGGTCGGGCCTAAGAGCTCTCACCCGAGCAGAGTTTCCGGACTCTCGGATGGGAGAAGTTTGCAGACTTCCTGTCCTGACCATCACATGAACACGAGTCACTAGATAGTGTCCAAGGAATGGTGACAGGTGGAGAGACTGGTCCAGGAGAGCCGGCGGCAGCATCCTCGCTCGCAAAGGCCCGGGGGTTGAAAAGGGGCAAGGAGCATGCAAGCAACAAGCCGCCCCAGACTGGCATTAGCTGAGATAGGAGGCATATGATAGTAGCCCCTCCAGCAATCGTCGAGCCAGTATTGCCAGCCGGTCGGCATATAAAACAACGACGAGTTGAATGACGAAGGACAGTATGAACACCTCCCTTCGGACCCCCCAGGGGCGCAAGCGCCCAAACCCTCTTCAACAAAGTTAAAGAGAGCGCTCGAGAGGAGCTTCCCGACTGAGAAAGGAGAAGCTCCAGAGGCGCTAGGGAAAGCGATACCTCAGGTGCAAGCGAGGGAGACACGTGCCCCCGGAAGGGGGGTCACACGGGAAGACGAAGGCACCGCGGCAGCAGCTTTTGCAGGAGCCAGTGCTCGGGCCCGCTTCACTCGACGGGAAGGAGCGGGAGTGCTATGTGAAGATGAGAATGCAGCCGAACGAAGTGCCTGAGGGCAAGGTTCCAGTGGAAGATCACCTGTAACAGGGATTCCCATGCGGGGAGTGGGGCATGTCCTCATTGGTTCCTTCCCTTTACGCGATGTCCCTCGCGCGAGGAAGTGATGGGTTTGAGTATTCAAGGCGAAAAAGGTGAACCAGGGGAGAGCATCATCTCAAAGAACTCCCGGTCAATATCTTCTGAAGGAGAGGAATACGAATTGTCTGAGGAAGCATCGGACTCTCGCAGGAATAAGGCTTCTTCAGAGGAGTCGGTCGACATGCGGGAAGATGGATGGGAAGTTCGGTGCCACAGGGGTCCTGTGAAAATGAAGGTGGCAAGGGCCGCCTATGTATAGGGGGAGAAAAATTTCTCAGCCGTTCGTGGAAGACCTCGGTAAACCGCGTAATCCGACGGTCAGTCACGCGAGGGGAAGGCGTGGAGAAGTGGTAGAGGCAGAGTAAATGTGCAAGGGCGGATTGGTACCCGAGGTGCTTATGACTGGTGGCGGACGTTTCACTGCCCGACGCGTCATGTCACCCACGCCTTGTTCCATCGCTCATTAAAGCAGGCATCAGGGATCTAGGAGTGAATCACCTCGATGGGATGGGCGCAGAAAAATGCTCATAAACAGGCTAGTCCCCGAGCTTTGAGCTCGGCCAGTCGCATGGCGACTCACGTTTCTTGGGATCCAACCCAACCGAACAGCCAAACCCTCGTGAGCGGGTCGGACCCCATCGGTCCTTTAGCTCAACAATCTACACAGTAAGGCAGTGTCCCAATCGGAGCGGTCCGTTCGGCGATCCTGGAGATCGCTAACCATTCGACAAAGGGAACAGACCCGAAAGATTTGAGGGGGAATAAGGAGGTTCCAGTCGGCAAGGCCAGGGGACGTATCGCTCCAAACCCGTCACCCTCACAAGCATACAAAGAAGAAAGGCAAAAGATACAAACGGCTAGACCTTCACTTGAAGGGCACATCGGTCACACTGGGCAAGTCCTCACACATGTCCTCAAGGCTTACGGTCGTAGGAGGCATATCGGGAGACAGATACCCACCTAACCTGAGTCGACGGATGATATTCAGCCCTTGCGGCTCCATGACGTCCATGAACCATTTGGCGATTTCGGCCATATCGGTAGAGTCATTGATACACTCAATCCTATACTTCTCCCGTCAGGAATCTTCAGTCTCCTTGAAAGATCGAAGCGTCATCAGCTCCGATCTAGTCGCCTCCCACTCGGACTGCTCAGTCTCCCTATGAGCGCGAAGTTCTGTCAACTCCGATCTGGTTGCCTCCCAATCGGACCACTCCCTCCACAGCTGCTCAAGCTCTTCTTTTTGGGTATGCAGCAATTGATCTTTGGAGGAGAGCTCCATGGATAGCTCAGTTATCCTTTATGACTGGGCTAGAGCAGTAGTATCTCTGGCCTCCAGTTGGGCCTGAAGGGAATTGAGGGCGACTGACGCCCTCTGATGGTCGAACTTCGCCTGGGATAACTCAGTCTGAGCCTCCGCCTATGAGGCTCGCGCTTTCCGCTCGGCGTGCTTCAGGGTGGAAAGTCTGATGTTTGCTTGGGAAGTGGCTTGTTGCGCCGTCTCGACTTGGCCGCGCGCTGCTTCAAGTTGTTCCCCCGAGTAGGATAGTTGATCTTGCAGAGCCTGAACCTCCTCTCGTAGGTGGTTCAGTGTGGGCTCGTCAGCGACTAGTCGGGAGTGTGCCAGCTGCATTCGCAGGCGCTTTACCTCCCTTTCGGCCTTAGCTCGTGCTGAGCTATGGGCTAGGAGTGACATAGAGACGCCATGGCAGTCTCCTACGAACTGCAGGAAGAACGCCATTCCTGAGAGTTAGAATTGAAGAGTGCAGTGGAAGGCCTAAGTCGCCTATACATACCTGAGTGGCCTTAAGGAAAAAGGCGTCAGCTTTGTTGCGGGAGCCTCGAAAGTAGGACTCCTCGAACCCTTGGGCATAGCGATCGGCTACCAACCCATAGAGGCGCAGATCCTATTAGTGCTCGGGTAGCTCACCTGGGGGTATCTTTAGGCGACGGTCCGCCCGAGAGGGCACTAGGAGATGCATCATCGGGTCCTCATGCGGATCCTTGGCGGAAGGGGCTCCTGATCGAGCAGACATCAAGGTGTCGGAGTCGTTGGAAGTGGCAGAAAGGTTGGCGGGTGATGTGGCGACAGAGAGGTCGGCCGCAGCACCAGGGTTGGCGGCAATGGCCGAGGCAATTGCCGGTAGGCAAACTGGGGAGTCTCCGACGAGAACGGTGGCCGGAGAGGTAACCACGGGGGCCACATACGGAACAATGGCTAAAGAGGCAGAGTGAGCTTCGGGCTCGGGAGCTGCTCTCTTCTTCTTCTTCTTCTTCTCCAGATGCTTGCTGGAGGAAGGAAGGGAGGAACCCCCTGTCGTGGAGGACGCTCGTCGGCGTTTGGAAGGAAGGCGCGGTAGGACATTCGTGGACGGGGCGGTCTCGGAGGCGGTGGGGCCAGACCCCTGCACAATCGGGGTCGGGTTGGCCGGAACCATCTCCGCTACAGCACCTTCTCTAGCGGCCAACATAGAGGTGATCCGAGTCTGTAGCTCGGCCTCGGTCAACCTGAAACCTCGCTTCAGGGCTGTGGATAGCAGCAGGGAAACTGCGAAGGCCAACTACATTCATGCATGACAAAGAGATATGGCCTGACAGACACCGGGGGACTTACCAGCATCGGACAGAGGAGGGGTGGGGCTCGGGCTCAGACCGAAGATAGAAAGAATCACCTCCCTCAGCAGAAGTCCGCCGTGGAAGTGACTAATCTCTAGCTCAGCGGTGACACTCAAGAAGTCGGTGGAAGTACGATTGTGCCGAGGAAGAGTCTCGGAAACGGGAAGTCTCTCGACCTAAGTAGTGGGCCATCCTGGGGCGGGGATGGGCCCGACGAAGAAGTACCGCTCTTTCCAACCTTTGTTCGAGGTGGGCAGATTCAGGAGGAAGGAAGCTTTGGCCCTGGCTTGGAAGAAAAAATTGCCTACCTCTTGCTGCTTGGGGTAAAAGAGGTAATGGAAGTTCTACGGTGTCAGGGGAATCCCAAGAAGCGAGAAAATAATGGCCGAACCACATATCAGGCGTACGACGTTAGGGGCTAGTTGAGATAGAGGATGTTGGATCGAGAATAACGATAGAGGGGGGGGTGAATATCGTAAAACATTTCTGATTCGCAAAAGAGAATAAGCATCGGAAAAGTAAAACAGCACAAACGCGAACTCAAGCGATTTTACTTGGTTCGGAGTCGCGGTCGGGTCCTACTCCAAGGCCCACGGTCGTTGACCGTTTACTGGGGGCAATTCTATATGTGCGCAAAAAGTTTACAGAAAGATTACAGTTGTAATATAGCAAACTGAAACTTAAGCTCTTTCGTTACCGATGCCCGTTGTAGATTGTACTTCTGAGCAGAAGGTCGTCGTCGACGCTTCAATCTCGAGTTGGGAGGTTTCCGGAGCAGAGCGCTTGAGTCGAAGAGCGTAGTGGCGTTGGAATTATGTATTGAGAAGCCTTGGGGGTCGAGCCCCTTATATAGTGAGTCTGGGGGTGCCTGGGACGTTGGGGGCGCCCTCCACGTGTCTCATGATCCGGCAACCTCTCGGTCATCCCTTATCCCTCAAGGATCGGGCTCGAGGTTTGACGAGGGCGCCCGGGAAGCAGGGGGCGCCCGGGTTGACTCTTTCAGCGGGCTTCTCAGCTGGATAAGCTTCTATCGCTTTGTTGGCTTCGACCCAGGGCGCCCTAAGCATCCACGGCGCCCGGGAGCACGGGGGTGCCCGGGAGCATGGGGGCGCCCGGGAGCATAAGCTTCCGAAGCATTTTCTTGCTTAACTTGTTTTGCCTTGACCTTGGGGGCGCCCTGCCCAGCTGCTTGCCCCTCTCCTTTGGGGCGTTCTGAGTTGTAGAAACACATTCCTTCGGTCCTGTATCCAAGGTTAGTCCAAAACAACACAAAGTAATAAAATATTAGGTTTATACAACCTTAGCTGTCTTGGTTCCCTTGACGGGGAGCACGTCCTCACCTACTCCTCTCCCTGTCATCAACCGGCTCCTCCGGTTGGACTTTTGCCCAGCAGTCCTTCGCCAGGTGCCCAGCTGTCCTTCGCCAGGTCTTCAGTACCAAGCAGTCATTCGCCTGGTGCCTAGCAGTTCTTCGCTAGGTCATAGATTCCTAGCAGCCCTTCCCCAGGTGCCTAGCAGTCCTTCGCCTGGTGCCTAGCAGTCCTTCGCTAGGGCTTCGATTCCAAGCAGTCCTTTGCCTGGTGCCTAGCAGTCCTTCGCTAGGTCTTCGACTCCTAGCAGCCCTTCGCTAGGTGCCCAGCAGCCCTTCGCTGGGTCTTAGGTTCCGATGCCTAGCAGTCCTTTCACTAGGACTTCAATCTGCACACTCAAGTAGCATGTTAGATAAACATAATATCTTAACTTTTGAACCCTTTGCCATTTATCAAAACACAGGTTCGACTTTGGTGCTGTCTGCACCAACAATCTCTCCCTTTTTGATTTATGACAACTCGATTCAAAAAGTTAAGTTAATTCATACAGTTGATATAACAGTTTAGTTCCCTCCCCCTGGAAGGAATCTTCCCCTAGGTTTTTCAATGTTTCATGGGGTTTGAAAATTTTCTAAGTCAAAATAATTGAATTAATTTTTCAAAACTTAAAAGGTTTTTCAAAAGAAGTTTTAGAAAATATTTTTCAAAAATACATTTTGATTGGGCACTTTTGAAAAATTTTCATACTTAGAAATTTAGAAAAATACCTTAGTAGAAAATTTTCTAAAACATCTTTTAAGTTCTTGGAAGCACTTTAAAAATTTCCAATCTCTTTAGTGCTTTTAGAAACTTAGAAACTTTTATATTAGAGAAGTTTAGAAGTAAGTACTTAGAGATATTTTGAACATAGCTTAAGTTTAAGTACTTAGACAATACTTTTGAAAACTGCTTAGGTCAAGTACTTAGAATCAATTTTGAAAACAATTTAGATCAAGTACTTTTGAAACAGTTTTGAGAAAAATAATAGATTAAGTACTTTGAAAACAGTTTTGAAAAAACTTAAGTATCTTGAAGAAAGCAGTTTTGAAAAAAACTTAGCTTAAGTACTTTGAATGCAGTTTTGAAAAAAACTTAGCTTAAGTATTTTTTTGAAAGTAGTTAAAAAAACTTAGCTTAAGTAATTTTTTGAAAGCAGTTAAAAAAACTTAGCTTAAGTGCTTTTTTGAAAGCAGTTAAAAAAAACTTAGCTTAAGTACTTTTTGAAGAAAGGATAAAGTTTTTGAAAATTTTGAAATTTTTTTTTAAAGCTTCTCTCCTTTCCTATCTCTCCCCCTTTGCCATATATCAAAAACAAAGCAATATAGCAAAAAAGTAAATAAATTGCATAAGAAAAAAATTAATGTGTTGTACTGAACCAATGCAAGATAAACTGAGCCAAGGCAATTTTAATTATCTCTTTAGGGTCCTGTCTAACCCAATTAGCTACTTACTAACTGTTATAAACAGTAGTTTTCGCTAGGGTTAGTCGAGTTAAGTGTTCTGTTCAAGTTAGATTTTCTAAACTTAACACTTAACTTGATTACTATTTAAGTTGTATTTAGTGCCCCAATTACTGCAGATGCACTGATTTAAAGCATCTTGAATTAAGGCAAAGACGTAAGCATCTCAACCCATTCTAGGTTATCAATCAAAAGTACCCTAAGGTGCTTGTGAGATGCTGGCTTCTAGATCTATAGGTGCATGCAGTTTTAGGGTTAGGGCCTAGGCTAAGTCCATTTGCGAAAAAACCCTAGTTTTGAAGGAGGTAGTTTTTGAAAAGAAAACTAAGTCGAAAAACTATTTTTAAAATTGTAAAAAGGTTTTGAAAATTAAGTAAAGCAGTTTCAAAATTATTTTAAAAACTGAATTTTAAATCAAGTAAAACAGTAAGAAAACCAAAAGTAGAGTAAACCTATTCTACCAAGCATAATCCTAATAAAGATCAGATAATCATGAAAAAGCAAATAGTCAACTCCATAAATCAGCTGGTCAAAAGAGAGGACCAGGATAGTCACACCATAATCAGATACAAGCCAACCCTATTGGGTGATCCAACTCTAGGAGTCAGAACTAGGTCTTCCTATAGAAACCTTAGTCAGATAGCAATGATTTCAAAAATAGAACCTAAGACTATAGAGGAAGCCCTACCTGATCCTGATTGGATCATAGCTATGCAAGAAGAATTAGCCTAATTTGAGAGGAACCAAGTCTGGGAACTAGTACCTAAACCTGAGGGCAAATCCGTCATTGACACTAAGTGGGTTTTCAGGAATAAGTTAAATGATCAAGGAGAAATAGTCAGAAATAAAGCCCGCTTAGTAGCAAAAGGATTCAGTCAGGTAGAAGGCTTGTTCATTATCTTCTTGATCAGTATTTGATGAAGTTAGATCTGAATTATCAGATTTTGACTTAATTTCTTCATCAAATATTGGTTGTTTCTTCAATTTTCTTAATTTGTTTGTTGTAAACCCTATAGGCTTTACTTGTTGTTGAGTATCCTAAGAAGATGTCTGGGGTTGACTTAGACTGGAATTTACCTAGATAGTCCTTGGTGTTTAGGATATGGACTTTGCACCCAAAGACTCTTAGGTAGTGTAGGTTTGGAAGTCTATGGTAGTATAATTCATAGGGTGTTTTATTGTGTCGCTTGTTAATCAAGACCCTATTTTGGATGTAGCAATCCGTAATAATTGCTTCTGCCCAATATTGGTTAGCTAAGTTGAATTCATTGAGCATAGCCCTAGCGGCTTCTTGTAGGGTTCTATTTCTCCTTTCGACTATCCCATTTTGCTGGGGGGTTCTAGGACACGAAAATTCTTGTATATACCCATTTATCTTACAAAATTCCTCGAATCGTTGATTTTCAAACTCTCCCCCGTGGTCACTCCTAAGTCTTTTGATTTTAGTATCGTTTTGATTTTCAATTAACTTACAAAAGTCATTGAATAGGTTCAGGGTTTCATCTTTGGTCATTAGAAACCTAACCCAGGTAAACCTAGAGTAATCATCAACTATTACTAAGCAGTATCGGTTTCCGCTTAGTGACTTGGTTACATATGAATCAAATAGGTCAAGGTGCAGGAGCTCAAGTGTGGTTTGAGTTAGGTAAGACTAAATTGGTTTGTGATTAGACCTGGTTTGTTTACCTTGATTACATGATTTACATATTATGTTTTCATGGTTCTTAATTTTAGGGATACCTTTAATTAGGCAAAGTTGGGTGATTTTTGAAATAATTCTCAGGTTAGTGTGACATAATCTTCTATGCCAGAGGTTTGATTGTTCTAACTGAGTTAACATGCATTTAGGTACTAGAGGTAGGTTTATAGTGTAAACATTATTTTTCCTAGTGCCCTTAAGCATGATTTCTGAGTCTTGCAGGTTTCTAATCAGGCAGTTAGAATTGTTAAAGGTAACTATATAACCAGAATCACATAATTGACTTATACTAAGCAAGTTAAATTTAAAATTTTCAACCAAAAGAACTTTCTTAATAACAAAGTCAGATTTAAGTTCAATGTTACCTGACCCAATCACCTTGAGTGTAGCATTGTTGCCAAATGCCACTGAGCCTAGGTTTTTGAACTTGAGTTTGGTGAATTTCAATTTATCTCCAGTCATGTGTCTGGAGCACCCGCTATCTAACATCCATTGGTCCAAATCTTTATGTTCCTACACATAAAGAGTTTTGTTGATTTGGATCCAATTAGAATCAGGAATAGCCTAAATTGATTTTCACAGCCTAGTCTGTCTCACCCAAATCTAGGGTTATCAATCACGTTAACCTTATAGGTTTTGTGAGACAGGTTTTGGTAGATAGAATAAATTTGAAAAATCATGATTTATTTTGAAAAACTTAAATTAATTTTGAAAACAGTTGATCTTGAGTTTATTTAAAAAAATGTTTGAATCTACAATTAACTGAAAATTTATGTTAGATTTGAATTTGACAAAGAATAATTTGAATTTGAATTTCAAAAATTGGCTTCAAGGTCTTGGCGAGGTACTAGACCTTCTTTGGCCGTAGCCTTATTGGATTATTAACCCTTTCCTTGACAAAGCCTTTTAATGAAATTTCATTTTCAAAATTACTTTTTGAAAAATTCTGGTCTAACTAGTTTGGGTCTTGGATCGGTAGCTTCGGCTAGTTTCACCAGTCTAAAGAGACCAAGTAGAGTATACTTGACCTTATTAGAATTGGCTTCCCTAACGTACTATCATCTCATCGCCACCCAATACTATATTGTTCAAATTTCAGTTAAGTTGGTTCTATCCTTAAACTAACCATTCCTAAGTCTAAGCATGGTAAATTGCAGAAATTAAATAAACAAGCAATCATGCAATTTGAAAACAAGAATTGAAATTTAACTAACTATAAATATTGTTTTTAATTTGGCTCCTCCTGGACTAAAGCCACGATAATGGTTCGGCAAGATATGAATCTTGTCCTTGGGGATCCAATACTGATTTGATCCAGTTTGTTTGTTCAGGCACAGTTTGGGTACCCATGCCTAAACTTTAGGTCTGGACTGGTTCAGTACAGCATAGTAGGATCTTTGTCTAGATTTGGTTCTATAGCCTAGTCCGGATCGATTTAGAACCGACTTCTGTTTTCCAAGAATCATGTCAAGACCCTTGGAACCAGAAGTGAACCGTTCTAAGGCTGATCTAAGGTCCTTGACTTGAGTTTTCAAGGAGGAGGTCTCTTTCTCAAGTTTTTCAACTTGAGTAGAGGTTCCTTCTTGAACCTTCTCAGTCAAGGATCTAGAGTCAGCTCTCTCTTTCAAGAATTTTACTTCCTGTCGGAGAGATTGGACTCGGAGTTTAGCATTCGCCAAATCTCGAGAAAGATAGGAAATTAATTCATTTAACTGATTTCTTGAAAAACCACTTACAGTTATTTCACCGTCCTCTAAGAATGTAAGTTTGCCGTCGTCCGGCTCCGACTCTGACTCGGTCTCGATTTCTTCTGAGGTGGTTAGTGCGAGCAGGCCCGACTGTGGGACCTCTTCTTCTTCAGAGGAGGAGGACTCGTCCCACGTTGCCTGAAGTGTCTTCTTCTTTCTCGTCTTCTTTGTTTCCTTCAGGTTGGAGAATTCAGTCTTGTAGTGGCCCTTCTTCTTGCACTCGTAACAGGTCACGTTGGATTTGTTCTTTTCATTTGAGGGTTCAGCTTGTTCTTCCTTTCTTCCGCTGGCTTTTCTTCTGTTGGTCTGATTTTTTAGCTCTTTGTAGTAGTCCCGGGCTAGACGAACCAACTTAGGCCGATTTCCCTCGCTGTCTTCTGAGTCTGAATCTGAATCAAACTCGGGTGCAGGTTGAGGCTTCTTCTTGGTTGTCTTTCCAGTTTTACCTACAACAAAGGCAATGCCTTTCTCGGCCAGATTGCAGTTAGTGTGCTCATGTAATTTAAGTTCTGAAAACAGTTCATCTAATTTAATTTTTGAAAGGTCCCTTGAAAACTTGTATGCATCTACCATAGATGCCCACAAGGTGTTTCTCGGGAAAGCGTTAAGAGCGTACCTTATTAGGTCACGGTTTTCTACCTTGTGACCGATTGTGTGTAGTCCGTTCATTAACTCCTGAATTCTGGCGTGGAGCTGGGTTGCTGTTTCGTTGTCGTTAATCTTGATCGTGTACAGCTTGTTCAGGAGGAGATCTCTCTTGCTGATTCGAGTATCTGAGGTTCCTTCGTGCAGCTCGATCAGCTTACCCCACAGCTCCTTTGCACTGTTGAATGGTCCTACCCGATTCAACTCTTCCTTGGTCAGGCCGCATTGATGTGTCTGGGTTGCTTTTGCATCAGCTTCGATTTTTCTTTTCAGAGTGGTGTCCCACTCAGCTTAAGACTGTGGCACTCCTTCAGCATTCATTGGAATCTCCAATCCAGACTGGATGATTATCCACATGTCCACTTGAGTTTTCAGGTGGACCTCCATTCGACATTTCCAGTAGGAGAAGTCCTTCCCACTGAAAAGTGGTGGTCTGGCTATGCTGAATCCTTCTTGCATGGCCATTGATCTAAAAGTAAGAGTAAAAGGGAAAGAAATATCCTAAGACTTGGTCTTGGATTAGTAGTGCGGGAAGAAAAAAAATATTTATCGAGGGGTGTTGCACTAACCTCGATTAACGATGAAAATTTGAAAAAAATAAATTTAAAAAGAAATCCAAAAAAACTCTCAAATAGGTGGTTGCACCAAATTCGAGCTTTCCCGCTCTGATACCACTTGTTGGATCGAGAATAACGATAGAGGGGGGGTGAATATCGTAAAACGTTTTAGATTCGTAAAAGAGAATAAGCAGCGGAAAAGTAAAACAGCACAAACGTGAACTCAAGCGATTTTACTTTGTTCGGAGTCGCGGTCGGCTCCTACTCCAAGGCCCACGGTCGTTGACCGTTTACTGGGGGTAATTCTATATGTGCGCAAAAAGTTTACAGAAAGATTATAGTTGTAATACAGCAAACTAAAACTTAAGCTCTTTCGTTACCGACGCCCATTGTAGATTGTACTTCTGAGCAGAGGGTCGTCGTCGGCGCATCAATCTCGAGTTGAGAGGTTTCTGGAGCAGAGTGCTTGAGTCGAAGAGCGTAGTGGCGTTGGAATTATGTATTGAGAAGCCATGGGAGTCGAGCCCCTTATATAGTGAGTCTGGGGGTGCCCAGGACGTTGGGGGCGCCCGGGACGTTGGGGGCGCCCTCCACGTGTCTCACGATCCGGCAACCTCTTGGTCAGCCCTTATCCCTCAAGGATCGGGCTCGAGGTTTGACGGGGGCGCCCGGAAAGCAGGGGGCACCCGGGTTGACTCTTTCAGCGGGCTTCTCGGCTGGATAAGCTTCTATCGCTTCGTTGGCTTCGACCCAGGGCGCCCTAAGCATCCAGGGCGCCCGGGAGCATAAGCTTCCGAAGCGTTTTCTTGCTTAACTTGTTTTGCCTTGACCTTGGGGGCGCCCGGGACACTGGGGGCGCCCTGCCCAACTGCTTGCCCCTCTCCTTTGGGGCGTTCTGAGCTGCATAAACACATTCCTTCGGTCCTACATCCAAGGTTAGTCCAAAACAACACAAAGCAATAAAATATTAGGTTTATACATCCTTAGCTGTCTTGGTTCTGACTTTGGGTCTCCAAAATGGAACCCTAGGTCGAACCGACGCCTACTGTTCCCTCGACGGGGAACGCGTCTTCACCTACTCCTCTCAGGAGAATTTACCTGTCGCCAACCGGCTCCTCCGGTTGGACTTTTGCCCAGCAATCCTTCGCTAGGTGCCCAGTTGTCCTTCGCCAGGGCTTCAGTAACAAGCAGTCCTTCGCCTGGTGCCTAGCAGTCCTTCGCTAGGTCTTCGGTTCCTAGCAGCCTTTCGCCAGGTGCCTAGCAGTCCTTCGCTAGGGCTTCGGTTATTATTATTATCATTATTATTATATTTTTTATTATATTATATTATACTATCTTTATTTTTATTACTATTATTTGTTTATTATATTATATTATCTTTATATTTATATTATAATTTTTATTATTATCTTTATTATTATTATCTTTATTATTATTTAAATTTTGTTTCTAATTACTATATATACTAGTAAACATCAATTTGAAATACAACATCCTGAATTAATGAGAAAGGTTTATTTTTAAATAGTGTTCTTCCTAGCTATCGGTGAATAAGTAGAATTGATAATGCATCAATAGCATTTGTCGTGATTGCTTTCTAAATTCTTTTTACTTAATGGTCCAAACTCATACAATATACACGAATCTATTTAGCTAGATGGTTATGTGAATTCACATGGAAGTTGCTTCAACAGATAAATATATAGTTGCATCCAGACAAAAGAAACTCTTTTAGTTGCTTCAACAAGTAAATATGCGGAAGTTCATTTGTATTTATTATAATGTACAGATAAAACCACATATAAACTCTTTTAGTCTTATTGATAGGTGACAAGATCAGTTATGCGTAAATGTACAGATAAAAGCACATATAAACTTAGCCGCAGATAATAGCTAAGTTTTAACTTAGCTACATATAATAGCTAAGTTTTATAGGTGCCATGGAGAATTGATTGGAGACGACTTTGTAGCTCCTAACAAGAAGATACAGAGTAAATGTAGAGATTCATATAAACTTGCGTAAATGGCTAGATGCTAAGTCACATACCAGCCGCATGCTAAGATTCATATGAACTTGTGTAAATATAGCTCCTAACAAAAAATTTTGGATCTTTAACAAACTCACTAAAAAGATAAGGATTGATGTTAAGAGTAACATACCAGCCGCATCCTTGAAGGTTCCAACTCTGTAGCTCTTGATAGAACGATTAACGAGGTTTTTTAAAGTTTTTCATCAGCCGTCAAGGTAAATCAGGAAGTGCTCACAACAGACGGTTCAGAAGCCCAGTGTCCCAGGATTCAGAGAAAAAATTTCTAAAAAATACGTCATAGTCGAGGATTGAACCACGGATGCCTAGGATGATAATTAGTCGTCCTTCCGCTAGACCATAACCCTGGGAGATATTAAATAGCTCGTATAGAAATTTATCCTTGATGTTTTCTTATGAAAATTATCATCAAAAATATTTTTCATAAGAAACTTCTGATATAAATTCACAATGAAGAATGAAAAACTACAGAGTTAAATAGCTAGGGATAGAAATCTTGCAATGATCAAAGCTAGGGATAGAATACATGAGTTTCTATACAAATATCAAAACAGAAATCTTGCACAACACTATTATGTCAAACAACAAATAGCTAGGGATAGAATAGATGAGTTAAAGAATTAAAATTTATCCAACAAATAGCTAGCAAAAACAAGATTCTATAACTAAATGAGTCCAATCCAACAGTATTCTATAATTAAATGAGTTTGTTATACAAGTAGAAGAGGCATCATTCAACTGACATGAAAATAAAGCAACTGACATGAAAATAAAGCTACCAAATTTATAGCAGGAAAATCTAGAGAGATCATCTTGTAAGCAGAAGAAAGGAGAAACAAATAAGTCAGATTGGGGGTATGTATGGTATTTCTACATCATATTCAAAAAGAAGGAACAATCACACAAGAAGGAAGATATCTCATGTTCAAATAAAATCTATCCCAATACAAATAAACAAATAAAATCCAGTTGCAATTGATGTACAACAGAAAAAATACTATAAACCTGTGATGGTGGTTCACGGCATGTAGGATTACACTTATTTATTGTCAACCCAAGTTCCATCATAATCTTCACGAATGCATGGTGATTCATTTTCATCTATTCCGTGATCATCCAAGGATAGAAAACCTATTGTAAAAAATTGATAGTGGATTACAACATTTTCCAACTCATCACCATTTATGTCATCAATGTACTCCCTAGTAGGAGTTGCAACTACAACATGCCATGTAGGATCTTGTAGGTCTTCATTGTAATTTCCAATTGTTACGTACGCCCTTTGGTAAATTGTCGTTGTAATGGCAATTTACCAAAGGGCGTACGTAACAATTGGAAATTACAATGAAGACCTACAAGATCCTACATGGCATGTTGTAGTTGCAACTCCTACTAGGGGCAATTTACCAAAGGGCGTACGTAACAATTGGAAATTACCAAAGGGCGTACCATGGTTTGTATTTTACCAAAGGGTGCAACCCTTTAAGTGAACTTCCTATTATACCCTTGCCGCCAGAAAATATCTTTTTCGAGATATCCGAACCACTTTTGCAGTAATGTAATAATATGTGATTCGGATGGAGAGGAAGTAGAATGTTTGGTCATTCTCTCTCTCACCGCAACAATGTAAATGATATTGTTGAAGGAGGAGGACATTGTGCGTGCCCTAGTTGTGCTTTAGTCGCGAGCTCATCCCTCGAATCCCTCTGCCCAACCAAAACCTAAGCAACTATCGAAAGTGTTAGTGTGTGATCCTGAGGCGGCTTTAAGTGTTAACGTTGAAGTCCATACTGCTCGTGACTATTAAAGTAGGATTTAGGGTTTCTGCAGGGTTGATTTTTATGATAATGGCAGGAAAAAGGACTGTGGGTGGTTCATCGTCTTCTTTATTGGCATTAATCACCAAGGTATGTTAGCGATAGGCTTAGGTAAGAACAACATAGTTTGTGAAAATGTTTATACTTATTTTTGCTGAATAAATTTGTAATGTATAAAAACTGTAGGGTTTAGATGACTTTGGGAAAAAATTACATTAGTGCAGTGTTTTAGGCCACTTTAAACATTTTGTTGAAGCATATGAAATTTTAAATGATCGACACATTGCGAAGATCAAAGAGTCGCCCTTCAGTTTTTTCTTGGACATTTAAGAATTGCAGCATATCCGGGGAATTTTGGTTAATATATTTGAAAGTTGGGATTCAACCTCGCAAGTTTTTAAATTCTCATGTAATAGTTTTAATAATGAATTGTGAACAATATCTATAGTAAGATAAAACATAGATATAGATGGCCTTAAATGATTTATATTTGATCAATTTAAATGAGTGAAGTTCACCTGAAATTCACTTAAGGTTCTCGGTAGGCCTGAAATAAAATCATTTCAGGCTTACGGAGGGCCTGAAGTAATTTTACTTCAGGCCCTTGGTAGGCCTGAAATGATTTTATTTCAGGCCTACCGAGGGCCTGAAGTAAAATTACTTCGGCCCTCTGTAGGCCTGAAATGATTCATTTCAGGCCCAAAGTGAAATAAGTTGAAGCCTATATTGTTGATGATAACTAAATATTTTAATTGTTTCAGGTGTATCGATTGCGTTCACCAGACGAGATGTAGCTTTGTTACTGAGTATAGTGTGTTGGGTTCTCCCGGCACAAAACAATAAAAACGCAGCGGAAACAAGAACCCACGAGCGATCCATGCGAAAGAAAACTCGTACAAAGCTATCTATCTAATAGATTTATCTACTATTTATACCTTTGAAGCGTGCCCTTCGGTTATCCCGCTCGTCCAAGATGCGCCGGATCTCTTGCACGTTCAAGCGTCCGTGCCTCTATTCGTATCCACACGGACACAATCTCTCAACTTCGGGAGAACTACCTTAGTTATGCTAGCAACTTGAGGTAGCTCGAAAACACCAAGAACCTTACAATAAGGTTTCGGCCAAGAGTTGGAAGAGAGGAAGAAGAGAGGAAGGGAAGGGGAAAAGGACAGGCAAGAAGAAGACTCATCCAAAGTCACAAGACCCTCTTTTATAATCATCCCATGAATATGAAGAGGTTTGTGTCTCTTTGGCTTCCCAATAAAGGGAACATCTTTTCATGTAGCTCTTCATCTTTTCCCATGCAAGAAAAGAATCTTTTCATCCAATGAAAAGAGACTTTTCTCTTTCCTCCATGCAACTCCGACCGGGCCTCTCGGACTTCCGACTCGGTCTCCCGACCAAGTCTCCCGAGTCGCGAGCTCCCGACCCAATCTGCAGAGCTCCGACCCAGTCTGCCGAGTGCCGACCCGATCCGCCGAGCTCCGACTCAGCCCACCGACCTCTGACTCGGCCCGCCGAGCTCCGACTCGGCCCGCGGAGCTCCGTCTCGGCCCGCGGAGCTCCGACTCGGCCAGCCAAGCTCCGACTCGGTCTCTCTCGAGTTCCCAACTCAAGTCCCTCAAACTGACCTCTCGAGTTCCCAACTCGGGCTCATGTCTCCCGAGTTCCCAACTCGGGCTCAGATCTCCCGAGTTCCCAACTCGGGCTCAGATCTGCCGATTAACTTTCCCGAAGCATTGTGTCCATTGTGTGTGACCCAATAGATTCTCGTGACGTTGGCAATGTGCCTAAACACTTTAGACACATAAACAATGAGCGACATCTAGCAATGCATCATTGGTACCCAAGTAACAAGAAAAGTCGAGATCCGATTAAACCTCTGTGACTATGATAGTGTATGACCTTGTCCTTCTATCCTTGATATCTAGATTGACCAATGAGGCATATACTGTGTCATCCTCAATCAATCTTGTGTTTCTTGATCCCCGAGTAGACTCACTCAAACAAATGAGCTCAATATCTCATATTGACTCATTTGAGCAAGGTCATGCGTTTCAGTAGTCCTACTCAATCAAGGGGCCCACAGATATCACTCCCGTCATATGGGAGGGATAGATCCCATCTACATCACTCACATCCCTCCGCATAATTCATTACATACCCAGTGATCGCCTTTATAGTCCACCCTGTTACGGGTGACGTTTGACGATACCAAAGCACATAACTCCTTATGTAGGGAACCGTAGTGACTTCAGGTCTAAGGACTATTCATTCCAATAGTCACATGAGAAAGTCTATGAGACTCATATGACAATCTATGAAACTTTCTCATGGCGGGTCATTCAGTACACATTCTCCAATGTATACCCATGTGCCAACTTGATATCACATATCCATGACTTGTGAGCTCAAGTCATCAGTTGACCTACATGCTAGTCTCCATGCATCAATATTATCACTGAATAATTGATGCTTGACTAGGAATAATTTAGTGTAGTGTTCTCTGCATTATCTCACTATCGATTCAACCAATCGATATAATGTAGATATGAACCTACTATACAAGGACATTATTATACTTAGTTATTCGGCACAGAATACAAAGTAAGTATAATAACCAAACATGTCTTTATTAATAATAGAATATGATACAAAAATGCCTCTAGTCAATCATCACATAATTGGTTCTAGGGCTCCTACTAACATAGTGGACCGTGGAGTTTCGGTCCCTATTAATTCAACTAAAGCATCGGGTGACCTCTATCGTACTTACTTCTCAAAAGAAAAACAACCTACCAGAACAAGAATTGAGGATTTACTTAAACATTATTCTAAAAGTGTTGAATCAGAGGATGATGTGTTATTAGTTTGTAAATTATATATTTTGTATATATTTATTTGTGTTTTATTTTCTAGTACATATAAGGTGCCTCTAGGTCTTTTAGATATAGTAGATGATTATGACAATCTTGGTAGATTCAACTGGGTGGAAGCAATCCATAAATTTTTGTCTCCACAATTACCTAAGATTGGGGAAATATTTTCATCAACTCAGGGAAACCAGAGGACCACCAACCTCCCTTACCTAAAGGGATTTGCTGGGCTTTTGGCAGTGAGTAGAATTTTCTTGATAAAATTTATAATATTTTGCTATCATTAATGTAATTGTCTGGAAAAATTTGTGTAGGCATGGTTTTTGGAGCATGTACCCATTCAAAAACCAAACAATGTTGAAGGACCCCGAATAAATAAGTGGAGGAATATTCCTTTGCATATTAGTAGGGTGAGCGACCTTGTCAACCAAATCAGGTCCGAAGAGGTAATTATTTTAAACTGTGATCTATGTTAGTTTGATATAGATGCAGTAAAATTTGTGTACTTGGTAATTGACAGGTGATCGTTGAAATAATTCCTAACCTACATAAAAACACATTGCTTGAGAACCTTGAGATTGGTGATGACATTCCACGGGCAATGGAGACATCAGAAGGACATAACACAGAAGTTGTAAGGTCATGTGGGGAATACATTCTTAAAGACATCCTAATCAAGGAGCTAACAGAGGAGAATATATTTTTGAATGAAAAGGATAAGTAATTAATTTAAATTATTGAAAAAAAGGGGATGGAGGGTCAAGAAAGCTATCATGTAGTCGTTCCTCTTTCTGATCCAGTATCTTGTAGAACAACGAGAGGATGTGACTGAACTCGGTATGATTACAGGGATACTCCAATTGAGAGTCCAGTATGGGACCAGCTATTACATAAGGGGATGCGGAGAAAGGAAGAAATATCAAATGTCATGGACAAGGGAAAAAGGATACTTAGTGAGGAGGATATGGATGAAGCAAGAGAAACTCCCGACCAAGTCTCCCGCGTGGCGAGCTCCCGACCCAATCTGCTGAGTTCCGACCCAGTCTGCCGAGTGCCAACCCGATCCGCCGAGCTCCGACTCAGACCGCCGAGCTCCGACTCGGCCCGCCGAGCTCCGACTCGGTCTCTCTCGAGTTCCCAACTCTTGTCCCCCGAACTGACCTCCCGAGTTCCCAACTCGGGCTCAGGTCTCCTGAGTTCCCAACTCGGGCTCAGATCTCCCGAGTTCCCAACTCGGGCTCAGATCTGCCGATTAACTTTCCCGAAGCATTGTGTCCTTTGTGTGTGACCCAATAGGTTCTCGTGACGTTGGCAATGCGCCTAAACACTTTAGACACATAAACAATGAGCGACATCTAGCAATGCATCATTGGTACCCAAGTAACAAGAAAAGTCGAGATCCGACTAAACCTCTGTGACTATGATAGTGTATGACCTTGTCCTTCTATCCTTAATATCTAGATTGACCAATGAGGCATAAACCGTGTCACCCTCAATCAATCTTGTATTTCTTGATCCCCGAGTAGACTCACTCAAACAAATGAGCTCAATATCTCATATTGAATCATTTGAGCATGGTCATGCGTTTCAGTAGTCCTACTCGATCAAGGGGCCCACAGATATCACTCCCGTCATATGTGAGGGATAGATCCCATCTACATCACTCACATCCCTCCGCATAATTCATTACATACCCAGTGATCGCCTTTATAGTCTATCCTGTTACGGGTGACGTTTGACGATACCAAAGTACTTAAATCCTTATGTAGGGAACCGTAGTGACTTCAGGTCTAAAGACTATTCATTCCAATAGTCACATGAGAAAGTCTATGACACTCATATGACAATCTATGAAACTTTCTCATGGTGGGTCATTCAGTACACATTCTCCAATGTATACCCATGTGTCAACATGATATCACATATCAATGACTTGTGAGCTTAAGTCATCAGTTGACCTACATGCTAGTCTCCATGCATCAATATGGTCGCTGAATAATTGATGCTTGACTAGGAATAATTTAGTGTAGTGTTTTCTGCATTATCTCACTATCGATGCAACCAATCGATATAATGTAGATATGAACCTACTACACAAGGACATTATTATACTTAGTTATTCGGCACAGAATACAAAGTAAGTATAATAACCAAACATGCCTTTATTAATAATAGAATATGATACAAAAATGCCTCTAGTCAATCATCACATAATTGGCTCTAGGGCTCCTACTAACATAGTGGACCGTGGAGTTTCGGTCCCTATTAATTCAACTAAAGTATCGGGTGACCTCTATCGTACTTACTTCTCAAAAGAAAAACAACTTACCAGAACAAGAATTGAGGACTTACTTAAACATTATTCTAAAAGTGTTGAATCAGAGGATGATGTGTTATTAGTTTGTAAATTATATATTTTGTATATATTTGTTTGTGTTTAATTATCGTCTAGTACATATAAGGTGCCTCTAGGTCTTTTAGATATAGTAGATGATTATGACAATCTTGGTAGATTCAACTGGGTGGAAGCTTTTCATAAATTTTTGTCTTCACAATTACCTAGAATTGGGGAATTATTTTCATCAACTTAGGGAAACCAGAGGACCACCAAACTCCCTTACCTAAAGGGATTTGCTGGGCTTTTGGTAGTGAGTAGAATTTTCTTGAGAAAATTTATAATATTTTGCTATCATTAATGTAATTGTCTGGAAAAATTTGTTTAGGCATGGTTTTTGGAGCATGTACCCATTCAAAAACCATACAATGCTGAAGGACCCCGAATAAATAAGTGGAGGAATATTCCTTTGCATATTAGTAGGGTGAGGGACCTTGTCAACCAAATCAGGTCCGAAGAGGTAATTTTTCTAAACTGTGATCTATGTTAGTTTGATATAGATGCAGTAAAATTTATGTACTTGGTAATTGACAGGTGATTGTTGAAATAATTCCTAACCTACATGAAAACACATTGCTTGAGAACCTTGAGATTGGTGATGACATTCCACGGGCAATGGAGACATCAGAAGGACATAACACAGAAGTTGTAAGGTCTTGTGGGGAATACATTCTTAAAAACACCCTAATCAAGGAGCTAACAGAGGAGAATATATTTTTGAATGAAAGGGTTAAGGAATTAATTTAAATTATTGAAAAAAAGGGGATGGAGGGTCAAGAAAGCTATCATGTAGTCGTTCCTCTTTCTGATCCAGTATCTTGTAGAACAAGGAGAGGACGTGACTGAACTCGGTATGATTACATGGATACTCCAATTGGGAGTCCAGTATGGCACCAACTATTACATAAGAGGAAGCGGAGAAAGGATGAAATATCAAATGTCATGGACAAGGGAAAAAGGATACTTAGTGAGGAGGATATGGATGAAGCAAGGGAAACTCCCGACCAAGTCTCCCGAGTGGCGAGCTCCCGACCCAATCTGCCGAGCTCCGACCCAGTCTGCCGAGTGCCGACCCGATCCGCTGAGCTCCGACTCGGTCCGCTGAGCTCCGACTCGGTCCGCCGAGCTCCGACTCGGCCCGCCGAGCTCCGACTCGGTCTCTCTCGAGTTCCCAACTCATGTCCCCCGAACTGACCTCCCGAGTTCCCAACTCGGGCTCAGGTCTCCCGAGTTCCCAACTCGGGCTCAGATCTCCCGAGTTCCCAACTCAAGCTCAGATCTGCCGATTAACTTTCCCGAAGCATTGTGTCCTTTGTGTGTGACCCAATAGGTTCTCGTGACGTTGGCAATGCGCCTAAACACTTTAGACACATAAACAATGAGCGACATCTAGCAATGCATCATTGGTACCCATGTAACAAGAAAAGTCGAGATCCGACTAAACCTCTGTGAGTATGATAGTGCATGACCTTGTCCTTCTATCCTTGATATCTAGATTGACCAATGAGGCATAAACCGTGTCATCCTCAATCAATCTTGTGTTTCTTGATCCCTGAGTAGACTCACTCCAACAAATGAGCATAATATCTCATATTGACTCATTAGTGTATGGTCATGCGTTTCAGTAGTCCTACTCGATCAAGGGGGCCACAGATATCACTCCCGTCATATGGGAGGGATAGATCCCATCTACATCACTCACATCCCTCCGCATAATTCATTACATACCCAGTGATCGCCTTTATAGTCCACCCTATTACGGGTGACGTTTGACGATACCAAAGTACTTAATGTTAGTAATATGAGAGAAATGTCCTAAGGCAATCGTCTTATGATTGTAAACATTTATTTTAATAAATGAAAATTCACTATTTGAGTATACATGTCTGTGTATTTGATTGGGATCTTAAACTCATTTACTGAATGCCGACAATACAATTCACAGCATGAGATTATTTGTGATGAATTCACAACTAGTGATTATCTCTACATGTGCAATTGTGAAGTATTGAAATTGTCCCTAGTCGATGAATTGATAAATAAGGACACTATCAATTCTGTTGAGACTAACATGAGTTATTTTCTAATCAGCTAATTCTCACTGGCTGGTGACATTGGGATGTCTGGAGATAAACATGAATGCTAGTTAAGGGAACTAGTTCATTGGAGTGACTGGCTGTAAAACTTCACATGGTAGTCTACATATAGACATGTCAGTGAAGTTCTTACTGCAGCTTAAGTGCGATGTTCCTTTGACTTGCAGTGTTCAAGTCATCTTGGTCATGGAGACTTATACTTTAACATCTTATGCAAGCATCTCCAAGGACGTGTGGACCCAGGATGGTTGGGTATAAGCCGAAGTGCCCGAAGATGTTTGAACAACCTACAAAGGATTCACCACTCCTTGCAAGGGGATGTATACCCAAGGCCTATCATCGGATTGTTACTCAAAGCCTCTGGCCAGAGCATGACATGTTCAGAGTATGAGTCTCTGAAATACATGAGAGTAATTAGAATCCATTGGACGAGAAAGACATTACTTGGGCAAGGTGTGACGTAGTCAGCCTAGTGGGGACTGACACACACAACCATGTCCTGAACCAAGTGGGTATAAGATGGTGAAGGGAATGAGTCACGATTCATTAGAGCTGCTGAAGGGCTTCAGAATTATTTTTGAGGTCAACCGTTGATCATTCGATTAATTGGGGATCATGATGTACTACTAGGTGCCACTCATGATCGTTCTATAATTGATGAATTATAGACGGCCAACATAAATCGAAAGCCTATTTAGTCACACGCACTATGAGTAATACGAGGGATTTAAAACGAGTTGAAAATTAGATTTTTTGATTAAGAGAAATAAGTCGAATCTGAATTTATCAGAGGCGCATCGGAAGCTTAAAATGGCTAAGTCTTTTGAAGGCTTATTGGGCGAATTAAATGAGTTTAATTCGCGAGGAGGCGGCTTGGTTTGACCGACCAAAGAGGGTCCCCACCCTGTTTGGTTTGGCCGGCCACCACATGGAGGGAAACCAATTTATTTGGTTTAAATTATAAAATAAATCAAGCGCGATTTATTTTATAAAATTATGGATAAATAAATATAAAGAAATTTATGTAAATAAATTTATTTTCATGGAAATTAAAATAAACTTTAAATGGTTTATTTTATTTTATAAAATCAATTATGAATTGATATTTCCATGATAAGAAAATTTATATAATAAATTTATTCTTTTTATGGAAATTAAAATGAACCATGGATTGGTTTATTTTATTTTATAAAATCAATTATGAATTGATTTTTCCATGATAAGAAAAATTTATACAATAAATTTATTCTTTGTATGGAAATTAAAATGAACCATGGATTGGTTTATTTATTTTATAAAATCAATTATGAATTGATTTTTCCATAATAAGAAAAATTTATATAAAAATTTCTTGTAAATTTTATTCCATAATAAAAAGGGAGATGTATTTGTTTTATTATAAAGTTAGTTATAATAAAACTTGGCATAACGGAATAATTCATAAGAAAATTTATAGGATAAATTTCTTATGAAAATTTATTCCGTTAAAAGGGAGACTTGGCGATGGAGAGACTACTATATAAAGGAACCAAGGCAAGGCTAGAATTCCAATCAATCAAGAGAAATAGTAGCAAGCTCTCTCTCTCTCTTATTCTCTCCCTCTCTCTCTCTAGGGCCGGTGCCCCTTTCTCTCTCTAGGGCCGGCGCCCCTTTCTCTCTCTAGGGCCGGTGCCCTCTCTCCTCCCCTAGGGTCGGCGCCTCCTTCTCTTGCCGTGAGCCACCATCAAGAAGAGGCCGAAGAAGAAGAAGAAGCGGGACGCGTCTCCTTCCTTCCTTTACCGGAATCTTGATTCCGTTACTTGGTGGTTAGTTTCCAACTCTCTCTCTTGATATTCTAGATGTGCCTTTGGAGAATCTAGTAGTTCTCGTCGGCACAAAACTCGTGGCTTTGCGAAGTCATCCCAATGAGAACTCGGCGTGGACGCGAATAGAGGCGAAGCTTCCAAGGGACGCTACGGTTGGATCTTGTCCCTTTCTTTGAGTTACGCGAGGTACTAAGAAAATTAGTTTACTTTTCTGTAAATTTTTAATTTATGATCATGTCCACACATCATAAGGTTGCATGCTAGATACGTGGTTAAAATAATTTGAGAAATAATTTATGTTAATTCTTCCGCTGCAATTAATTATTTTTAAAATTACGAACCCGTATCCATGTCAACATGCACCCGGTCCCAACACTTAACTCCTTATGTAGGGAACCGTAGTGACTTCAGGTCTAAGGACTATTCATTCCAATAGTCACATGAGAAAGTCTGACACTCATATGACAATCTATGAAACTTTCTCATGGCGGGTCATTCAGTACACATTCTCCAATGTATACCCATGTGTCAACTTGATATCACATATCCATGACTTGTGAGCTCAAGTCATCAGTTGACCTACATGCTAGTCTCCATGCATCAATATTGTCGCTGAATAAATGATGCTTGACTAGGAATAATTTAGTATAGTGTTCTTTGCATTATCTCACTATCGATTCAACCAATCGATATAATGTAGATATGAACCTACTACACAAGGACATTATTATACTTAGTTATTCGGCACAGAATACAAAGTAAGTATAATAACCAAACATGTCTTTATTAATAATAGAATATGATACAAAAATGCCTCTAGTCAATCATCACATAATTGGCTCTAGGGCTCCTACTAACATAGTGGACCGTGGAGTTTTGGTCCCTATTAATTCAACTAAAGCATCGGGTGACCTCTATCGTACTTACTTCTAAAAAGAAAAACAACCTACCAGAACAAGAATTGAGGACTTACTTAAACATTATTCTAAAAGTGTTGAATCAGAGGATGATGTGTTATTAGTTTGTAAATTATATATTTTGTATATATTTGTTTGTGTTTTATTTTCGTCTAGTACATATAAGGTGCCTCTAGGTCTTTTAGATATAGTAGATGATTATGACAATCTTGGTAGATTCAACTGGGTGGAAGCTATCCATAAATTTTTGTCTCCACAATTACCTAAGATTGGGGAAATATTTTCATCAACTCAGGGAAACCAGAGGACCACCAACCTCCCTTACCTAAAGGGATTTGCTGGGCTTTTGGCAGTGAGTAGAATTTTCTTGATAAAATTTATAATATTTTGCTATCATTAATGTAATTGTCTGGAAAAATTTGTGTAGGCATGGTTTTTGGAGCATGTACCCATTCAAAAACCATACAATGTTGAAGGACCCCGAATAAATAAGTGGAGGAATATTTCTTTGCATATTAGTAGGGTGAGCGACCTTGTCAACCAAATCAGGTCCGAAGAGGTAATTATTCTAAACTGTGATCTATGTTAGTTTGATATAGATGCAGTAAAACTTGTGTACTTGGTAATTGACAGGTGATCGTTGAAATAATTCCAAACCTACATGAAAACACATTGCTTGAGAACCTTGAGATTGGTGATGACATTCCACGGGCAATGGAGACATCAAAAGGACATAACACAGAAGTTTTAAGGTCATGTGGGGAATACATTCCTAAAGACACCCTAATCAAGAAGCTAATAGAGGAGAATATATTTTTGAATGAAAGGGTTAAGAAATTAATTTAAATTATTGAAATAAAAGGGGATGGAGGGTCAAGAAAGCTATCATGTAGTCGTTCCGCTTTCTGATCCAGTATCTTGTAGAACAACGAGAGGACGTGACTGAACTCGGTATGATTACAGGGATACTCCAATTGAGAGTCCAGTATGGCACCAGCTATTACATAAGGGGAAGCGGAGAAAGGAAGAAATATCAAATGTCATGGACAAGGAAAAAAGGATACTTAGTGAGGAGGATATGGATGAAGCAAGAGAAACTCTCGACCAAGTCTCCCTAGTGGCGAGCTCCCGACCCAATCTGTCGAGCTCCGACCCAGTCTGCCGAGTGCCGACCCGATCCGCCGAGCTCCGACTCGGTCCGCCGAGCTCCGACTCGACTCGCCGAGCTGCGACTCGGCCCGCCGAGCTCCGACTCGACCCGCCGAGCTCCGACTCTGTCTCTCTCGAGTTCCCAACTCAAGTCCCGAACTGACCTCCCGAGTTCCCAACTCCGGCTCAGGTCTCCCGAGTTGGAATGTTTTCCAAAATTGGAAATTTCCAAAATTGGAACGTTTTCAAAAATGGGAAGTTTTTACAATTATCATAAAATTTCAGAAACTAGGATATTTCAAAAGTTTGCGAAATTTCATGAGGATTTCCAAACTTTGAAATTCCTAAATCTAAAATTTATCATAATTGGAAAGTTTCCATGATTGAAAAATTTTCCAAAATTGAGATTATGACAAAGTTTTTCGCAAAACAATTATATGATTATGTCGAACACTAACCGGCTTTGATACCACTGTTGGGACCGGGTGCATGTTGACAAGGATACGGGTTCGTAAATTTTAAAATATTTACGTGCAGCGGATGAATTAGCATAAATAATTTCACAAATTATTTTTAACCACGTATCTAGCATGTGACCTTATGATGTGTGGGCATGAACATAAATTAAAATTTTGCGAAAAAGTAAACTAATTTACTTTGTACCTAGCGTAACTCGAAGTAAGGGACGAGATCCAACCGTAGCGTCCCTTGGAAGCTCCGCCTCTATTCGCGTCCTCGCCGAGTTCTCTTCGGGATGACTTCGCAAAGCCACGAGTTTTGTGCCGTCGAGAACTACTAGATTCTCTAAAAGCACAACTAGAATATCAAGTGAGAAAGTTGGAAACTAACCACCAAGTAACGGAATCAAAATTCCGGGAAAGGAAAGAAGGAGTCGCGATCCGTTTCTTCTTCTTCGGCACCATCTTGGCGGATGAAGCTCTCGGGCACCCTTGGGATGTGCGCCGGCCCTAGGGGAGGAGAGAGAGCCGGCCCTAGAGAGAGAGTGGGTGCCGGCCCTAGAGAGAGAGAGAGAGGGCGAACTAGAGAGAGAGGGAGAGAGCTACTAGATCTCTTGATAACTCAATTGAGGAATTCAAGCCTAGCCTTGGTTCCTTTATATAGTAGCCTCTCCCTTGCCATGTCTCCCCTTTAACAGAATTAACGGAATAAATTTTCATAAGAAATTTATCTTATAAATTTTCTTATTAATTATTCCGTTATGCCAAGTTTTATTATAACTAATTTTATAATAAAACAAATACATCTCTCTTTTTAATTATGGAATAAAATTTGTATAAAATTTTCTTATCATGGAAAAATCAATTCATAATTGATTTTATAAATTAAAATTAAACCAATTCATGGTTTATTTTAATTTCCATAAAAAGAATAAATTTCTACAATTTTCTTTATAAATTTATTTATATAAATCTCTTTATATAAATTAATTTATTTATCCATAATTTTATAAAACAAATCGCGCTTGATTTATTTTATAATTTAAACCAAATTAATTGGTTTTCTCCCCTTGTGGTGGCCGGCCAAACCAAAGAGGGTGGGCACCCTCTTTGGCCGGCCACACCAAGCCAAAGCCCTCGCGAATTAAACTCATTTAATTCGCCCAATAAGCCTTCAAAAGACTTAGCCATTTTAAGCTTCCGATGCGCCTCTGATAAATTCATATTCGACTTATTTCTCTTGATAGGAAAATCTAATTTTCAACTCATTTTAAATCCCTCGGATTACTCGTAGTGCGTGTGACTAAATAGGCTTTCGATTTATGTTGGCCGTCTATAATCAACCAATTATAGAACGATCATGAGTGGCACCTAGTAGTACATCATGACCCCCAATTAATCGAAAGATCAACGGTTGACCTCAGATATAATTCTGAAACCCTTCAGCAGCTCTAATGAATCGTGCCTCATTCCCTTCACCATCTTATACCCACTTGGTTCAGGACATGGTCTATGTGTGTCAGTCCCCACTAGGCTGACTATGTCACACCTAGCCCAAGTAACGTTCTCTCGTCCTTTGGATTTCTAATTACTCACATGTATTTAAGAGACTCATACTCTAAACATGTCTTGCTCTGGCCAGAGGCTTTGAGTAACAATCCAACGATAGGCCTTGGGTATACATCTCCTCGCAAGGAGTGGTAAATCCTTTGTAGGCTGTTCAAACATCTTCGGGCACTTCGGCTTATACCCAACCATCCTGCGTCCACACCTCCTTGGAGATGCTTGCTTAAGATGTTAAAGCATAAGTCTCCATGACCAAAATGACTTGAACACCGCAAGTCAAAGGAACATCGCACTTAAGCTGCAGTAAGAACTTCACTGACATGTCTATATATAGACTACCATGTGAAGTTTTACAGCCAGTCACTCCAATGAACTAGTTCCCTTAACTAGCATCCATGTTTATCTCCGGACATCCCAATGTCACCAGCCAGTGAGAATCAGCTGATTAGAGAATAACTCATGCTAGTCTCAACAGAATTGATAGTGTCCGTATTTATCAATTCATCGACTAGGGATAATTTCAATACTTCACAATTGCACATGTAGAGATAATCACTAATTGTAAACTCATCACAAATTCTCTCATGCTGTGAATTGTATTGCGGACATTCAGTAAATGAGTTTAAGATCCCAATCAAATACACAAAGATGTATAATCAAATAGTGAATTTTCATTTATTAAAATAAATGTTTACAATCATAAGGCGATTGCCTTAGGACACTTCTCTCATATCACTAACAGCATAAACCGTGTCATCCTCAATCAATCATGTGTTTCTTGATCCCCGAGTAGACTCACTCAAACAAATGAGCTCAATATCTCATATTGACTCATTTGAGCATGGTCATGCGTTTCAGTAGTCCTACTCGATCAAGGGGCCCACAGATATCACTCCCGTCATATGGGAGGGATAGATCCCATCTACATCACTCACATCCCTCCGCATAATTCATTACATACTCAGTGATCGCCTTTATAGTCCACCGTGTTACGGGTGACGTTCCAAGTCTCCCGAGTGGTGAGCTCCCGACCCAATCTGCCGAGCTCCGACCCAGTCTGCCGAGTGCCGACCCGATACGCCGAGCTCCGACTCGGTCCGCCAAGCTCCGACTCGGTCCGTCGAGCTCCGACTCGGCCCGCCGAGCTCCGACTCAGTCTCTCTCGAGTTCCCAACACAAGTCCCCCGAACTGACCTCCCGAGTTCCCAACACAGGCTAAGGTCTCCCGAGTTCCCAACTTGGGCTCAGATCTCCCGAGTTCCCAACTCGGGCTCAGATCTGTCGATTAACTTTCCCGAAGCATTGTGTCCTTTGTGTGTGACCCAATAGGTTCTCGTGACGTTGGAAATGCGCCTAAACACTTTAGACACATAAACAATGAGCGACATCTAGCAATGCATCATTGGTACCCAAGTAACAAGAAAAGTCGAGATCCGACTAAACCTCTGTGACTATGATAGTGTATGACCTTGTCCTTCTATCCTTGATATCTAGATTGACCAATGAGGCATAAACCGTGTCATCCTCAATCAATCTTGCGTTTTTTGATCCCCGAGTAGACTCTCTCAAACAAATGAGCTCAATATCTCATATTGACTCATTTGAGCATGGTCATGCGTTTCAGTAGTCCTACTCGATCAAGGGGCCCACAGATATCACTCCCGTCATATGGGAGGGATAGATCCCATCTACATCACTCACATCCCTCCGCATAATTCATTACATACCCAGTGATCGCCTTTATAGTCCACCCTGTTACGGGTGACGTTTGACGATACCAAAGTACTTAACTCCTTATGTAGGGAACCGTAGTGACTTCAGGTCTAAGGACTATTCATTCCAATAGTCACATGAGAAAGTCTATGGCACTTATGTGACAATCTATGAAACTTTCTCATGGCGGGTCATTCAGTACACATTCTCCAATGTATACCCATGTGTCAACTTGATATCACATATCCATGACTTGTGAGCTCATGTCATCATTTGACCTACATGCTAGTCTCCATGCATCAATATTGTCGCTGAATAATTGATGCTTGACTAGGAATAATTTAGTGTAGTGTTTTCTGCATTATCTCACTATCGATTCAACCAATCGATATAATGTAGATATGAACCTACTACACAAGGACATTATTATACTTAGTTATTCGGCACAGAATACAAAGTAAGTATAATAACCAAACTTGTCTTTATTAATAATAGAATATGTTACAAATATGACTCTAGTCAATCATCACATAATTGGCTCTAGGGCTCCTACTAACATAGTGGACCGTGGAGTTTCGGTCCCTATTAATTCAACTAAAGCATCGGGTGACCTCTATCGTACATACTTCTCAAAAGAAAAACAACCTACCAGAACAAGAATTGAGGACTTACTTAAACATTATTCAAATGTGTTGATTCAGAGGATGATGTGTAATTAGTTTGTAAATTATATATTTTGTATATATTTGTTTGTGTTTTATTTTCGTCTAGTACATATAAGGTGCCTCTAGGTCTTGTAGATATAGTAGATGATTATGACAATCTTGGTAGATTCAACTGGGTGGAAGCTATCCATAAATTTTTGTCTCCACAATTACCTAAGATTGGGGAATTATTTTCATCAACTCAGGGAAACCAGAGGACCACCAACCTCCCTTACCTAAAGGGATTTGCTGGGCTTTTGGCAGTGAGTAGAATTTTCTTGATAAAATTTATAATATTTTGCTATCATTAATGTAATTGTCTGGAAAAATTTGTGTAGGCATGGTTTTTGGAGCATGTACCCATTCAAAAACCATACAATGTTGAAGGACCCCGAATAAATAAGTGGAGGAATATTCCTTTGCATATTAGTAGGGTGAGGGACCTTGTCAACCAAATTAGGTCCGAAGAGGTAATTATTCTAAACTGTGATCTATGTTAGTTTGATATAGATGCAGTAAAATTTGTGTACTTGGTAATTGACAGGTGATCGTTGAAATTATTCCTAACCTACATGAAAACACATTGCTTGAGAACCTTGAGATTGGTGATGACATTCCACGGGCAATGGAGACATCAGAAGGGCATAACACAAAAGTTGTAAGGTCATGTGGGGAATACATTCTTAAAAACACCCTAATCAAGGAGCTAATATAGGAGAATATATTTTTGAATGAAAGGGTTAAGGAATTTATTTAAATTATTGAAAAAAAGGGGTTGGAGGGTCAAGAAAGCTATCATGTAGTCGTTCCTCTTTCTGATCCAGTATCTTGTAGAACAAGGAGAGGACGTGACCGAACTCGGTATGATTACAGGGATACTCCAATTGAGAGTCCAGTATGACACCAGCTATTACATAAGGGGAAGCGGAGAAAGGAAGAAATATCAAATGTCATGGACAAGGGAAAAAGGATACTTAGTGAGGAGGATATGGATGAAGCAAGAGGAACAATTAATGTAATGGAAGTCATGTCTGAAGAAGATATAGATGAGGAAAAAAGAAGGACCTCCGAACTATACAAAATGAGGCAACAATACATTGATGTATGTGAGTTATTTTCATAGAAATTACATCAAATTTATTGAATTTGGTCATTAATCAGGTTGGTCTAAATTTTATGAATGTAGTTTGTGAAGAAGCATTTTATGAAGTCGAAGAAGAAAAATCAAGATAAAGAAGTGGCCTACCTAATAAATAAATTGGAGAACCTAAAGTAAGTTATGAAACATAGTTTAGTTAATATATTTGGGTCTTTAATATATAATCTTATCAAATAACTTGACATGTTGGCTAATGAATTTATCTGGGAGGATGCACCCTTTGCTTTAAATTTGCATTCATTCTTACAAATCCTCAATGGAGTGGTTTTTACAAAAGGTGAGGTTATTGATGCCTTTTGTAAAATTATATTTAGGGGAGCATCTACATGTGGTAGGTCATACAACAAATCAATATATTGTTCATCCTTCTTCACAGTAAGTGATGTAAATTAGTATCAATTAATGGATTGTAGCAGACATAATATTATGATGTGGTTATTAATAATTTTTATTATGCAAATTTATAGGCTTCAATAAGATCATCAAGAAAGTTTTCCCTACAACAAGTGATGAAGACTGATATGATAGAACAAGGGCTTAGATATATTTTAATACCTTTGTGGAGTGATAATACACACTTTCACTTGTTGGCGGTGGATACAGAAGCAATTACTTTCAATCATTTAAATTCTCTTGCTAGTGGCTGTAAATATAAGCATGATTTTGACTCAACGGTGAGCAACCTACCTATATTCATATATATGTTCATCATTTGGTAAAAAATGTCATTAAAAATCATGATATATTTTACAGGTAAAAGAACTTAAACAATATACTCGCGAGGAACTTACGGCTATTTATCCATATCTTCAAAGTTATCATCCCTTGGACAAATGACCCTCCGTCAGATAAAAATGTCCCCAACAAGAACATAGGTAAGTAACTGAGCAAGAGTTTCAAAAATTTAAAATCACAAAAGTGTTTTATTACCCCAATTATTGAAATCAGAAATACTGTTTGTTATTTTCAGCGTGGACTGTGCCTTCTTTGTTATGCAATACATCCGATGTCTCCTATACGATGAGAAGATGGATTTCGAACAAGGAGATATGACGAAAATGAGATCTGATCTCACAGTAAATATTATGAGAGACATGTATTGTAAAACATGAGGATGTCAATGACTTGAAGTAATGTTGTAGAGGAATATTCATTTGCTGGTGATTCAACACTATTTGTATAGAAATTGTGTAATTTGTATGAATATAATTTATTGTGTAGAAAAATAAAACAATTGTGTGATGTTGATTCACATCGAGTTGCTGCAATGTAGGGTACCAACTGATACGGTCAGAAAACATAACTAATAATGATTGGGACTAAGTTTGCACACCAGAAATAACATAACTTTGGTTTACTCTAACGACTGATATCGAGTATGGACATAATTCAGCTCCTTTGCATTCAGTATTTACTGAGTAAGATGGAGTATGCCTACCATAAATTTAAAATACTTGTTTCAAATTATAAAAACTATAAAAATGTTTTCATAAAATTTAATAATTCAATAAAATTAGAGGATTTTGTCACATATTGTAGAAAAATATAGAATATCATTTTAGGCCCACGGTGGGCCTCAAATAAAATAATTTCAGGCCCACCTTAGGCCTGAAATTATTTTAGTTCAGACCCAAGGTGGGCCTGAATAAAATGATTTCAGGCCCACGGTGGGCCTGAAATAAAATGATTTCAGGCCGAAGGTGGGCCTGAAATCACTTCAATGCAGGCCATCAGTATGGGCCTGAATAGCTTCATTTCAGGCCCAACATGGGCCTGAATCACACTGTGTGCACAAACTGGGAAAATATCAGGGGCTCTGTTAACCATAAAATCCTTCTGATTTAAGTTGGTGGATAATAAATTTGTAGTTGTATAGGTGCATAAATCTGACTCCGTCTTTTAGAAATCCTAGCTCAACCCTCTCTACTCATATAGGGTTTTCAGAATTCTGGATATGTTAGGTCCATCAGTGAGTTATGATCAAAACTCACTGATATACCTAAACCACTCCTATAGAACATGGCGAGACAGCAAGATTAGAGGTTTGGACACCAAAATCCTCATCTCCTAGCTCAACCCTGTCTACTGATATAAGGTTTTTAGAATTCCAGATATGGTAGGTCCATCAATGAGTTTTGCTCAAAACTCACTAATATACCTAAACTACTCCTATAGCATTGGTGATACAGCAAGATTAGAGGTTTGGACACCAAAAATCTCATCTCCTAGCTCAACCCTGTCTAATGATATAGGGTTTTCAGAAATCCAGATATGGTAGGTCCAACAGTGAGTTTTGCTCAAAACTCACTGATATACCTAAATCACTCCTATAGAGCATTGTGAGACAGCAAGATTAGAGGTTTGGACACTAAAAATATCATCTCCTAGCTCAACCCTGTCTACTGATATAGGGTTTTCAGAATTCCAGATATGGTAGGTCCATCATTGAGTTTTGCTCAAAACTCACAGATATACCTAAACCACTCCTACAGAGCATGGTGAGACAGCAAGATTAGAGGGTTGGAGACCAAAAATCTCATCTCCTAGTTCAACCCTGTCTACTGATATAGGATTTTCAGAATTCCAGATATGGTAGGTCCATCAGTGAGTTTTGCTCAAAACTCACTGATATACCTAAACTACTCCTATAGCATTGGTGATATAGCAAGATTAGAGGTTTGGACACAAAATATCATCTCCTGGCTCATCCCTGTCTAATGATATAGGGTTTTCAGAAATCCAGATATGGTAGGTCCAACAGTGAGTTTTGCTCAAAACTCACTGATATACCTAAATCACTCCTATAGAGCATTGTGAGACAGCAAGATTAGAGGTTTGGACACTAAAAATATCATCTCCTAGCTCAACCCTGTCTACTGATATAGGGTTTTCAGAATTCCAGATATGATAGGTCCATCATTGAGTTTTGCTCAAAACTCACAGATATACCTAAACCACTCCTACAGAGCATGGTGAGACAGCAAGATTAGAGGGTTGGAGACCAAAAATCTCATCTCCTAGTTCAACCCTGTCTACTGATATAGGATTTTCAGAATTCCAGATATGGTAGGTCCATCAGTGAGTTTTGCTCAAAACTCATTGATATACCTAAACCTCCTATAGCATTGGTGATACAGCAAGATTAGAGGTTTGGACACCAAAAATCTCAACTCCTAGCTCAACTCTGTCTACTGATATAGGGTTTTCAAAATTCCAGATATGGTAGGTCCATCAGTGAGTTTTTCTCAAAACTCACTGATATACCTAAATCACTCCTATAGAGCATGGTGAGACAGTAAGATTAGAGGTTTGGACACCAAAAATATCATCTCCTAGCTCAATCCTGTCTACTGATATAGAGTTTTCAGAATTCCAGATATGGTAGGTCCATCAGTGAGTTTTGCTCAAAACTCACTGATATACCTAAACCACTCCTATAACATTAGTGATATAGCAAGATTAGAGGTTTGGAGACCAAAAATCTCATGTCCTAGCGCAACCCTGTCTACTGATATAGGGCTTTCAGAATTGCAGATGTGGTAGGTCCATCAGTGAGTTTTGCTCAAAACTCACTGATATACCTAAACCACTCCTATAGAGCATGGTGAGACAGCAAGCTTAGAGGTTTGGACACCAAAAATAACATCTCCTAGCTCAACCCTGTTTACTGATATAGAGTTTTCAGAATTCCAGATATGGTAGGTCCATCAGTGAGTTTTGCTCAAAACTCACTGATATACCCAAACCACTCCTATTAAGGATGGTGAGACAGCAAGATTAGAGGTTTGGAGACCAAAAATATCATCTCCTAGCTCAACCCTGTCTACTGATATAGAGTTTTCAGAATTCCAGATATGGTAGGTCCATCAGTGAGTTTTGCTCAAAACTCATTGATATACCTAAACCACTCCTATAACATTGGTGATACATGAAGATTAGAGGTTTGGAGACCAAAAATCTCATCTCCTAGCTCAACCCTGTCTACTGATATAGGGTTTTCAGAATTCCAGATATGGTAAGTCTATCAGCGAGTTTTGCTCAAAACTCACTGATATACCTAAACCACTCCTATAGAGCATGGTGAGACAGCAAGATTAGATGTTTGGACACCAAAAATCTCATCTCCTAGCTCAACCCTGTCTACTGATATAGAGTTTTCAGAATTTCATATATGGTAGGTCCATCAGTGAGTTTTGCTCAAAACTCACTGATATACCTAAACCACTCATATAGCATTGGTGATACAGCATGATTAGAGGTTTGAGACCAAAAATCTCATCTCCTAGCTCAACCCTGTCAACTGATATAGGGTTTTCAGAATTCCAGATATGGTAGGTCCATCAGTGAGTTTTGTTCAAAACTCACTGATATACCTAAACCACTCCTATAAAGCATGGTGAGACAGCAAGATTAGAGGTATAGACACCAAAAATATCATCTTCTAGCTCAACCCTGTCTACTGATATAGAGTTTTCAGAATTCCAGATATGGTAGGTCCATCAGTGAGTTTTGCTCAAAACTCACTGATATACCTAAAACACTCCTATAGCATTGGTGATATAGCAAGATTAGAGGTTTGGAAACCAAAAATCTCATCTCCTAGCTCAACCCTGTTTACTGATATAGGATTTTCAGAATTCCAGATATGGTAGGTCCATCAGTGAGTTTTGCTCAAAACTCACTGATATACCTAAACCACTCCTGTAGAGCATGGTGAGACAACAAGATTAGAGGTTTGGACACCAAAAATATCATCTCTTAGCTCAACCCTGTCTACTAATATAGAGTTTTCAGAATTCTAGATATGGTAGGTCCATCAGTGTGTTTTGCTCCAAACTCACTGATATACCTAAACCACTCCTATTGGATTGGTGATACTGCAAGATTAGAGGTTTGGACACCAAAAATCTCATTTCCTAGCTCAACCCTGTCTAATGATATAGGGTTTTCAGAAATTCAGATATGGTAGGTCCATCAGTGAGTTTTGCTCAAAGCTCACTGATATACCTAAACCACTCCTAGAGAGCATGGTGAGACAGCAAGCTTAAAGGTTTGGACACCAAAAATATTATCTCCTAGCTCAACCCTATCTATTGATATAGAGTTTTCAGAACCCCCCTGGCCTTGAAGTCATTTTATTTCAGGCCCACGGTGGGCCTAAATTAATATTATTTCAGGCTCACTATGGGCCTGAATCATATGATTTCAGGCCCACCGTGGGCTTGAATCATATGATTTCAGGCCCACCGTGGGTCTGAAATCTTTTGATTTCATGCCCACCGTGGGCCTCAATCATTTTATTTCAGGCCCACCATGGGCCTGAAATTATTTGGTTTCAGGCCCACGATGGGCCTAAAATCATTTTATTTCAGGCCCACCGTGGGCCTGAATAACTCTTATTTAAGGCCCAGCATCGTTCATCTAAATGTGAATTTTAGAGCCTTGATAATTAAATATAAATACATAATAAATAAAATGCACATGCTAAATCAAAAATATATTTGATATATATCAAAGTTAGTTTTATTTTTAGAAATAAAAATAGATATTTCCTAAATTATATTTATAATACATATAAAGAAAAAAGGCCTGCCTAGGGCCTGGAATCTTTTTATATCAGACCCAACTAGTCACTCAGCTTTATAGCGTCCCTTAGAGGCTAGTGCTCAGCAATCGTCTTCGAGCTCCAGGTTTGTTGCGATTTCAAGGTAGCGTGCTTCTCTTCATTGGAGTAGTTGTGGGCGGCATCCTCGTCATCGCACTAGTCGAATTGTACGTACCCTAATTTGTAGTTTGTCATTTCAGTTCTTGCTTTTCACCTAGGATTACCGATAGTTTTCAGTAAAAGACTGAATTTGAGGAGACCCGTTAATGAACGAATTCTAAGTGTCATTGTTTGTTTGTGTCAAATAATTGTTTGTTTGATGGTTGCTAAGTTCAGTATGGGTCAAAAAAGATCATCTTCAAAGAAAGCTGCTCCCACCAAATCTAAGAAACAGCAAGTCCCTGGGGGAAGTCATGGGAAAAAACAGCTGCCACAACGAAAAACAAATTGCCTACCGAGTATACAAGTTTTGCCAACAGAGGTCAAAGTAAACGAATGAACTGGAAAAGTAGCCTTTGCCATTTCAAAAATTTTATTCAATATGTTCCACCCACACCAGCACAAGAACGTTTGCTTCGAGAAACACCCTTTTCTTGGGTCCTTGACCTTCCTACTAGTTCTTGTGTAAGACCCCAGGTTCAGAACATGTTTGATAATTAGGATGAAGAAGACCAGAGCTTTGTATTCCATGGGAAAAAACTCAATTTCACAAAGGCTGATATATCACTTATTCTAGGGCTACCTGACCATGGAGAGATAGTCCAATTTGATTTGAATGAGGCCTCCAGCCCACTGTACAAGGAGTATTTTGAAGATTCCAGTTGTTCTGCATGACATTTAGAGAAACTGCTAATAAAGTCTATAGCCAATGACAAGTTGTACTGTCAGTTGTATATACTCTATTTTTTTTTGTACAGTGATATTTTATGGTAGTAGCAGCATACTTGTCATTCCTGCCCTGTCACATATTGATTGCGTAGATGATTTTGACAATCTACCAAACTACAATTGGTGCAATGTCGTGTACAATTTCATGGCTCTTTAGTTGGGAGCCATTGGAAAGGAGGTGACATTGAGGCATAGACTACATGTAGGTGATTCAACCCAACCGGCCAAGGCTCCCTTGCTCAAGGGATTTCCAAATATTTTGGCTGTAAGTTAGAGTACATATACCTGCTAATATAATTTGATGATGGATATTATTTACTGATTATAATGATGTTGCAGGTATGGGTTAATGAACATATTAGTATTGCTGCTTGAACATCCTCATAGATTGCCAAGAATACTTCGCTGGACTTGGCCTAAAGCCCATGTTGAGACTATCAAGAGGATCATAGACCGTGTGGCCATAAATTTAATTATTGTTGATTTAATTCCGTTTGATATAGAGCATGATTTGGTACCTGACTACTCTCCTCCAACTTAACCACCTGAGGTAGAATGTGAGGTATTACAGCAGGCACCAGAAGGAAGCCAGGCAGCACAAGGAAGGCTACAACCCTTACAAATGGAAGCCTGCAATATATGTATACAAAAATAAGAACAAATTGAAACCTTACAGCAATAATTAAATATAGCAATTAAGAGTTTGGAGGAAGCCAAAAGTGAGACGGCATCAGCCATCAGTGGCAAGGATCAAATTATTGCTCAGAAAGAAACAATAATTGCATAGAAGGAGTCCCAGCTGAAACAAAAAGATGACATCATTGTTAAAAAGGATAAAATAATTGGTGATAAAGATTCGCAGCTTAACAACAAGAGGAGCAAAATGATAAAAGGATAGTTGTAAGAGAGTCTATCATACTTCAGTGTAACTAAAAAATCAAACAGCTGCATGAACAATTACGAAGCAAAGGTTCAGATGAAGGTGAGCCACTTGCCAAAAAAAGGAAAATAACTCAGGTCAGACAAACCGACCAGGCCAAAGGCAAGGGAAAACAAGTTGTTCAGGAAGAGGATGAGGATGAAGATGAAGCTGATGATGAAGATGACGAGCCTCCTGCCCCATCAATGTCAGATACTACAATGCAAACAACAAAATCTGCGACCTCCACCCAAACTAACATATCTGAACATCACGCAGCTAAAGCTAAAGAATTTCAAAAGGTGAAAAGCAAAATCTTGAAGAATTCCAGGATATTTTTTAAGAAGACTAAAGATGCAGAGATTGCTGAAACATTATTAATGCTTAGTAAATTAAAGTGAGTTAGTTGCTATTGTGTTTGGAAAAATATTATAAATCATTGATGATTATTGACAATCATTAATAAAATTTAATTATTCACATTGTTATTAAGTTGCTTATCTTATTTGCATGTAGGTATGAGTTGAATCCAGTATGGTCCAATGGTACCTTTACATTAGATATGCAATCTTTTTGGACAATATTTGATTGGAATGACTACACCACCGGGGATTGCATCAATACATACTGGACTATTCTTGGAAATGAAGCAAAAGCGTGTAACTCACCATACCAGCCCTCCATATTCTGTGGGGTGGGGTTTGATATAAGTCAATTAGTTACTTGAGCATGTTGTTTTTTTCTATGATTTAGTCCACTGACACTTCCTTTTTAATAACCATAGGAACTTTTTGAGGCGATTCACGCTCAGGCTTTTGAACAAACTATTGCTACTGATACGGATAAGCCAATTAGATATATCATCTGTCCTCTAAATAATGCAAATGATCATTGGCATCTAATGATTATTGACCTCGTGGAAGGTAGTATCCATCATTATAATTCTCTCGGCTCCACAGAAGGGTACACTGCCCAATTTGAAAAAATTGTAAGTTTTTTATTTCATAGATATACCTCAACAAAATGTTTCATACCAATATAATGTTGGACCGGTGCCGTCGATAGAGGGGGAGGTGAATATCGATCGTGAAAATTACTCGAGGAAACTTCGTAGAAAAACTTGGATCGTTCTGAACTTAGACCATTAGTAGCACAGCGGAAAAGTAAATAAAAGAAATAAAGCAAGACAGTGACAGCGGATTTTTACTTGGTTCCCGACCCCCCAGGGTCAGTACATCCAAGGCCTATGCACGGGAACGCCCGTCCACTATTGGTCACCTTCCCAGACTTTCCGAAGGCGGAGAAACCCGACTTACAGTGCAAGTTTACAATCAAAAGATAAGTAAAATTAAGTGCGTAATAGTAAACTCAAACCGAACAAACAAGATCTGAAACTCGGCCGATCTGGACCTCCGAAGTGCCGCGCACTTCCTCCTGGAGCCTCCTGGTCATAGAGCCTCATCTTTAGCGCGTTGTCATCGGTCAGAAAGATCAGAATGGTACTTGGTAGTTGATTTTGAAGCAGAGGGGTCGAAGCCCCTTATATAGGCCTCCTGGGGGCGCCCCGATAAACCCGATCAAACTTTATCCTTGCGCCTACCTCGCCACAGGTGATAAAGTCTTTGACCAGGGCTTCCCGGACCTCCCGGGCGCCCTCCTGAGTGCTTATCTGCATTTCAAACCTGAAACAGCACAAACAGGTTCGAACCCGGGCGCCCCGGACGCTCCGGGCGCCCCGCTTGACAATTGTTCTGCCTGCTTCACCAAAACCAGTCTTTTAGCTTTGTCTGGGGGCGCCCCCACTGTTGGGGGTGCCCTGGATGCATGGGGGCGCCCCCAACACTGGGGGCGCCCTGCTTTGGGCCTCCAGCAGCCTACTATTTGTTCCACTCTTGGTACCTGCAAGATATACAACCACAAAGCATAGATACATATAATATTGGTCTTAAGGACTTAGTTCTGACTTCGGATCTCCACGAAACCCTAGGTCGAACCGGCACAAGTTCCCATCCCCGAGAACTTGCCCTTCACCTACTCCTTTCAGGAGACGATTGCCACCCAGCCCTTCGGGTGGACTTTAGCTTAGCTTCCGATACCTCCGGACCTCGAGACGCCCAAACCCTGACCTGTCTCTACTCCTGTCCTTAGTCATCACTCAGCTAAGTTACTCAGTCCCTTGGACCAAGACTTCATTCCCTAGCAATCCTTCGCCAGGTGCCTAGCAGTCCTTCGCCAGGTCTTCATTTCCTAGCAGTCCTTCGCCAGGTGCCTAGCAGTCCTTCGCTAGGTCTTCATTTCCTAACAGTCCTTCGCCAGGTGCCTAGCAGCCCTTCGCTAGGTCTTCTATTCCTAGCAGCCCTTTACTAGGTGCCTAGCAGCCCTTCGCTAGGTCTTCTATGCATAGTAGCCCTTCGCTAGGTGCCTAGCAGCCTTCGCTAGGTCTTAGGGTTCCGATGCCTAGATTAACTAGGACTTTTCTTCAACTTAGGTTACTTCTCATTTACTCCCCTTTGTCTATTTAATGTATCACTGACTTAAGTGTATTGTCAAATATTAAAATACTTAAAGAGGAACATCATTGATGCAACTTGCACCAACAATCTCCCCCTTTTTGATGTTTGACAATAACTTAAGTTAGATTGATTTAAGGGGCTAACTTACTGTCCTTGAGAAAAAAAATCAAAAAATGGTATAAGTTTTGAAACTACATTTTTTGATTTTGTTAGAAAACTTTTCTAACTTAAGCACACACAATTTTTCTAACTTAAGCACACACCTCTCCCCCTTTGTCATACATCAAAAAAAACAAGAAAATACTTGCACCAACACTGAAAATCTTTGATCCTGTTAGAAAATACTTAGTGCTAAGTTTTTGAAAACATTGTATTTTGAATGGTGTATTACAATTTTTGAAAAATTCATATTTAAAGGATGCTATGCGCTTTGAAAAGTACAAAAAAAATGCAAGTACTTTTGAAAAGTGTATTGAATTTTTTTGACAAGTTAAGTACTTTTGGAAAATGCATAATTTATGAAAGAATGCTATTTTGGAAGGTATAATTATTATGCATATTTTGCAAGTACTAGCTATTTAACAAAATGAGACTTTGAAAAGTATAAGTAATTTTTGAAATATAATTTTTTACTTGACTAGGTTTCTTTTCCAATCTGAAACAATCCTAGGAAACCTTGTTGACCACAAGGACATTTTCCTAAGTGTCCTGGAAATTTTTCAACTCAAGATAAACATTATTTTAAATTTTTGAAACTAATAGTATAAATTTCTTTTGAGAAAAATTAATAGTATTTTGAACGAATCCTTATGTTTTCAACAGGATTTGAAAATATTGAAATATTCAATAATTCTTTTAATTTGACCTCCCCCTAAACTTGACCCAGTCCCGGGAAGCTTGTTGACCACAAGTACTCTTCCTCTGAGTCTTAAGGTTTGATTCAGATTAAAAAAAATGAATAACTACCAAAAACAAACTTTTATGAAATTCCTTGACTCAGACTCCCCCTAAATTCGACACATCCTAGGAGTCCTTGAAAATCATGAAGTGGACCTTTCCTCTGTGTCTTTAGGGTTTATTCAAAGTCAAAGAAGCAGATAAATTTTTGAACATATAATTTTTACAACATAAACCCTTTTTAAAACACAAGTAATAATGATTTAAAGCATTGTTTTCGAAAAGTATTTTTCAAATGATATTAATGTTTAAAGTGCAATTTTTGAAAACCATTTCAAAAAAAATGAAAAGTGCTCCCCCTGTACCTGATACCATTTGACTCTATCTAAGTGCCTTAAGGAACTTTAGTGTTGTCCTAAGAGGCTTGTGTCTAATTGAGTGAGTCAAACAATTTTGAAAAAATATATGTTTTTGGAAAATGTATAATATGTATAATCAATTAAACAAGCATGAATTCCATAAAAAGATTATTATGTTGAAGCACTATTTTGAAAATATATTTTTATGAAAATATTCTAACAATTTTGAAAATCAATTTTGAAAAATATTTTTTAATTCATTAGTCCTTAACATCTCACCCAATTTAGATGTATCAATACAACAAGCATGGTTGCCTTATAGGTGTATTGTGAGATGCTTGACTCATTTTTCTTAATTTATTAACACTAAGATTTAATTGAAACTTGTGTTAGATTTGAATTTGATAAGAAGTAACTTGAATTTGAATTTCAAAAATTGGCTTCCAGGTCTTGGCCAGGCATTAGGCCTTCTTTGGTCGTAGCCTTATTGGATCATCAACCCTTTCCTTGACAAAGCCTTTTAATAAAATTTCATTTTCAAAATTACTTTTTGAAAAATTCTGGTCTAACTAGTTTGGGTCTTGGATCGGTAGCTTCGGCTGGTTTCACCAGTCTAAAGAGACCAAGTAGATTATACATGACCTTATTAGAATTGGCTTCCCTAACGTACTATCATCTCACCGCTACCCAATACTAGGTTGATCAAGTTTCAATTATTCTTTTTCCTATAGCCGTTCTATATATGTATAAAATTTAGATATGAATGACATGGCATATATTTAAAATAAGTAGCAAATGCATGGCATGACAATTATGAATGAGTCAAACAATTCAAATCATTTTATTTAAGTTTCTAAAAATGTATCAAATTCCTGATTTGATACATGTCGTGTGAACCCGCGAATATGTCAACCAACTTTGACATATTTAATGTTATTAATTTTAATTGTTAGAGTTTGGGTAAACTTTATTTCAGTTTGAGTTTAAGTTATTTAAGATTTCAGTAGGATTCAGGTTAATTAAGGATTAATTGAAGTTAGAAATTAATTGATATTGAATTAAGTGGAATTTAATTTATATTTAAATTGAATTTAATTGATTCAATTAAATTTATTTGACTTAATTAATTGAATTAATTTTAAGTTTGAATTTAATTTAAGTTAAATAAATTAAGATTTAATTCGAATTAAGTTGAATTAATTAAGATTTAATTGAAGTAATTTAATTTAATTTAAATTTAATTTGATTTTAATTTAATTTGAATTTAATTGAATTTGAATTTGAATTTAATTTAATTTTAATTGAATTTGAATTGAATTTGAATTTAATTTAATTTGAATTTAATTTAAGTTGAATTTAATTTGAATTTAATTTAATTTGAATTTAATTTAATTTGAATTTAATTTAATTTGAATTTAATTGAATTTGAATTTAATTTAATTTAATTTGAATTTAATTTAATTTGAATTTAATTGAATTTGAATTTAATTTGAATTTAATTTAATTTGAATTTAATTTAATTTGAATTTAATTTAATTTGAATTTAATTGAGTTTGAATTTAATTTAATTTAATTTAATTTGAATTTAATTTAATTTGATTTAATTTGAATTTAATTTAATTTGATTTAATTTGAATTTAATTTAATTTGAATTTAATTTAATTTGAATTTAATTTAATTTGATTTAATTTGAATTTAATTTGAATTTATAAGGTTATAATTAATTAATAGTTGTGGATTTAAATTCATCATTTTCATTATTTCAAAAATTTCTTCTTCATCTTTATCTATCTTTTCAAATTTTTCTAACAATTCGGATTTATTTGAACCTTTGTAATTTTTGTTGACTATGGCCCTAATCTTAGATAGTTTCATATCCTCCTTATCCTCAAAATTATATCTTTTAGTATCCTCAAAATAGGAGGAGTAATTTGGGCCATTAGTTAAGGTTTTGTAATAGTTTTCAAGATTATCTATAATTAGGTTATTATCTAGGAGAATTTTATCTTCAATATTATCTTCACTATCTTTAGGAAATTCAAAATTAATCTTTAGATTATCCTTAAGATTTACAGAGTTAATTTTTGGATTATCTTTAAGATTTTCAGAGTTAATTTCTGGATTATCCTTAAGATTTTCAGAGTTAATTTCTAGATTATCCTTAAGATTTTTAAATTCGAATTTAGAGTTATACAACGGATTTTCAAATTTGAATTCATAATTATCTAAAGGATTTTTAAATTTAGAGTTATCCTTAAGATTTTTGAATTCAAATTTATCCTTAGGATTAAATTTATCTGAATTAAAATTATCAGATTTATCTGAGTTAAAATTATCAGATTTAGGATTATTAGAATTAAAGTTATGATAATTTATTTTAGTAATTTCTAAATTAATGTTCTGAATTAAATAATTAATTTCTGAAATTTTAGTCATATTCACATTTTGTAATTCATCATGCAAAATATTAATTTTACTATGTAGTAAATCTAACTTATCAGAAAAATTAACTACTTTATCATAAGACAGTGCAGGAAATTATAAAGATTTTGGAACATAAATCTTGCGTACCTTCGTCGGACATTTGTTCTTATAGTGTCCGGATTTTCCGCATTTGAAGCACTGTATGTGATCCTTGTTTTTCCGGACTCCTGGCGTTGGTACCTCCTTTGCCGCCGGTGGTGTAGATCGAGTCTTACGAGTAGGGCACTGATTTTTATAGTGCCCTCTCTCCTTGCATGTGAAACAAATAATATGTAATTTAAAATTAGACATTAAAAAAAATATACCTGATTCACCCCTAGGCTCCCCCTCAACTCCTGGCGTCGTTGCTCCGTCGGCGGTTAGTCCGGTGAAGATCGACTTATCTCTGATACCAATTGTTGGACCGGTGCCGTCGATAGAGGGGGGTGAATATCGATCGTGAAAATTACTCGCGGAAACTTCGTAGAAAAACTTGGATCGTTCTGAACTTAGACCATTAGTAGCACAGCGGAAAAGTAAATAAAAGAAATAAAGCAAGACAGTGACACAGCGGATTTTTACTTGGTTCCCGACACCCCAGGGTCAGTACATCCAAGGCCTATGCACGGGAACACCCGTCCACTATTGGTCTCCTTCCCGGACTTTCCGAAGGCGGAGAAACCCGACTTACAGTGCAAGTTTACAATCAAAAGATAAGTAAAATTAAGTGCGTAATAGTAAACTCAAACCGAACAAACAAGATCTGAAACTCGGCCGATCTGGACCTCCGAAGTGTCGCGCACTTCCTCCTGGAGCCTCCTGGTCGTAGAGCCTCGTCTTTAGCGCGTTGTCATCGGTCAAAAAGATCAGAATGGTACTTGGCAGTTGATTTTGAAGCAGAGGGGTCGAAGCCCCTTATATAGGCCTCCTGGGGGCGCCCCGATAAACCCGGTCAAACTTTATCCTTGCGCCTACCTCGCCGCAGGTGATAAAGTCTTTGACCAAGGCGCCCCGGACCTCCCGGGCGCCCTCCTGAGCGCTTATCTGCATTTCAAACCTGAAACAACACAAACAGGTTCGAACCCGGGCGCCCCGGACGCTCCGGGCGCCCCGCTTGACAACTGTTCTGCCTGCTTCACCAAAACCAGTCTTTTAGCTTTGTCTGGGGGCGCCCCCACTGTTGGGGGCGCCCAGGATGCATGGGGGCACCTCCAACACTGGGGGCGCCCTGCTTAGGGCCTCCAGCAGCCTACTATTTCTTCCACTCTTGGTACCTGCAAGATATACAACCACAAAGCATAGATACATATAATATTGGTCTTAAGGACTTAGTTCTGACTTCGGATCTCCACGAAACCCTAGGTCGAACCGGCACAAGTTCCCATCCCCGAGAACTTGCCCTTCACCTACTCCTTTCAGGAGACGATTGCCACCCAGCCCTTCGGGTGGACTTTAGCTTAGCTTCCGATACCTCCGGACCTCGAGACGCCCAAACCCTGACCCGTCTCTACTCCTGTCCTTATTCATCACTCAGCTAAGTTGCTCAGTCCCTTGGACCATGGCTTCATTCCCTAGCAGTCCTTCGCCAGGTGCCTAGCAGTCCTTCGCCAGGTCTTCATTTCCTAGCAGTTCTTTACCAGGTGCCTAGCAGCCCTTCGCTAGGTCTTCATTTCCTAGCAGTCCTTCGCCAGGTGCCTATCAGCCCTTCGCTAGGTCTTCTATTCCTAGCAGCCCTTCGCTAGGTCTTCTATGCCTAGCAGCCCTTCGCTAGGTGCCTAGCAGCCCTTCGCTAGGTCTTAGGGTTCCGATGCATAGATTAACTAGGACTTTTCTTCAACTTAGGTTACTTCTCTTTTACTCCCCTTTGTCTATTCAATGTATCACTGACTTAAGTGTATTGTCAAACATTAAAATACTTAAAGAGGAACATCATTGATGCAACTTGCACCAACATTTAATTGTTACCAATGTCATATCTGTGTAGGTGGCATTTTTCAAAAATTTGAACTGGTCTTATTACAAGATATGGAATAAAGGATTGCCTTCCATAGCTGGGATAGAGTTTAATAAAATTATTGTAGAAGGACCTACCTAAAGCAGATCGTAAGAGGATCTTTATTTTTGTTATAAATAATAATTGATTTGATGGTTGGATTTATAAGATGACACCAATGTGAATATTGGTTTTTCAGGTTGGATTGTGCATTTTTCATGATGCGGTATGCAGAAAGTCTAGTTTTTCAAAGACCTACAGATTTTAGCCAAAAGCAAATGAAAAATTATCGATTTCAGGTGGGCTATAAAATAATGAGAGACAAGGGGTGGAAGCTAAATCTGTAAATAGTATTTTTGTTGATACTATGCATATGTAATTGTGATCATAAACATTGTATATTTGTAATTATACAATCCATGTACTCCTTTTCAAATCAATGAAACTTTGCTTCGGATCATTGTTTTTGTCTCATATATGATCTGTAATCTGTAATTGTTGTCGAACCAATCATAATATTGAACCTTGCTTTTGCTAGAATCATTTGAATTCAGGACCACAGTCGGCCTGAAACAAAAGCATTTTAGGAAACCCACTTAGGGCCTGAAATAGAATGATTCAGTCATATAATGTAAGTTTAATGGCAAACAATATATGTTTGTAGTTATAATGTATGAATGTCATTTTGATACTCCAATGGAGCATTGCTTTCGATCCTTGTTATTGTGTAATCTCTAATCTATAATCTGTCATCTTGTCGATACTATAAGTAATATTGAACCTTACTTTTCCTCTACCCTAATTTTAAATCACAACCCACGTTGGGCCCAGCGTGGACCTGAAATGAGATTATTTCAGGCCCACGCTGGGCCTGAATAATCTCATTTCTCCAATCAAACTAAGTCAGTGAAATTTGTATCACTCCAACTATATTTTTCCTTCAAGTTATATAATTTCACAAGTGAAGATAACTTTGTAAATTTAGTACATCCAGGATATAAAGATTTCTCAACATCTTCAAGAAGCTTACAACATTGGTTTGGATCATCAACATAACTATCATATGCAGCATGTACCATATTTATAAATTCTTAATCCGCAATGAATTTATATTCATCTTACCCTACTAGATCACTATCATTCATTGAGTTCCCTATCTGAGATATTTCCCCGTGCCAAATCCATATGTGATATGTTAAATTTATGCCATTACACCACAAATTTGCCCTTATATGTTGGCATCTTTCTTGTTTAGATTGCCACATCTGGTACATGGGCAAGGTATTGAATTGGGATCTTTAGCATTTTGTGTTAGAAAGACTCTACCCCAATCTCATATTCATGTGATAATCTATTCTTTGGCATCCAATCTTTGTTCATTACTCATACAACTAAGCAACAAACAAGAAGTTAAATCCTGTAGAAAAAGTTGTAAAAATAAGACATATTAAATTTTTATGATAAAAGTAGCTAAAATCCTAACAAGCAATAAGCATCTTAAAATAAAAGACCAGGAGAACATTAATCAGGGGAAAAAGAATAGGATAATACCCATAACACACAAGGACAACAATGAATGACAGAGAGCAACTAAAGATTTTAGGAAGAACCAAAATTGAATTTATAAAATGTAAATTCAATAATAAGAAAGAAGTAAAGAAAAAGTTTAGATGGATGAACAAGAATCTCTAAAGTATGTTGGTGCAAAGAGCATCAGTGATGAACAGTCATTCTTTAGGGTTTCAATATTTAACAATATACTAAGGTTAGTCAACGTGATCATGGCTTAAGCCAAACAGGACCTGTTGTTTGGCAGAACTATAAGTGATAATATACTTAGATTTAGTCAAAGTGATCAAGGGTTAAACCAAACAAGACCTTATGCTTGTTAGGGTAAACCTAGGTTTGATCAGTTTGACAAAGGGATTAGCCAAATAAGATATGATGTTTGGCAGAGTAAATAGAACCCAGGGTTGGTCAGTTTGAATAAGGTATTAAACCAAACCGGACTTGAGGTTTGGGATGATACATACTTGAAAGGTAGAAGGAAGAAGTCTAGTCAGGATTAAGATGACTAGCATAGAAGTGATTATAGTGGATGAAATCCTAGTGAATGAAGTTAGGTGGAAGAAATCCTAGTGAGTGAAGATAGGTGGAAGAAATCCTAGTGAGTGAAGTTGGGTCCTAGTGAGTGAAGCTAGGTGGAAGAAATCCTAGTGAGTGAAGCTAGGTGGACGAAGTCCTGGTGAGTGAAGCTGGGCACGAAGTCTTGGTCCGGAGGACTGAGCATGAAGTCCTGGTTGGGGATCGGGCAATGGAGTCTTAGCCGAGCAAGGACTACGGATAGAAGTAGAGATGGGCCGAGGTCGGACATCTCAAGATCCGGGAGTCTCGGAGGCCGAGCACGAAGTCCTGGTCGAGGATCTGGCAAAAGACTTAGTCGAGCAGGGATCGTGGACAGAAGTAGAGACGGGTCAAGGTCGGGCGTCTCGAGATCCGGGTTCTCGGAGGCTAAGTAAAAGTCCAACTGGAGGTCTCAGTTGGCAAAGGTAACTTCTCCAGGGTAGAGTAGGTAAGGATGCGTTCCCCGGGAAAGTGAACAGTAGGTGTCGGGTGAAATCCAAAGTCAGAACCAATCAATTAAGGCTTAAGAATGTTTATTTTGTTGTGTGTTTTGTTGTCATGCAAGTACCTGGAGTTCGAGGCAAGATAGGAGAGAAAACACGAAGCAAACAGGCCTGGGAAGAGCACTTCCTAGGCGCCTGATTCAAGTCAGGCACCCAGTATACCCTTTCCCCGGCACCTGGGAAGAGAGGTTTTATCTCTACGGTGATTTCGGTGATGCGATGAAGTTTTGACCGTGATGTGGTAAGCGCCCCAGAACAGCCTATATAAAGGGGTTCGACCCCTCACTTGAGTACAACAATTTCTATATCTGCTAAGTCATTCTGTGTGATCCAAAAGCTCTCAAGTCGAAGCTCTACGACCAAGGAGGCTCTAGGACGAAGTGCGCTGCACTTCGGACATTCAGATTGGTCGAATCTTCATTTTCCATTGGTTTGCTTTTAGTTTACAAAGTTGTGTTGGTGCAAGATGCATCAGTGATGTCCTCCTCTAGTGTTTCAATGTTTAACAATATACTTAAGTTAGTGATATGTTAGACATAGTAAGGGTTAGTCAAAGTGATCAAGGGTTAAACCAAACAGGACCTTATGTTTGGTAGGGAAAACCCAGGTTGACAAAGGTTAGCCAAATAGGATCTGATGTTTGGCAGAAACCAGAACCCAGGGTTAGTTAAGGTGACCAAGGGTTAGCCAAACAGGACCTGATGTTTGGCAGGGTGATCAAACCTAGACTTTATATGATTAATATACTAAGGGTGGTTTGATCAAAGGGTTAGCTAAATAGGATCTGATGTTTAGCAGAAAACCCGAGGGTGGTCAGTTAGACCAAGGAGTAAGATAACAAAAGAAGTATTTATGAAGGTGAAGAAAAGTCAGCTAGCAAAAGAAATACTCATCAAGGTAAACAAAGTCCTAGTTAACCTAGGCAATATGTCCTGGTTGACCAAGGAGTAAGATAGCAAAAGAAGTATTTATGAAGGTGAAGAAAAGTCAGCTAGCAAAAGAAGTACTCATCAAGGTAAACAAAGTCCTAGTTAACCTAGGCAATAAGTCCTGGTTCGAGGAATTGGGCACTAAGTCCTGGTCGTGGGCTGGGCACCTAAGTCCTAATCGTGGATTGGGCACAAAGTCCTGGTTCATGGAATTGGGCAATAAGTCCTAGCCAAGGGCTGAGCACCTAAGACCTGACTGAGGGTTGAGCACGAAGTCCTGGTTCGTGGAATTGGGCAATAAGTCGTGGCCGAGGGCTGGGCACCTAAGACCTGACCGAAGGTTGGGCACGAAGTCCTAGTTTATGGAATTGGGCACTAAGTCCTGGCCGAGGTCTGGGTACGTAAGACCTGACTGAGGGTTGGGCAATAAGTTCTGGTCGTGGACTGGGCACCTAAGTCCTGATCCAGAAGATCGGGCAAAAGTCCAATCGGAGGAGCCGGTTGGCAAACTTCTCCTAAGAGGAGTAGGCAAAGGCGCGTTCCTCGGGAAGGGAACACTAGGCGTTAGTTCGACCTAGGGTTTCGCGAGAAATCCAAAGTCACAACCAATCGTTAAGGCTAAGAGTATATATTTGTTTGTCTTGTGTTTGTGTATTTTGCAGGTACCTAGAATTGGAGGCAAGGCAGGCAAGCAAACACAAGAGAAGCTGGAACACATCTTCCAGGGCACCCCCATTAAACCAGGGCGCCCCCATGAATCCAGGCGCCCTAGATACTAGGCACCTGGATTATCCAGGCACCTAGTATGGTCTTGGGCACCCTGGATAGCTGATCTTATCAGCATCGCGAAGTTCGCGATTCCGGATGAGTTTTGACTGCCAATGAGGCGCCCCAGAGGCTCTAGGGCGCCCGAGATGAAGCTATAAAAGGGGCTTCGACCCCTCAACTCAGAACAACATCTGCTATGACATTCTAAGCATTCTGAGCGAAGAAAAATCACTAGAGATGAAGCTCTACGACCAAGGAGGCTCCAGGAGGAAGTGCGCTGCACTTCGGAGTTCCAGATCGGCTGGGATCATCGACTTTTGTTTGAACGAACAAACAACGAAGTTTTGGAAAGAATTTTTAAGAGTCGATATTCACCCCCCCTATCGACGGCAACGGTCCTACAAGTTGTACTTGTTTTTATTATTATTTCTTTGTTTGTAATTTAAACTGTAAGACGGGTTTCTCCGCTTTCGGAAAGTCCGGAAAGGAGACCACTAGTGGACTCACGTTGAGTACTTAGGCCTTGGATGTACTGACCCTGGGGGGTTGGGAACCAAGTAAATCTCGCGAGTCTTTCTGCTGTCTTTCTTTTTATTTTATATTTCCGCTGCGTACTAACTCTGATAGAAAGACGAACAAACAACAAAGTTTTCCGACAAAATTATTCGAGTTGATATTCATCCACCCTCTATCGACCAGCACCGATCCTACAAGTGGTATCAGAGCAGGTAGCTCTTCACCGGACTAACAGCCAAAGGAGCACACAACGCCAGGAATTGAGGGGGAGCAAGGGTGAATGAAGGTAAAAATTTTATTATGTCAATTTTCAAATTCTATATTATTTGTTTTAAGTGCAAGGAGAGAGGACACTATAAAAACTAGTGTTCCACTCGTAAGATTCGAACATCACCACCGGCGGCAATGAAGGAATCGATGCCAGGAGTCCGGAGGGACAAGAGTTGCATCCAGTGTTTCAAGTGCCAGTGGCTGGGACATTACAAGAACTAGTGCCCAGACTGGAAAATGGCTCGATCCTTAATACCAAGAAATGCGACTATGGTAAAGGAAGTAAAAAAGATTAATTTTCGCAATAATTTTCAATTTCCTGCACAGTTATACAATCATTCTGATAAATTAGATTTTTTGCATAGCCTACTTAATGTACTGCATGACAAATTATCAAGCATTGACAATATTAAAATATAAAATATTAATTCATTAATCCTTAATATTAATGCTATAATTTGTGAAATTAATTCCAATACTTTACTTAATAATAGTTCTGATAATTCTAAAGATAGAGATGAAATGTTGATTAATATTATTGCTGATAATTTTAATATTTCTGAACATAATATTGATGATAATACTCAAGATAATATTGATGATAATACTCAAGATAATATTAATAATAATACTCAACCTACTTCTGATGATAATGGTGAGGATAATAGTCAACCCTTAGTTAATTCTATCGATTTTAAATATAGTGCTACATCTTTAATTAATAATCTTAATAACTTAAATTAATTCTTAATAATTAATCCTTAACAATTTAAACTTTTATTAATTCATAACAAATTAATCCTTATTAATACTTAACAATTTAATTCTTAATTATTGCGAAAATTAATCTTTTTTACCTCGTTTACCGTAGTTGCATTTCTTGTTATTGAGGATCAAGCCATTTTTTAGTGTGGGCACTGGTTCTTGCAATGTCCCTGCCGCTGGCACTTGAAACACCGGATGTGACTCTTGTCCCTCCGAACTCCTGGCGCTGATTCCTTCGTTGTCGCCGGTGGTGGTGTTTGAATATTAAGAGTAGGACACAGATTTTTATAGTGTCCTCTCTCTCTGTACTTAAAACAAATAATATGAAATTTGAAAATTGACATAATAAAAATTTTACATTTATTCACCCTTGCTCCCCCTCAATTCCTGGCGTTGTTTGCTCCTTCGGCTATTAGTCCTGTGAAGAGCTACCTGCTCTGATACCACTTGTAGGATTGGTGTCGGTCGATAGAGGGGGGGAATAATATCGACTCGAATAATTTTGTCGAAAAACTTCATTGTTCGTTCGTCTTTCTATCAGAGTTAGTATGCAGCAGAAATATAAAATAAAAAGAAAGACAGCAAAAAGACTCGCGGGATTGACTTGGTTCCCAACCCCCTAGGATCAGTACATCCAAAGCCTAAGTACTCAGCATGAGTCCACTAGTGGTCTCCTTTTCGGACTTTTCGAAGGCGAAGAAACCCATCTTACAGTTTAAATTACAAACAAAGAAATAATAATAAAATAAGTATAGCTTTGTAAACTAAAAGCAAACCAACGGAAAATGAAGATCCAGCCAATCCGGAAGTCCAAAGTGCAACGCACTTCCTCCTGAAGCCTCCTTGGTCGTAGAGCTTCAACTTGAGTGCTTTTGCTTCGCACAGAATGACTTAGCAAATGTAGAAATTGTTGGACTCAAGTGAGGGGTCAAACCCCTTTATATAGGTTGTTCTGAGGCGCCTAATAAGGCTGGGGCTCCTGCCACGTCGCGGTCAAAACTTCATCGCAATGCCGAAATCGCCGCAGAGATAAAACCACTCTTCTCAAGCGCCTGGGAAGCTCCCAGGTGCCTGGGAAAGGGTATACTGGGCATCCGACTTGAATCAGGCGCCCAGGAAGCCCTCTTCCCAGGCATGTTTGCTTTGTGTTTTCTCTCCTATTTTTCCTCCAACTCCAGGTACCTACAAGACAACAAAACACACAACAAAACAAATATTCTTAACCCTTAATTGATTGGTTCTGTCTTTGTATTTCACCCGAAACCCTAGGTCGAACTGACACCTACTGTTCCCTTTCCTGGGGAACGTGTCCTTACCTACTCCACCCTGGAGAAGTTACCTTTGCTAGCCATAACCTCCGGTTGGACTTTTGCTTAGCCTCCGAGAACCTGGATCTCGAGACGTCCGACCTTGACCCATCTCTACTTCTGTCCGCGATCCCTGCTTGGCTATGTCTTTTGCCCGATCCTCGACCAGGACTTCGTGCTCGGCCTCCAAGACTCCCGGATCTCGAGACGTCCTGCCTCGACCCGTCTCTACTTCTGTCCGTAGTCCTCATTCGGCTAAGACTCCGGATAGTTTGCTTTGTGTTTCGCCACTTTGTTAGGCCCCTAAGTCGGTGGTTCGACTGGACATAAAGGATTTGGTGCTGCTCCTTTTGTTAGTGATATGAGAGAGGTGTCCTAAGGCAATCGCCTTATGATTGTAAACATTTATTTTAATAAATGATAATTCACTATTTGGATATACATGTTTGTGTATTTGATTGGGATCTTAAACTCATCTACTGAATGTCCGCAATACAATTCACAGCATAAGAGAATTTGTGATAAGATCACAACTAGTGATTATCTCTACATGTGCAATTGTGAAGTATTGAAAATATCCCTAGTCGATGAATTGATAAAAAAAAGGACACTATCAATTCTGTTGAGACTAGCATGGGTTATTCTCTAATCAGCTGATTCTCACTGGTTGGTGACATTGGGATGTCCGAAGATAAACATGGATGCTAGTTAAGGGAACTAGTTCATTGGAGTGACTAGCTGTAAAACTTCATATGGTAATCTACATAGATATGTCAATGAAGTTCGTACTGCAGCTTAAGTGCGATGTTCCTTTGACTTGCGGTGTTCAAGTCATCTTGGTCATGGAGACTTATACTTTAACATCTTAAGCAAGCATCTCCAAGGAGGTGTGGACCCAGGATGATTGGGTATAAGCCGAAGTGCCCGAAGATGTTTGAACAGCCTACAAAGGATTCACCACTCCTTGCGAGGAAATGTATACCCAGGCCTATCGTCGGATTGTTACTCAAAGCCTCTGGCCAGAGCATATCATGTTTAGAGTATGAGTCTCTTAAATACATGAGAGTAATTAGAAATCCAAAGGACGAGAAAGACACTACTTGGGCTAGGTGTGACGTAGTCAGTCTAGTGGGGACTGACACAAACAGACCATGTCCTGAACCAAGTGGGTATAAGATGGTGAAGGGAATGGGGCACGATTCATTAGAGCTGCTGAAGGGTTTCAGAATTCTTTCTGAGGTCAACCGTTGATCTTTCGATTAATTGGGGGTCATGATGTACTACTAGGTGCCACTCATGATCATTCTATAATTGGTTGATTATAGACGGCCAACATAAACCGAAAGCCTATTTAGTCACACGCACTACGAGTAATCCGAGAGATTTAAAACGAGTTAAAAATTAGATTTTCCGATCAAGAGAAATAAGTCGAATCTGAGTTAATCAGAGGCGCAACGGAAGCTTAAAATGGCTAAGTCTTTTGAAGGCTTATTGGGCGAATTAAATGAGTTTAATTCGCAAGGGATCGGGCTTGAAGTGGCTGGCCAAAGAGGGTGTCCACCCTCTTGGTTTGGCAGGCCAATACAAAGGGGAGAAACCAATTTAATTGGTTTAATTAATAAAATAAATCAAGTGTGATTTGTTTTATAAAATTATGGATAAATAAATTGATATATAAAGAAATTTATATAAAGAGATTTATAAAGAAATTTGTAGAAATTTATTCTTTTTATGGAAATTAAAATGAACCAAGAATTGGTTTAATTTTAATTTATAAAATCAATTATGAATTGATTTTTCCATGATAAGAAAATTTTATACAAATTTTATTCCATAATTAAAAGAGAGAAGTATTTGTTTTATTATAAATTTAGTTATAATAAAACTTGGCTTAAACAGAATAATTCATAAGAGAATTTATATGATAAATTTCTTATGAAAATTCTGTTAAGAGGGAGACTTGGCAAGGGAGAGGCTACTATATAAAGGAACCAAAGGCAAGCCTTGAATTCCAATCAATAGAGTAATCAAGAGATTAATTCTTTCCCTCTCTCTCTCTTATTCTCTTCCTCTCCTTCTCCTTCCCTACTAGGGCCGGCGCCCCTTGTCCAACCTAGGGTCGGCGCACCCTCACCCTTCCAAGGGTTGGCGTGAGCAACCATCACAAGAAGGAGCCAAACAAGAAGAAGAAGAAGCGGGACGCAACTCCTTCCTTCGCTGAAGTTAGATGTCGTTTCTTGGTGGTTAGTTTCCTTTCTTCTCTCTTGATCTTCTAGTTGTGCCTTTAGAGAATCTAGTAGTTCTCGTCGGCACAAAACTCGTGGCTTTGCGAAGTCATCCCGAAGAGAACTCGGCGTGGACGCGAATAGAGGCGGAGCTTCCAAGGGACGCTACGGTTGGATCTCGTCCCTTACTTCGAGTTACGCGAGGTACTAAGTAAATTAGTTTACCTTTCCGCAAAGTTTTAATTTATGATCATGTCAACACATCATAAGGTTGCATGCTAGATACGTGGTTAAAGTAATTTGAGAAATTATTTTATGCTAATTCTTCCGCTGCACGTAAAAATTTAAAATTTTACGAACCCGTATCCTTGTCAACATGCACCCAGTCCCAACACCTTTGATCTAGCATATTGGCCATGTGCGTGAGGCGCACAACAAGCAGCGGTACCGGTGGTACGCGGGGCATTGCCTAAGCCCAAGCCTTGTTGGAGGAAGGCTTGACAAAACAGCGGGCGTGGCATGTGCGCAGGACATGACAAAGAGGAATGGATCCAGCAATGCGTGAAGCGCTGCCTAAGCCCATGCCTTGCAGGAGGAAGGCTGGCAAATCAGCAGGCGTGGCATGTGCGCAAGACATGCCAAAGCGGTGCGGATCCGGCAGTGCGCTGGGTGCTGCCTAAGCCCATGTCTTGCAGAAGGAAGACTTGGTAAATGTTTGAGCATGGCATGCACGCAAGGCATGCCAAGCACAGTGGAGCAACAGCGCGAGGCTGTCTAAGCTCAAGTATGTGGAAGACAGACTTGACAATCATCCATGGCATGCATTGCATGCCACGCACCAAAGCTACAACACAGGGCTTGCTTAAGCCCAAGTCAAGCGACGGACAGACATGACAACCATCCAGGTGAGCATGGGCATAAGACATGCTGAGCAATGGAGAATGCGATAGTGCGAGGGTGCAGTCCAAGAGCTCCATATTCGGTGGTCATGCGAGCAAGGAGTGTCCGCACAACATTCCTTGCTTTCCTTGCGAGAAAAGGGCTCCGACGATCGGCTTCTTGCAATGGATCGCGATCGTGTGGCAAGGTATGGAGGCGTGAGGCGAGGCGATTTGGGCGTAGCAAGTCTCGCGGAGTTTAGCCGGTCTTGAGGTAAGCCCTAGGTTTCTTTTGAATTCGCTACTTGTTCTAAATGGAGGTTGTGATCTTGGGTGAATCCTTGTTTGACCTCTGTTCGTGCCTTGGGTGTGTTTCCAGTGATCTAGGGCTTGGGATGGGGGAGTTGCTAGCTTCGATATGGAACAAGGTGGTGACGATCCTCCTTCTAGTACCATTCTCGACAGATTTGGGCAGGAGTGGATTGTCGCGTGATCAAGGTAATGTTTGCCTCATAGTGATCTTGAATTGGATCTCAGTTTTGGGTTTCGAATTTGGCTTGCAAAGGTGGAGTTAGTTTCCATTTTCTGATTAGTTCTGAATTGAACTCTTCAGTTTTGTTCTTTACACAGATTGGTGTTGGCTTTGAGTAGATCTATTTGTGAGTCTACTCCTCCTTGTTTGGGTTATAGATTTTAGTATGGTTTTATTGATATTTTGATCTGTGTCCTATCCTGAATTTGGTGTGTGATCATGAGCTTCACTAGGATTTTTATATCTTGCTGTAGGTTTGTTCTTTGTCCTATTGTTGGAGTTTGGGTTGTTGCTTTGATGATCCAGTTCTAGAAGTTGATCAGATTTGTAGATGCTGTGAGGTTAATTTAGCCTTTACTAGTTGGTTTTGACTTTGGTTAGCTAGATTAAATTAGAGTTGAAGGTATAATGTGCTGGTTGGATTCCCTTATTGCTCTAATCTTGTGTTTGATCAGTGAAGTGAAATTTATTGTAGTTTGGGTTACCGTGAGCTCCAAGGGTGGGGTTGAATGCATTTTATTTGCCTCCCTCAGGTTGTAAGCTTCAGTGGCTAATTCGAGTTTGATCTTTGGATTAGTTTAGTCTTTTCGTGGAATTAAGCTAATCTAAATCCATTGGATTGATTGGTAGTTGAGTAGTTAACTTGTTTAGCTTAGTGTCATATAATTTTTATAGCTAAATAACCCTATTATATGATATAGGACACGGATTAACCTGCATTGGATATTTAGATGAGGGGTTCTCTTCATTGGAAGCACCTATTTAGAGGCGGGTACTTCTCCTTTGTATTCTGGTAGTTTTTTATCTTAAATGTATGACTTGTTATGTCTGAGTAGGTCTGCTTGACCTTGTTCTTTGTTGTTGTTTAGTTTAATATCGTTCGTTGATACCTTTCTTGTTTGGTCTTCGAGTTTAATCGAAAATTTTGTATCCGTACAGTCTCTCGTTGATTTTCTATTTTGTAAAGTATCGCTCGCATGCGAGTACTTAGATGTTCATTAAACACCACTAGGATGGTTGACCTTAGAGACACCCTACCTAGTAGTTTAGTTGCATATTTGTTGGTTTCTGGTATTTGTTACTTTTGTCGTTGCATCGTTGTTATTCAGTTGTTTGTGCATTTTGGTATCATGCACCATACCTGCACCGTTGCATATTGACGACTGTTGGGCTTCCATATTGTTAAGCCGTCGTCAGTCATCTAGTTGCTTCGTTACTCAACCACTTGTTGTGGTAGTTGCTAGAGTGCGAGCAACCATCCTGTTACACCACACTTGACCACTCATATACAGTGGATGTTGTTGTAGGCAAGCAGTTGACACTCTCACCGTTATTTCCGAGGGATATCAGAGTAGTTCGTGGCTCCCCCTTTATTCTTAGGGTTTTCGAAGTAATTGGCTCCCTAGCATCCTATCCACTTAACCACATATATCAGTGGTATTCGTTGGAGTGCGTATAGTTGTCACAGCTCTACCCACTCGGCCACACAGATGTGATGTATTGGCGGCTTGACTGGCGTCAGGGGTGGCACATGTCATTGCATCATATGCATCTATTGTATTTATGCATTTTCTTGTATTTGTTGCATTTATATGAGCTATGATTGCTTCATTTGGTTGACATGCATGTATGTTTGATATTATATTGCCACGTTGTTTTATACATGCTTAAATGTTCCTCTATTTCCAAGAGATTGTACACCGTTGTATCTGTTGTTTCATTTATATTTTGATGTCATGCATTTGTCTGATGGGTATGGCTTGGCGGGTTTCCCTAGCGAATACTTGGTCGTCCTTGAGAGACCTCTCCATGTCTACGGATTGAAAATTTAATCCGAATGGAGACCCATCTCCCAACGACCATCTCGTCATCGTATCGTTCGGTACGAATTACAACTTGGTTAATCACAAAGATCGAGCCTTGTAATTCTCCTAACCAAACGACCGCGGAAAAGACGACGAGTAGATCACCGATTTTTGTGTTTATTATCGGGATTCATAATACGATTAATTATTACAATTAATTATCAAATAATTAACATGATAACAATTAATCAACCATATAAAATGACGAAACAAGAAAATAGAGTCGAGAGAAAAATATACCTCTCTTTATCTCGTAGCCTTCTACCTTATGTCCCTCCCCTCTCGGATGTCGTGTGGGCAACGTGCTACCGAGAACCGAGATCACCAAGGCGCTCCAAAAGACCACTTCTCCACGCCAAGCCAAAACCCTAACCCTAGGTTTTGGCTACCGCCGACCTTCTCCTCTTCTTGCCTTGCGCCACCGGCCACCGTGAGCCACCCACATCCAGCCAACCACAAGCAACCTCGAGAGGAGAGTGGAGAAGATGAAGAAGGAGAAGAGAGCCCTTTTTCCCCACCCAAATCCGGCCGAAGAACCCTTCTCCTCAAACCTTGCGGCGCCACCGCCGCACCCTCCTTATCGCTGCCTACCAGCCGCCGGCGACCACTCCTTCGTCATCGGCCACCACAAAAGAGAGAAGAGAGGTCCCTCATTGTCTAGTGATGGCCACCTACCGAGAGGTTGAGGGAGGAAGAAGAAAGGGAGAAGGAGAGAGCTCTCACCCCTTTGTCGTGACCTAGGAGAGAGAAGAGGGAGAGGAAAAGAGAGAGAGCCTTGGGTTGATCAATTGGATGATTAAGCCTTGGTTTCATGATCCCATGGGTTTATATAGGGCTAAGGTAGGGACCAAGAGGAGGAGTTGGATCTTGGCCCACTAATGGATCTAAACAAATCCATTAATGAAGATCCATTCCACTAAAGGATCTCCATTGAACTTCCTCACCAACCCCCATATTTTCATATGAGCTCCACATATTATGAGTCATCCACCCCCCCCCCCCCCCCCGTGTTTAAGATATTGAATGTTTGTCGTTTAATTTAAATTACTGACAATTTTAATTAATCGACTTCTGGCTCCTTGACTAGTATCACTCAACTTTATCATCATGTTAGACCAAATCCTCCTGCAGGATTTAACATGATGAACCTTATGAGCTCATCAAAGGGGCATCATCATCTCAACTTCAACAGGACACAGATTCCGTCAATAATCAATGTCACACCATATAATTAATATTATTTCTCAACTTACCGGGCCTATTGATTTAACAGAATAAATCTCACCCATTGGTAAATCAAAGAAATAATAATTAACTATATGTGCCCGTTATTATATCGGGATTTAGGGATTGTACTCCATAATAAATTCGAGATCCAATCCAATTATTAAGTCAGTACAAATTGGTTGATCTCTAATTTTGGTCCTGCTCAATACACACAAAGCACACTAGTGTAATTCTATGGTCAAGATAAACCACACCTAATTACACTACAACCATCCTGATGGTTTGTCCAAATTCATCTCGGTTGTGAGCCTCTTACTTATCCTATGCAAGGGACTGATAACACGATCTTCCGTGTGTCACCACACACCATGTTATCTACAGTGCACAGTATTGGATTTTTATGCGTATACTAATGTAAACCACATCTAGTATTGTTGTGATTCTCTTTTCAAAATATAGATGATCTTATAAAAGGAACAAGTCGTTTAGTATACACATCTAACATTGTCTACTCATATACCAACAAAGTCTGCCCGGACTCACCACTCCTGCCACCTATTTTTGTTTCAGGTAGCAGGTAGATACACTACTTGGAGCCGGGAGAGGATCCAGTTGTCAGTCTCACGATGTCGAGTAGTATTGGAGTTTGTTTCCATATTTAGTTTATTTTTCGCAACTATTTTATTTCTGTGAATTCATTATTTTCACACTTATTTCATGGACTGGTATTTATTTTTTTGACTTATACTGGAGTTTCTTTTGTATACGGACTTTCTGCTAGTTTTATTTTTGTTAAAAGACATTAACGGTTTGCGATATTTAAGATTATTTTATGGTTATCATTCTTATTAATATAAACTGTGTGGTTGTGTATTTATTTTTCAGTTTTGATGGTTGAGTCATCTTATATGATGAGAGTTATGTATTATTTGTCCTAACTTGTCCGCCGTACAGGGGAGATGCTGCCCGATTTTCGAGTGAGCATGTGTCTCTGGGGGCGTGACAATTTTTGGTATCAGAGCAAGGTTTCGATCCTTGGACCTGTGGGTTATGGGCCCACCACGCTTCCGCTGTGCCACTCTGATAATCCATAAAAAAACAACTCTATAAAATCCACAGATACCCAAATGAACTCGCAAACATCATAAAATAACTTCATAAAACCCATAGACACCTAATTACTTCGCAAAACCTCGCTCTGATACCAGTTGTCATAGGGGTAATTTTTCGCCTTTAAAATTCTCCTGCGCGCAATCAAGTTCCACACTTGACTCAACCTTCCACGATTGCACCATCAAGGCACAAAGGATTCCCAATGTCATTTGTAAGAATTCCCACAGAAAAGCCACAGCAAGCAACACGCCAACGATTATGGGAGAAACTCCCAACCTTTTATTAATCCGTATAAAAGGAATACAAGAGAAGAGTTACAAAATTTGCTTACAAAGCACTCATGATCCACCCATACAAATCACTCACACTTTTGCTTACAATTCCTGCCGAATTTTCCCTTGTCAATGCCTCACACTTTGCCCACAAAGTGCCCACTGCCCACCTTGGATGCTCTTGACTCTCACCCTGCCAATGTCAACCCCTTGCCTATTTATAGCACCATAGGTGGTGGTTGCATTGCAGGTTATGGTGGTTAATTAATGAATGATTTAACTTTAATCCGTAATTCAACAAAATCCATGAACTAAATTCTAATTAATTATTTTCAATTATGGAACTATATAAAATCCAACTCAACTGAAACCTTTAACTTAATCATAATAAATATGTCAAAGTGGGTTGACATATTCGCGGGTTCACACGTTTTGTATCAAATCGAGAATTTGATACTTTATTAGAAACCTAATTAAAATGATTTGACTTGATTGATACATGCATATCTGTCATGTTTATGCATCTGTCTATTTTTCAATATATATCTGTCAGGTCATTCATGCTAATTTATTTTCTACTTAATTTAGAATAGATAGATAGGAAAAAGATTAGTTGATTCTTGCCCAACATAATACTAGGGTGGGACGAGATGATAGTACGTTAGGGAAGCTTGGTCTAGGAAGTCAGGAAGGGGAAAGAGTACCCGACCTGGTTGACTTAGCTAAGTGGAACTAGCCGAAGCTATCTCTCCACATCCTAGACTAGTTAGACCAAAGTTTTCAAAAGAGTAAATTGAAAGTATCATTTTTTACGAGGTTTTGTCTAGGAAAGGGTTGATGATCCAATAAGGCTACGACCAAAGAAGACCTCTGTGCCTCGCCAAGACCTGAAAGTTAATTATTGAAATTTACTTTTAAATTACTAATTGTTAAACTTGAATCTAACTCAAGATCAAACAATCTATAAAATTAAAATTAAAAAAATTATTCAAGCATCTCACAACACCAATAAGGCAATCATGTTTGTTTATATTGCGACATTTAGAATGGATGAGATGTTAAGGACTAATTAATTGACAAATGCCTTTAAAAATATTTATAAAATCTTTAGGATATTTTCTTAAAAATCTATTTTCAAAATAATGTTTAAACATAATAATGTTTTAATGAATTTCATGCTTGATTGGGTGCTTACCTATAAATACATATTTCAAAATTATATATCTTTTCGAAAATTATTTGACCTACACTTAGACACAAACCTTCTAGGTCAATACTAAAGTCTCTTAAGACACTTAGGTAAATATCCTTGTAGTTAACAAGGGTAGCCAGAAGGTGTCAGGTTCAGGGGGAGTCGTTGTTTCTTTTGAAAAAGTATTTTTCAATAATTATTCTTTTCAAAAATTTATATCTTTCAAAAAAAAATTTATGACATTCAAAATGTTTTTCAAAAAATATGTTTCAAAAAGTTATTATGCATTTCAAAATATTTTTCGAAAAATACTTCTTCAAAAACTATCATATTCCTTCAAAAATATTTTTCTAAAATATGCGTTAATTGTTCTTATGATTTGGATAAACTCTAAAGACACATAGGAAGTTTCCTTTATGATCTAAGGATTCCTAAGATTGTGTCAGGTTTAGGGAGAGTCCCAATCAAAAGAAATTAATGTATTTTTATTTCTGATTATTTTAAAATTTCTGTTGTAATTCTTTTCATTTGAATCAAACTCTAAGACTCAGAGAAAGATCAACTTATTGTCAACAAGTTTCCTAGGACTGTATCAGGTTTAGGGGGAGGTTCAAATTAAAAGAAACTTTAGAGATTTCAAAAATATTATATTTTCAACCATTATCATTTTAAAAATACTCTACTTTCGAAAATCTAATATTATTATTTTCCAAAACATGTGTTGAAAAACTCTTTCATCTTTATGAACAGTTTTTTTGAACACATTCTCATCCTATTGAACATCATCGAAATTCCTTAGAAATTTTTTTACTTGGGAAAATTTTTCTTGTAGTCAACAAAGTTTCCTAGGATTGTGTAAGATTGGAAAAGAAACCAAATCAAGAAATCTATTCAAACTATATGTTGAAAATATTCATTTATGAAAAATCCCTAAGGCACATAGGAATTTTCTTATGGTCAACAAGATTCCTAGGATTGTGTCAAACATAGGGAAGTTCAAATTCTTTTTAAAATTCATATGTTATTGGTACAATATTTTTTAAAGTATTTGGTGTCTTTTAGAATATTTTCTAAACAAGTACTTAGTTTTTTTTCAAAAAAAAATAGAAGAGTTTTGAAAATTATTTTTTAAAAAATATCTTAAGTATTTTCAAAAGGGGGAGAGAGGCTTAAGTTAGATTTTTTTTTTAAATCTTATTGTTGGTACAAATTTTTTATCCGCTATTTCCTTTTGATGTGTGACAAAAGGAGAGAGAGGCTTAAGTTAGATTTTTTTTCGATTTCTCCCAAGTGTTAAACCTTGAGCTCTTAGACCTAACCTAACTTAAGATTATTGTCAAACATCAAAAAGGAAAAAATTGTTGGTGCAAAGAGCATCAGTGTTGAACAGTCATCTTCTAGGGTTTTGATGTTTGACAATATACTAAGGTCAGTCAAAGTGATCATGGGTTAAGCCAAACAGGACCTGATATTTGATAGGATAAACCCAGGTTTGGTCAAGTTTAACAAAGGATTAGCCAAATAGGACATGGTGTTTGGCAGAACTATAAGTGACAATATACTTAAGTTTAGTCAAAGTGATCAAAGATTAAACCAAACAAGACCTTATGTTTGGTAGGGTAAACCCAGGTTTGATCAGTTTGATAAAGGGATTAGCAAAACAGGATCTAATGTTTGATACAGTGAATAGAAACCAGGGTTGGTCAGTTTGACCAAGGGATTAAACCAAACCGAACTTGAGGTTTGGGATGATACTTACTTGAAAGGTGGAAGGAAGAAGTCTAGGTAGGATTAAGATGACTAGCAAAGAAGTGATTATGGTGGAAGAAATCCTAGTGAGTGAAGCTAAGTGGAAGAAATTCTAGTGAGTGAAGCTAGGTGGAAGAAATCCTGGTGAGTGAAGTTGGGTCCTAATGAGTGAAGCTAGGTGGAAGAAATCCTAGTGAGTGAAGCTAGGTGGACGAAGTCCTAGTGAGTGAAGCTGGGCACTAAGTCTTGGTCAGGGGAACTGAGCACAAAGTCCAGGTCGGGGATCGAGCAACGGAGTCTTAACCGAGTGAGGACTACGGACAGAAGTAGAGACGGGTCGAGGTCGGACATCTCGAGATCCGAGAGTCTTGGAGGTCGAGCACGAAGTCCTGATCGAGGATTGGGCAAAAGAATTAGCCGAGCGAGGATCGCGGACATAAGTAGAGACGGGTCGAGGTCGGACGTCTCGAGATTCGGGTGTTAGTAGAAGCCCTAGAGCCAATTATGTGATGATTGACTAGGGACATTTTGTATCATATTCTATTATTAATAAAGGCATGTTTGGTTATTATACTTATTTTGTATTTGTGCCAAATAACTAAGTATAATAATGTCCTTGGATAGTAGGTTCTTATCTACATTATATCGATTGGTTAAATCGATAGTGAGATGATGTAGAGAACACTACTCTAAACCATTCCTAGTCAAGTATTAATATTCAAGGACAATATTAATGCATGGAGACTAGCATGTAGGTCATGTAGCGACCCGCCTTCTCAACCTTAGACGGATCGTTACTTTATCTACTTCTCGACTCTAATGCACGACTAAGAATGCGGAAATTCTTTTTTTTCTTTAAATTCATCCAGGGATGATATTCTAACTCTAATAGTCATGCATGATACAATGGCATACTTCCTTTCTCTAGAGCTTCACTACAATGATACCAGTCGACTGCCATCTGGCCAGTCGACTGGTATCGGCCACAGAAAGTTTCGGGGCGCGGCACCAGTCGACTGGCCTCTTGGCAGTCGACTGATGCATCGAACAGAAGCTACTGTACGATAGGCCAGTCGACTGATACTGAACCAGTCGACTGGCACGCCTGAAAATCTGAATTTCAGATTCGAAGCCTTGTTTCTAAACTCCACCAAACATATACTTTCGAGCCATACAAAATCATGACACCATTTCTATACTCTATACTAGTTTTCTAAACAATTTAGCCAATCAAAACGAATCCATAAACTTGAAATTAGGACTTTTGCGAGATTTAGCAAGTTATGAAAATCTATATAAACTTTAGGCTAGAGTTTGTACCAAACTTAACTTCTAACCATTGAAACTCATCACACAAAGTTCTATAACATCACTAAGGCATTATGGAATGAGAAAGCAACTTTTCTAAGCATAATTGAGCAATAAAAACTTGATTCAAAGGGAAGACTAGCTCTATCTTGGCACATGCATCAATAGCTCCAACAAAGTATCAATATTCAAAACTACTCACACTTCTATTCATCCAATACAATCATTAGGATATTTATGCTAAATGAAATGACATAGAATCTTTACTTGTGGTTCTAAGACATGCAAAATGTCAAAACACCAATACTTGGATAAATTCTATATAGTCTAACTTAAACTAAGAATTTATTCATCTTGTCCCAAGGGTCTCTCCAAGCTCAGCCACCACACACACTTCACTCAGCACCGCCTCGTCGCCTTCCTTCAGAATTGCTTGCCTTTACCTTTATCTGCAGTAAGAGGAAATGCAACTAGTAAGCAAAAAGCTTAGTAAGTACTATCTAGCTCACAAAATCTCGAAATGTGCAAACATGCTTCTTGAACAATATGAAATCACATGAGATACTTATATGCTTGAAAGAAAACTAAACTAAACATGTATAACTCAAAACATGCACACTCAAGCACTAATAAATCTTAACTCACTTTTCTTGGCTTAACTTGAAACTTTAGCAATCCTTTAACTTAAAATCTTTCTTTAACTGTTTGAAAACTTTCTTAAACTTTAGAAAACTTTGCTAAAGCATATACTTGAAAATAATAATAACTTGGATCCACTGAAGACGTAAGTACCATCTTATGCGCGTTCCCTAAAAGGTTGGGGTAGCGAGCCACCAATCCTAATAGAGCAGACCTTGGTCTACCAGGGCCAAGACCTTGGAATTGGACACCTGGATTTCTTTAACGACGCCCTTGGACGCCGGGTACTGGCCTTATAAAATAAAATAGCTTTTCTTTCTTTTCTTTCTTATCTTTAAATGCCTTGGCATTTTAATGAGCCCCTTGTGTGCCCAAATCCCTAAGTCTTGACTTTTGGGGATTTCTTAAGGCCTTGGCCTTTTCTTTTCTTATCTTTATCTTCTCTTTTCCTTTCTCATAGCTTTTCTTGGACCCTAAACTCACATAGGGTACCTAATCAAACATATATAAGCATATAATGAACTAAGGTCACATGCAAAATCTTAAACAAAAAGGAAATATCTCTTTTAAAAACTTTTAAGGGAAATTATTGCGGAAAAACCGCCTCTTACTGCAGGTGAGCAGTACTTACCTTGATATCTTGGACTTACAACCAAGATTGACGTCTAGGGCTTGGAAGAAAATTGAGATCTCGGAGAATTCTTCGCGCCTACGCGTTCCTCTCGTCGCGGGGATCCCGAATATAGGAATATCTCTCGGAGGAGAGCCTTGGCCGGCCCTCTAGGGCTTGGTGTTGGTGTCGCCCAAGAGAGGAGGAAGAGAGGGGTCGGCGTGAGGCTTGGGCGAGGGTGAGGGTTTTGAGAGAAAAAATAGAATTTCTCTCCTTAATCACCTATTTATACTTACGGGGTATTTAAAGTCCAACTTATAACTCAACTTAATATCTCTCCCCCTTTTGTTGTGCTTGATACCCTAGCCCAGCTGGTTCCGTGCGCGCCCTTAGGGGTTTCCCCTCCTGTGGTCGCGGGTTCGAACTCCCTGTTGCCCTTTAAAGTTTTTCCTTTTTTTAAAATACTAAACGGACTCGGAAAATTCCATAAAAATATTCTAAAAATTCCTAAAAATATCTAGAATATTTCTAAAACATTTTTAAATAGTTCTAAGGACTTTAAGGACTTAAAATGGAAATTTTGAGGCGTTACAATCTCCCATACCTTATGAAAAGTTCGTACTCGAACTTAGAATAATTCTGGTTATCTTTCTCTCATGCTGTCCTCACGTTCCCAAGTAGCCTCTTCATGCTTTTGATTCTGCCAGATGACCTTCACTAGTGGCACTTCTTTATTTCTTAATCTTTTAACTGCTTTGTCCATTATCTGTGTCGGTCTACTCTCATAGCTAAGATCTTCTTGGATCTGTACTGACTGAGGCTGAATCACTTGGCTAGGGTCGTGAATACACTTCTTTAGCATGGAGACATGAAATGTACTGTGGATAGCTGACATATCCTCTGGTAAGTCCAACTCATATGCTAACTTACCAACCCTCCTTATGATCTTGTAGGGTCCTATGTAGCGAGGACTTAGCTTGTCCTTTTTACCAAATCTCATCACTCCCTTCATAGGAGCGACCTTGAGAAATACTGAATCTCCAACTTGGAATTCAAGTGGCCTACGGCGTGTGTCAGCATAACTTTTCTGTATACTCTGGGCAGTCTCAATCCTCTGGCGGATCGTCTGGATAGCCTGAGTGGTCTCATCTATAAGCTCAGTCTGGCTGCCTAGTCCTGACTCCATTTCTTTCTTCTCACCAGCTTCTTGCCAACATATGGGTGATCTGCATTTCCTGCCATACAATGCCTCATAAGGTGTCATCCTGATGGTGGCCTGATAGCTATTGTTGTAGGCAAACTCAGCTAAGCACAGAAATTTGCACCAACTGCCTTTAAAGTCCAACGCACAAGCCCTGAGCATGTCTTCTAAGATCTGATTTACTCTCTCTGTTTGTCCATGTGTCTGGGGATGGAAAGCTGTGTTGAACTGAAGTCTGGTGCCTAGGGCGTCCTGAACACACCTCCAAAAATGGGAGATGAACCGCCCATCTATGTCAGAAACGATCGACTTCGGAACTCCGTGAAGCCTGATTACTTCTCTCATGTACAGCTGTGCTAACTGCTCTACCGAATGCGATAACTTGATGGCTAGGAAGTGGGCAGACTTGGTCAATCTGTCCACTATCACCCATATTGCATCGTGTCCATGGGTGGTCCTTGGGAGACCTGTGATAAAATCCATGAATATCTCTTCCCACTTCCACTCTGGAATGGGAAGAGGCTGCAGAACTCCTCCTGGTCTCTGGTGCTCTGCTTTGACTCTCTGGCAGGTCAAGCAGGTACTGATATATCTGGCCACGTCTTGCTTGAGTCCAGACCACCAGAATCTTTTCTTTAAATCTTGGTACATCTTGGTAGAACCAGGATGCATAGAGTACGGGGTACTGTGGGCCTCTTCTAAAATATTCTTTCTTAGTTCCTCATCATTGGGGACGCAAAGGCGGTCTCCAAGATAGAGGATGCCACTATCTGATACTCGAAACTCTAAATTTTCTGCCTCTTGGATCTCCTACTTGATCTTCTGGATCTCTGGGTCTTGACTTTGCTTTCTTTGTATATCCACAAGCAGGGTTGACTCTAGAGTCAATGCAGAAAGTTGCCCAATTATTACCTCAACTCCAAAATCCTTTATTTCTTTCTGAAGTGGTGGAGACAGTGATGATAGGGAAATCAGTTCTGCACAGGATTTCCTGCTCAGTGCATCTGCCACTTTATTAGCTTTACCTGGGTGGTAGAGGATTTCACAGTCATAATCATTGACCAACTCTAGCCACCTGCGCTGCCTCATATTTAGATCCTTCTGAGTGAAGAAGTGTTGGTGCAGAATGCACCCAAGTCAAACCTGGGTTTTGATATTGACAAAAGGGTTCAAAAGTTAAGAGTTAGTTGTTGTCTAACAAGCTTCTTGAGTGTACAGGAAAAGCCCTAGCGAAGGAAGGCTAGGCACTGGCGAAGGACTGCCAGACAAGAGAAGCCCTAGCAAAGGACTGCTAGGCACTGGCAAAGGACCGCCAGAATGCTAAAGCCCTAGCGAAGGACTGCTAGGCTGGCGAAGGACTGCCAGAAGAAAGGACCTAGCAAAGGGCAGCTAGGCACCAAGCGAAGGGCAGCTTGGTAACTCAAGACCTGGCGAAGGACTGCCGGGCAAAAGTCCAACTGGAGGATCCGGTTGGCACCTGGTAAACTCTCCCGAGAGGAGTAGGTGAGGACGCGTTCCCCTTGAGGGAACATTAGGCGTCGGTTCGACCTAGGGCTCCATTTTGGAGACCGAAGTCAGAACCAAGACAGCTAAGGCTGTATAAAATAATAATATTATTGTTATTTGGACTAACCCTGGATGCAGGATCGAAGGACTGAGTATCTGCAGCTCAGAAAGCCTCAAAGGAGTGAGGCAGAAGCTGAGCAGGGCGCCCCGGACGACCAGGGCGCCCCCATGGTCAACCCAAGTCTGCCGAAGTCTTCAACGCGTTTTCGCCCCGCTTGTCGCGGGCGCCCCGCGTGTCTCGGGCGCCCCCACTGCCAGCTGCCGAAGCGCATCCCTGCGAAGCCGAAGAGATGAGGCCTTTGACCGGTCAAATCGGGCACCCCGAGTCCTCCGGGTGCCCCGAGTCCTCCGGGCGCCCCGGTCAAACCGGATCCCGAAGATAAGGGGATCAGACGGCGACCGAGCTACAGCCGGATCTGCTGCCACGTGGGGGGCGCCCCCGTCGACCAGGGCGCCCCTAGGCCCTATATAAAGGGCCCTCGACCTCCTTCTTCAAAGCATCAATTCGTACGACGCTTCCACGCTCTTCTGCTTCCACGACACGCTCCCGACTCTTCCAACTCGAGCTGACGACGTCCTGCTGCTCCAACACTTCGATCTACAACGGACGTCGGTAACGAAGAGCCTAATTAAGTTTACTATTCTGATTCTGTAATATTTATTGTAAACTTTCTCGAACGTATAGAATTGCCCGCAGAAAACGGTCAACGACCGTGGGCCTTGGAGTAGGAGTCGACACAGGCTCCGAACCAAGTAAAAACGAAATTGTTAGCATTGTTTGTGTTTCTTATTTCCGCTGCGCACTTACTCTTTTTAAATCCGAACGATTTGCGACATTCACCCCCCCCCTCTCTCGCATTTCTCGATCCAACAAGTGGTATCAGAGCGGGGAATTCAAACTTGGTGCAACCACCAGTTTGAAAATTTCGGATTTTTTTTCTCAATTTTTTTTTCGTTAAAAATTTTTCGTTCGAATTTTTCTTTCAAGGTTGGTGCAACACCCCTTGAAATCTGTTATTATTTATTCTTCCCGCACTACTAATCCAAGACCAAGTCTTGGAATATTTTTTGTTATTTTTTTTATTTCAGAACAAATGGCCATCCAAGAAGGCTTTAGCACCGCCAGACCTCCACTTTTCAGTGGAGAAGACTTTCCTTACTGGAAAAGTCGAATGGAGGTCCACCTGAAAACTCAGGTGGATATGTGGATAATCATCCAGTCTGGACTGATGATTCCCACAAATGCTGAAGGCGTACCGCAAAACTACTCAGAGTGGGACACTGCCCTTAAACGCAAAATCGAAGCTGACGCCAAAGCAACTCAGACCCTCCAATGCGGACTAACGAAAGAGGAGCTGAACCGCGTAGGCCCTTTCAACAGTGCCAAGGAGCTATGGGCTAAACTGATCGAGCTCCACGAAGGAACTTCAGATACGAGGATCAGCAAATGCGATCTGCTACTAAACAAGCTCTTCACCATCAGAATGGCAGATAACGAGACAGCAGCCCAGCTCCATGCCAGAATCCAGGAATTGATGAACGGTCTTCACGCAATAGGTCACCAGGTTCAAAACCGTGATCTTATAAGGTATGCCCTAAACGCGTTCCCTAGGACCACCTTGTGGGCATCTATGGTAGATGCATACAAGGTCTCTAGGGATCTTTCAAAAATTAAGTTAGATGAGTTATTTTCTGAACTTGAACTTCATGAACAGACTAACTGCAATTTGGCCGAGAAAAGTATAGCTTTCTTTGTAGGGAAAACAGGAAGGACGACTAAACAGAAAACTCAAGTTGAACCCGAGTCTACCTCAGACTCAGAAACAGAAGATCAAGAAGGAGATCAGTCTGAACTGGTCCGGCTAGCTCGAAGCTACTACAAAAAGTTGAAGAACCAAGCTAACACACGGAGAACAAAGCGAAGAAAGGATGAACCAGCTGAACCAGCAACTGACAAACACAAGCCCAACGTAACCTGCTACGAATGCAAGAAGAAGGGCCACTACAAGACTGAATGTCCAAGCCTAAAGGAGTCCAAAAAGACCAGAAAGAAGAAGGCACTCCAAGCAACCTGGGACGAGTCTTCCTCAGAAGAAGAAGAAGAAGCACCGCAGTCCAATCTTCTAGCCCTGACCGCTTCGGATCAAATCGAGACTGACTCAGACTCGGACCAGGACGACGGCAAGCTGACCTTCTCCGACGACGGCGAAATAAGGGTAACGGGTTTTTCAAAATTGCAATTAAAACCTCTTATCTCATATCTATCCCGAGATTTGGCGAAAGCCAAACTCCGAATCGAGTCCCTCCGACAGGAAGTAAAACTCCTGAAAGAGGGAGCTGAGTCTAAATCCTTAACTGAGAAAATTCAGGAAGGAACCCCTGATCAAGTTGAAAAACTTGAATCAGAGAACTCTCCCTGAAAACTCAAGTTAAGGACTTACGAATAGCTTTAGAACGATTCACTTCTGGTTCCAAGAATCTTGATATGATTCTTGGAAAACAGAAGTCTGTTCTAAACCGATCCGGACTTGGCTACAGAACCAAATCTCGGCAAAGATCCTACTTTGCTGTACTGAACCGGTCAAGACCTAAGGTTCAGGCATGGGTGCCAAAACTGTGCCTGACTAAACCAACTGGTTCAAATCAATTTTGGATCCCCAAGGACAAGATTCACATCTTGCCCAACCCATACAGAGGCTTTAGTCCAGGGGGAGCCAAAATCAAAATAATTTCTATAATTAGATAATTTTTTTATTGCTTGATTGTATGTTTATTTAATTTTCTGCAATTTGTCATGCTTAGATGTAAGGAATACTTAGATTTAAGGACTCAATTACTTGAAATTTGAAAACATAGTATTGGGAGGAGGTGAGATGATAGTACGTTGGGGAAACCAACTCTAATAAGATCAAGTCTACTTGGTCTCTTTAGACTGGTGAAACCAGCCGAAGCTACCGATCCAAGACCCAAGCTAGTTAGACCAGAAAATAACCTAATTTAATTTGAAAATGAAATTTCATTAAAAGGCTTTGTCAAGGAAAGGGTGGATGATCCTATAAGGCTACGGCCAAAGAAGGCCTAGTGCCTCGCCAAGACCTGGAAGCCAATTTCTGAAATTCAAATTCAAATTATCTTTTGTCAAATTCGAATCTAACTCAAATTTCAAATAATTATAGATTCTAATCTGTTTTCAAAATTTCTATTTCTTACCTATCTCTTTTTGAAAAACTTAATCTGTTTTCAAAATTTCTATTTTTTAAATTTGTTTCAAAATAAAGAACTTTTTAGAAAATAAATTGAAATTCTTTTTCAAAATTAATTTTTACCCTCAAACCTGTCTCACAAAAACCTTAAGGTTAACGTGTTTGAAAACCCTAGATTCAGTGAGACAGAAAAATTAAGCTCAATTTAAACCACCTTGCTTGTGCTTTCATAACCATGGTCAAACTGTGGTTAACATAGTCAAACATGGTCAAACATAGTCAAACATAGTCAAACATGGTCAAACACAGTCAAACGAAGTCAAACAGTCAAACCTAGTCAAAAGGGTCAAAGGCTGCTGAAAGCAGTCCATGAGGGCGCCCGTGACCTCTCGGGCGCCCCCCTTAAAACCCCTATAAAAGGGACCCGAGTCTCCTTCTCCTCCCACACCACATCTCACACTTCTTCTTCCCCTTGCCTCATTCTTGTGAATCAAGAGAACCTAAGCCCACCCTTGCCTCAACCATGCCTCCAAGGTATGAAATTTAGTTGTGCAATTAATTTTTCTTAAATTACATATTTTTTCATATTCTTTAAGTCTCTTCTTATAATCCAAGGTTTATCCTTAATTACTTATTTTTCTACACTTAGAAAACGCCGAGCACTTCAGTCGAACCCCGGAAACGAGCCCAGTCCCGACCCTAGGTTTCCAAACCTAGAACTTTGTAATAAATTCGCCCGAACCACCTACGTTCCGATTAAGACAAGTTACCTTAACCGTCAATTCTTTACCCAATCCTGTCCAACTGCAATGTCCGCAATTAACTACTATCAACTGGATAATCTCGTATTCTGCACACATCCGATCAACAACACCTTATGTGCAAAATTCTATAACAATATAGTTAGGCAAGACCAATTGAGCTTCGTCACTACCGTTCAAGGATTGCCCTTGACCATCACTCCTACCCTACTGAACCGATTTCTTGGACTCCGACAATCTCAGTCCATCTTCTGTTGCTACCCTCCAAGAAAACTACCTTTCGATGCCCCCTACTCTCATATTGACCTGAACACCTTATACAACTACTTCTTTAGGGAGGGAATGGACCCTGCAGGAGGACAGTTCAACTCCACCCGACTGCCGATTCAGGACTACGCTCTCTATAGAGTGATTGTCCGTTGCATCCTTCCTCTGTCCACTAGGGACATAGCCACCATGAAACCCTTTCACACCTTTCTCCTCTATGCCCTTATCCACCATCTGGACATAGATATAGGCCTTCACCTCTTCCATTGTATCCTACATGCCTCTAGTGTGTCCACTCAGGGACGGGTCCGCACCCCCTTCTGTCACGTCATCACCTCGATCCTCCACCATCACGGCCGAAACATCACTGAAGGCGAGATTACCATGATGACCGACTTCAACGAGATAGGATATAGGAACTTTTCCTTAGCCGGTGTAGATGTCTCGGGCACCGGGGTTCTGACTTGGAGACGCCGACCAGCCGCACAGGACATTGCCGACGAGGAGGGTGAGGTCGACGTTGCCGACTTAGCAGCAGAGTTAGATCAGCCCGATCCTCCGACACTCTACGAGCGAGTATCCCTCCTCGAGACACAGGTTCAGTCCCTCCGGGAGGAATCGGAGGCTTACCACCTTGAGCAGCTGGAAACTCATCAGGGCTACTATACCGAGTATATGAGCGCGTTTGCAGCAGAGAGGGAGGAAAGAAACGCCCAGTATCAGGAGATGATGACCATGTTTAGATCCTGGCATCCAGGCTCCCCTGATCAGCCTGGTCCCTCTTCCTAGATGACTTGGATGTGTACCTATTTGACTATCCCTACTGAGTAGGGTTGACTTCTGTTGACTTGTACTAGACTTCTGTTTGACTTATGCTTATCTTAGCTTGGCTTGTTTATTTCCGACTTGATTAAGTTAGGATTATGCTTAGTAGAGTAGAATCATTTTTTTTGCTTCTGCTTTAATTGAAAATGTTTTAATTGATTTTAAAATGTTTTCTTTATTAAAAATGTTTTACTTTGGTTTTAAAATTTTTTTTTGACTTAGTTTTATTTCAAAAACTACCCCCTTCAAAACTAGGTTTTCTTCGAAATGGACTTAGCCTAGGCTCTAACCCTAGAATTGCATGCACCTATAGATCTAGAAGTCAGCATCTCACAAGCACCTTAGGGTACTTTGATTGACAACCTAGAAAGGGTTGAGATGATTAGGTCTTTGCCTTAACTCAAGATGCTTTAAGTCAGTGCATCTGTAGTAGTTGGGGCATTAAATACAAACTGAACAGCAATCAAGTTAAGTATCAAGTTTAGACAATCTAACTTGAACAATGCACTTAACTTGACTAACCCTAGCGAAAATTACTGTTTATGACAGTTGGTAAGTAGCTAATTGGGTTAGACACGTCCCTAAAGATTTAACCAGACTTAGGCTCCAGTTTGATTCAGTACAGCAAATGCTTTAATCATTGCAAATTTTTTTTTCTGCATTTTTGATATATGTCAAAGGGGGAGAGTTGGAAAGGAAACAGGGAACAAAAATTGTTTTAAAATTTTTTCCCATTGTCTTTTTCAAAAAGCAAAGTTAGTTTTATTTCTAAACTCTGAATTATTTTGAAACTTAATGTTTTGTTTAAAATTATTGTTAAGCTTAAAGGTTTTAAAAAATTTCCAACTCTGAACTATGTGTTTTGAAATTATTGAAACTTAACGTTTTGTTTAAAATTATTGTTAAGCTTAAAGGTTTTAAAAAATTTCCAACTCTGAACTATGTGTTTTGAAATTATTGAAACTTAATGTTTTGTTTAAACTTATTGTTAAGCTTAAAGGTTTTAAAAAAATTTCCAACTCTGAACTATGTGTTTTGAAATTATTGAAACTTAATGTTTTGTTTAAAATTATTGTTAAGCTTAAAGGTTTTAAAAAATTTCCAACTCTGAACTATGTGTTTTAAATTATGTCTTAAGCTTAACATAGTGCTTGAAATTTTTCAAAACTTGAAATCTTCTAATTACTCACACCATCTATTTTTGAAAAACCTAGGGGGAGATTTCTTCCAGGGGGAGGGAATCTAATTTAGGATTTCAATTTCAGCATTTTTTTCTTAAATTTTTGAACTAGGTTGCCATATATCAAAAAGGGGGAGATTGTTGGTGCAGAATGCACCCAAGTCAAACCTGTGTTTTGATATTGGCAAAAGGGTTCAAAAGTTAAGGGTTAGTTGTTGTCTAACAAGCTTTTTGAGTGTACAGGAAAGCCCTAGCGAAGGAAGGCTAGGCACTGGCGAAGGACTGCCAGACAGGAGAAGCCCTAGCAAAGGACTGCTAGGCACTGGCAAAGGACCGCCAGAACGCTAAAACCCTAGCGAAGGACTGCTAGGCTGGCGAAGGACTGCCAAAAGAAAAGACCTAGCGAAGGGCAGCTAGGCATCAAGCGAAGGGCAGCTTGGTAACTCAAGACCTGGCGAAGGACTACCGGGCAAAAGTCCAACTGGAGGATCCGGTTGGCACCAGGTAAACTCTCCCGAGAGGAGTAGGTGAGGACGCGTTCCCCTTGAGGGAACATTAGGCGTCGGTTCGACCTAGGGCTCCATTTTGGAGACCAAAGTCAAAACCAAGACAGCTAAGGCTGTATAAAATTGTTATTTGGACTAACCCTGGATGCAGGATCGAAGGACTGAGTATCTGCAGCTCAGAAAGCCTCAAAGGAGTGAGGCAGAAGCTGAGTAGGGCGCCCCGGACGACCAGGGCGCCCCCATGGTCAACCCAAGTCTGCCGAAGTCTTCAACGCGTTTTCGCCCCGCTTGTCGCGGGCGCCCCGCGTGTCTCGGGCGCCCCCACTGCCAGCTGCCGAAGCGCATCTCTGCGAAGCTGAGGAGATGAGGCCTTTTGACCGGTCAATGCGGGCGCCCCGAGTCCTCCGGGCGCCCCAGTCAAACCGGATCCCGAGGATAAGGGGATCAGACGGCGACCGAGCTACAGCCGGATCAGCTGCCACGTGGGGGGCGCCCCCGTCGACCAGGGCGCCCCTAGGCCCTATATAAAGGGCCCTCGACCCCCTTCTTCAAAGCATCACTTATTGCGACGCTTCCACGCTCTACAACCTTCATTCAACGCATCCAAACGCTCCGACGACCGCGCTCTGCTCCTGGAACTTCTCAACTCAAGTCCGAAGCGCCGTCGACCTCCCGCTGCACCGAAACTCGAGCCTACCCCGGGAGTTGGTAAATACAGAAGTGTTATATTTCTTATTGCAATTTGTATTTCTCTTCTGTACTTATTCTACGCATTATAGAATTGCCCAAAGTAAACGGTCAACGACCGTGGGCCTTGGAGTAGGAGTCGACCCAGGCTCCGAACCAAGTAAAACGACCTTGTTAGCGTTGTGTTGCTTTTTGTGTCTTATTTCCGCTGCGCACTTACTCTTTTTCAAATCCGAACGATTTGCGACATTCACCCCCCCTCTCTCGCATTTCTCGATCCAACAGTTACCATTGTGCAGGCGTAGACTTGAGGCACCTCAGTTGTGATCTGAGTTGCCTCAAATAGATAAACTTTTATCCACGATGCCAACGATAAGCTGTTAATAATTTTTGATCTGAGGTGTCACAGTTCCACCCTGAGACGCCTCAGTTCTACTTTTGCGCAGAACTGTTCCTCTCAACTAAGGTGTCTTCTCAAGCAACTGAGGCGCCTCAATTGACCATCTAGTCAAAGTCAACATTCATGTTGATTTTTCTCCGTCTTCGTCCACTTGGGTGATTTCCGGCCAACCAGAGTTAACCTCACCCGAACCTGACATCGACCTTCTCCTCGAATAGGCTTCCTCCCAATTTCTCATCCCTCGGACGTCGTGTATGCCCTTCTCGTCCACCGGTGTAATCATACGCAGGCTTTATATCCCTCGGATGCACCGAGCCCGTCGACTCTGAAGGTGATCGGTCGGTCGGCAAAAGAGAGATGAATTGCCCTTGTATATTAAAACTCTATCTTTTGTTCTGACTCAACAAGGATGTCAGTTAATTTTAAAAAAAACATAACATATAAGAAACTATAATAGATATAAAAGAGGCACACAGATGTTTACTTGGTTGCAATTAGGATTATTGCTAATTCAACGGAAGTATAGTGTAAACTCCAGATGAAACTCTTTGAGGGCAGAGAAACCTCTTACAAAATTAGAACTTAGAGAATAGTGAAAAACGAGAAAGAAATTCGAGTACAATCCGCTGAATTAGAACTGAGCTCTGGGGTCTATTTATAGCCCTGGAATATTTTATCCAAATATTGACGTTGCAAAACAGGGGCGCCCGACTGCTTGAGGGTGCTTGACACGTGGTCTCGATGCGCCCAGATATAGGGGTGCCCGAGTGCATAGGGGCTCCCTCATTCACGGGCAACCGAGTGCTCTTGGGCACCCGAGTGGGTTTGGATTAACCCAATGCTGACCAACTTTCCGCGGCACTTCTTTGGTGATTTTGAACTTTCCGGACTTGGGCTCACCCGAACCCTCCTCCAGCCTTCACCTCGAGCATGTTCCCCCAGTTTCTCATCCCTCAGACACCGTATGCGTCCTTCTTGCTCCACCGACGTACTCTTCCGTAGAACTCTGTGTCCCTCGGATTCACTGAGCCCGTCGACTCTCTTCCTGTGTCATCCTTGTCGACCGCTGCGTTTTCCGCTCTACTTCCTGCACACCTACACTCCTGCACACATATACATAGAGATCAAAACACCACAGGACATAATTTGGCTCGGTTGACCACATCAAAACCTACTTGGGGTACTTACAATCTCCTCATTTTTGATGTGCATCAACCCGAGTTAAGTTAGGGTAAATATGCATAAAAAAATATGAATAAATAAATGAAAATGTAAGCAATAAAAAAAATTTGAAATTAAGCCTACCCCTTAACTTAATCTTATTTCTCTCCCTTTGATCACATCAAAACTTAAAAATATGTTAAGGGTAATAATAACACTTACAAAAATTTATAAAAAATTATTTTCACATTCAAAATTTTCAAGACTTTTTTAGTACACTTCTAACATAATAATTGGTTTTCAAAAATCTATTTCTTCAAAGTTTGGTCAAAAATTAATTTTTAAAATGTAAAGTCTAATTTTAGAAAAATAATTTTAAAAATTTATTTTTATTCTAAAATTAATCAAATTTTTATTCAAGATAAAATTTTGATATACTTATCTCTAGAAAAATTCTCAAAGTGAAAATAATTTTCTACCCTTTTTGAAAATCAATTTTGAATTCAACATTGATAATTTTGAAAGATAAATTTAAAATTTAATTTGACATCAAATAAATTTAAAAAATTTTCTCAATATTTAAAAGATAATCTAGATCCCGAAAAATCATATTCGATGAAATCAATTTTTTAAGTATTTTTTAAATTTAAAAACATATTTTCGAATGAAAAATCATAATAAATTTGTTTATCTATTAAAAATTTTGAAAAAAAAATTGTAGATAGAATAAAGTAGACTCTATCATCAAAAAATATTACATTAATTTTTCTATAATATTTATCTTAAAAAATTTAACAAAATTATAACTAAAGCATTTAATTAAAAAATGACAAATAAATAATAAATAATATCTAACAGTTCAATATAAAATTTGGGACCCAATATAAGTTCTTTCCAATAGGATGTTGGTGCAATCTTAGTTAGGTCAGGGTTGACCTAGTTTGACTAAGCTCGAGTGAGCTTAGGTCTGGTAAGCTTGGTAAGCTTAAGGTTGGATGTTTCGATGTTTGATAATGATGTTTGAATGTCATATGATGTTTAAATATCGTATGATGTCAAGTGGGTCAAGGTTGACTGGAGGCTTGACAGAAAAGACCTAGTGGGACTAGGTGAAGTCCAGGTGAATCAGGGAGATCGCACGCTGACATGAGAAAAGACCTAGTGGGACTAGGCACACCTAGTGGGACTAGGTGAAGTTCAGGTGGATCGGGGAGATCGCACGCTGGCATGGAAAAAGACCTAGTGGGACTAGGCACACCTAGTGGGACTAGGTAAAGTCCAGATGGATCGAGGAGATCGCATGCTGGCAAGGTAGAAGTCTACCGAGAGACTAGACCTAACTCGAGGGTTAGGCGAATCTGGTTGGGAACCAGGTTAAGTCCGAGCTGGGAGCTAGGCAGTAGAAATCCAGGTTGGTCAAAGGGGTTGACGGGACACTTGGTAGGGGATCCTAGACTTGTGAAAACAAGTTAGGTTGGACTCAATCAATTGGGTAATCGATTGGGTGAATCGATCAATGGATCGATTACGGCAGCTTGCGCGAGAGAACAGAAGAGTTCTGAATCGATTGGGTAATCGATTCAGGATACTCGTAATCGATTGATTAATCGATTATGGTTCGAAAACTAGCCGTTGAACGACTAAGTGTGACGTGGTAATCGATTGGGTAATCGATTCAGAAACCCTAGGCGTCGGGTATAAGGGTTTTCGCGCAGGTTTTGAGTCGGTATTCTTCTCCCCTTCTTCTCCTTCATCAGTTCCATTTCAAGGGAAGCCTTGGAGGATATTGCTGCTGCATTTCCAAGTTTCTAGAGGCAATCACAAGCTTGAAGATAGCAAGGAAAGCAAAGCTTGAGTTTATCATTGTAAATCTTGTAAGATTTCATTTTGTATTTGCTTAGATTCTTGTTGTATCTTTGTGAAAGCTTGTAAGAGGTTTTTCCACCTCAAGAAGGAGATCTTTCATAGTGTATGAGAGAGTGAGGAGAGTGGATCCTTGGATTAGTCACCCGTCCAGGGTGGATACCAAGTAAATCCTTATTGTTAGCGTTTGCTCGAGTCTTCCGCCGCGACAAATCATCACAGAGCAAATCGAAGCTAATTACCCCTCCCCCTCTAGCTCGTCTACCGGTCCCAACATAGGATTTATCATAAACTTAGATGGAATATATTATTTGGGAATTTTTACAATTTGATCCTTGTGAAACCGTAAATATCAATTTAGTCTTCCATAAGAAGTTGAAATTATTAATAAAATTTAAAATTCTTTTCAGGTGAAAAGAAAAAAATAATAATGTAATTTAATTTTGGTATTTACCAAATCAATTGAAAATTGATTAGTAAAGGATTCAGATTCTTAATTAAATAATAAGATATATATAATAAGACACATAAATTTATCAATGAGAATTTATTTAATTAAATTTTAAAATTTTTATATATAATTTCAAATTATAATTTAAAATTATTTTCTTTAATTTGATAAATTATTTTTTAAAATATTAATTTTGGATTAAGATATAAATTTTTGTAATTATAGATTTGTCTTTTGAGTTTGTATTTTTAAGATTTGTTATTTTATTTTTTTAATTTTTAGAATTTGAATGATAAGAAATTAAAATTATTAATAAAATTTGAAATCTTTTTTTGTTAAAAAATGAATATATTTAATTTTAAATTTCACCAAATCAATTGAAAGTTATTAGTAAAATTCCAGATTCTTAATTATTTATAATTTCATATATTGTCAACTTGATATATAAACATTATGTAATGAGGCATATATTGCCAACTTTAATAAGATGCAATGGCACATTCAATTTGCCCCCACAGACTGTATCAGATGGTAAGACGTCTACTGTTTGAAACGGAGGTTATGAATTCGAGGGTTGCCAGTTACACACGGGAATAAAACCTTAGTCTGCTGGCTTTAATCCCCTCGACCCCAGACGCCTCACCACACCAGTGATAACCGTGATTTACCTCCCTCTGGATTCCTATGGGGCCTAGGCTAGGGGACTGCTGAGGTGACGGTTCTACCTTTTGAAATGACACATTCAATTTTTTTTAAGAAAACACATTAGATCTCCATTAACATACAAGGTGACAATAAAACAATTCCATTAACGTACAAGTGACAAAAGCGAAACGCTCGCCTCCAACTTCTCCATCAGTCTGTCCCAGGATCAATACGGAGGAGATAAATCACGGTGATTAAGAAGGCAAGAGGTTGTAGGACAGAGATTTTTTACACAGGATGTAGGAATTTATGTCCTATCAGCCCCGTGACTCAAACTCAAGATTTCTAATGACAATCTATTGACTTTTTACCATCTCAACTATGCCCGTGGGTGCTCCATTAATATATAAGTGTTCATAAGATAGATGACTTCTCTATAATCTTTTTATAAACAAAAAATCATTAGAAGTCTAGCAGATAAATGTACAATATCTTGTGTAATTAAGTAGTGTTTGCAAATAATTGTTCAGTTCATTTAATTAACTGACAAACTTACTGAAAATCTTATTATAATTAATTATCTAGATAAAGTTGTTCTTCTCGGTTAGAAACTTTCGGTGTCCATAGAACCCCAATCGAACATATATAATTGAGAGTGAAAATGAAAAATTTCTCACCCATTTACGATTAAAATAAATAAATTCCCAAAACAAACTCATAGATTCTCTTCGGAGTTGTGACAAAGGGAATGAAGTCGTTAGATTCCTAAGATTCGCTTTTTTTCAATTACCCCCAACAACTTCCCGTATTTTGCACTGCTGACCTTCCTATTATGTTGAAAAATGATATGCAATAAGAATTTATAATATGAAACCCAACATGAATGACGTAGCATTCTAATTATAGCGATCCCCGACGGGTTCACTATGCCCCTCAGGGTATAATTTTGTTCGGGAAAGCCGCCGTTGGTGTCCAAGTGACAATCGGATGCGTATATAAAAAATGTCACGTCATTCATGTTGGGTTCTATGCTATAAATTTATACTGCATATCATTGCTCTATTATGTTTCCTCAAATTTAATAAATTGCCCCTAGAACTTTATCAAAGCCAATTGCCAAAACAAAACACAAACATTTATAGCTTCCTTCTTCTCTAGCATTTAAAAGAATGAATCTGCCGCCAGTTTTATGGTATAATAGTTACTCTCCTACAGGATTTTTTCTTTTAGGGATAAATGTGAGTTTTTTTCGATTTATGTTTTCGATGAATCAAATAATATTATCAGATCAGATCAATCGATTCAACTAGCTGAACCAAGATTATTGCGTCCAAAAAATTGCTTCTGTTGAATAGCATTTCTGACCGATTCAACGACAAAAATTGCAATCAAAGTCAAAATTAGATCCTTTAATTTAGTTCATCAAAATCTTCCTTAAAAATCTCTCTTATCTTCTTCTTCTTCTTCTTCTTATATGCCACTGCAAACTTCAATAAGCAAAAACCTTCCTTAAACCCACCATTAAAGCTTTCTTCTTCTCTCCAATGACAAAGGCGCCGCCTCTCCTCCTCCTTTTGGCCTCTCTCTCTCTCTCGGCCCTGTTGCCATCTCTTTCCGCCCGCCCCATCACCTCCGGCGACGTCCTCGTCGGTGGTGGCAGCTCCTTCCGGGAGCTCCTACGCAGCAAGGGCCTCCCCGGCGGCCTCTTCCCCAGAGGCGTCGAGTACTTCTCCCTCGACCTCTCCTCCAGCCTTCTCGAGGTCCGCCTCCGCGGCCCCTGCTACGCCCACTACGACGACAATCTCACCTACTTCGAACGCGTCGTGAGGGGAAAACTCAGCTACGGCCAGCTCACCAACGTCGTCGGGTGGTCAGAGGTGGAGCTCTTCCTTTGGCTCCCCGTCAGGGGCATCCTCGTCTCCGATCCCTCCTCCGGCGTCGTCCTAGTCGACATCGCTCTCGCGCACAAGAAGCTGGCGGCGTCGGTGTTCGAGGAACCGCCGGAGTGCCGCCCAGACGCCGGCCTCGCAGAAGGTCAAGGAGCTGATAGAAATCGGATCTTAATTGGCATTCCATAAAAAAAAAAACCCCTTCTTTTCTATCAGAATTTACCATTTTCTGCTAAAACTGGTCGAATAAGTCTCTGTAAATACATCACCATCTATGAACTCGATTTTATCAATCAATAACAAGTTCCCAATCCGCTTCTCCAATTCTGCTTCTGTCCTGTTATTGTTTGTCCTTAGTCTCGACTTTCCATTCGTTTATTCCTTTGCCTTACAGAAACCCATTGCAGGAGCAGAGATGCATCCCAGAAGCAAAGATGACAACCACTGCCTCCTAAAGTTCCACATCTTTTTCTGCGAACTTGTCCCGTTTACTGAAAACTCTCATGAGAAGAGATTTGATAGCAACGATAGAAGAAGAAGAAGAAGAACAAGAACAAGAAATTCATAGATACTGATGAAGTGCGACAGGTACGAGTGCAAACGATGGTGTGAAAACAAACCCATAGCTATTAGTCAGGTGTTTTCAAATGATGTGTTTTTGCTGATTTGTCAGTTTGATAATTAATGGAACTTTAATCAAATTGAGCAAAAGATAGTCAGAAATGAGAACAGAAATGGAGTTTTCAGACAAAGACTGGACTGTCTTTAATTAATCCTTATTCTTAAATATCTTGGCCTTCACAATTAGCTTGAAAGGCATATCAACGCCAATTCAAATCTCAAGTTTGAACCGCTAGTAAATGGAAGGCATATCAACTTAATTAGCGTGAGGTTGACATGTGTTTAGCTCATTGGAATTTAGAACTATTTAATGATGTCATTGCCTTCATCAATAAGTTTTTGAATTGTACAGCATTTGCCTCTAATTCAAATAAGATTACTACCAAAGATTTTCGAGTAATAAAATTAAGTTTTTCTCAAATTTCGATTTATTACCAAGAGATTTTGAACTAAATAAAATCAAAAGCAAAACTACAGCAGCTTGTGTTCAAATCAAGCCATTCGGCTCATCACTTCCTTGAGAATCACTTCCGTGTCAGCGTAGCACGACCTCGTCAACGGCTCGCTCTTCTGCTTGACTGCTGCTTCAAGCTGTCGATCAGTCAGCAGCACAAACTAATTAATTAAACCCTTACAAACATTAATTAATTAATTAATTAGGAAAAAAGAATTTCTCTTTATCTGGAGGGTAAAATGAAAAGTTTGAAAAATCTTGAAACCAGGAACGAAATTAGTGGGGTTTATTGCTAAAACGCAGCAACCTTCTCGACGCTGTCGAAGAGTCGATTGGCGAGGTCGGTGAGGAGCGGCTTCTGGTCGTCGGCGGCGGCGGAGATAACCTTGTCGAAGTCGTAGTACATGACGGTGGAGCGCAGGCACAGGTACATTCTCACGTAGTTCCACGCGTCCATTTGCTCGATCAGGTCGGCCAGCGCCAGCAGATCGAAGGCGTAGTGCTTCAGCCGGTACGCAGTCATCTCCCCGATCTCCGCCATGAAGATCCCATTCCTCAGGAACGACCTCGTTCCCGTTTCCTTGTTGGCGATCTCTGCATCACCGAGCCCAATTCCATCAAACCGAATTCAAAATCCAATCTTTTCGAACTGCAGCAAGTCAAAATCCAGAGTACTCACTATTGTTGACGGTGGGAGACGGAATGGGGCCGGTCAGCCACAGGCCGTTGTCACCTGGCGTGTCCACCTGCTCGGCGGCCGTCGACGGCTGGATTCCCAGCTGCTGAAAGAGAGCGGCCGCCGTGGCGAGGCCTAGAGAAGCTCTTCTTGATATTGGAGGAGGAGATTTGAGATCGGGTGAGGAAAAAGTGGTGACTCCGGCCGGCGATCTTTTGCTCGGGTTGTGCAGGTTCGGTGGAGTCGATGCGGCGTTGAGGTTGGAGAGGGAAGCGGCCATGGCGTGGATGAGTCGAATGGTGCCTGGCTGAGGCCTTTGAGTTATCCATTGAAGAGAGGCAGCAGGGAGCAGCTGGCCACACAAAGGAAATCCATACGATATGGCTATTATGGACTTTTACCACTATAAACCCTTCAAATATTTAAAATGAAGCAATAAGATGTTTTCTTTACAACTAGGGTAAATTTTTCTAAACTCCTTACTTACCAAGTCAACTTTGCATGCAATCCCTACATAAATATTTCTTTACATGCAGTCCCTGATGTGATGTTTGATGAGTATTATTTTAAAAAAAATTGAGTATAAAAGTTAGAAAACTGAGTATGACAGTTTACATCCACCACATCAATAATTCTGTACTCAATTTTCACTCTTTTATATTCAAGTTTTCACTCTTTTATACTCAGTTTTCACTGATGTATACTCAATTTTCTCCCTTTTATACTCAAATCTATCAGGGAGTAAAAACAAAGAAAAATTTATATGGGGAGTGATTGCAAAGTTCAAAGGACTATTGGGGATTTAATGATAATTTACCGTTACGACTATCTGAATTTAACAATCGGACGAATTCTCAAGTAGATTGTCCGACTTTATATTTGGTCTATCAAATAAATCACAAAGATTATTCGTCTAAAATTGATCAGCACGCTAGAGACGCTTTCAACTTCATTTTTAAGTACACCTAGAAAGTATGTAACATCGATTAACTTAAACAAGCAATCAACAAAATGAAGTCAAGTAGAAGTCCTATAATTAATTCCCTTAACATCTTCCAAAGACTAAACTGGTCAAAAACTGAAACCGCACTTTAAGAAAAGGCTGTCTTAAAAAATTAAGAAAGAGTTCGGTTACAGTAAAGTTAGTCGGAGGCTCTTCTGTCAGTCAACACCATCATCTGCTCTTGGTAAATCTATCATAAGAGTAAGGTTTGAATTTGTTTGGATTTGTTCCAGAATAAGATCCTCCAACTTAAAAGTTGTTCAGGATTTACCTTCCTTCCATAAGATAAGATTTTAAGTCAACACCACCATCTGGACAAGGCAAACTTCAAGCAATTGAAGAGTAATTAAGTCCACATGCACACTCATCACAGTGAACTGGCAGGGGGATCCCAAGAAAGCAATAGAAATTAGCAATTAATCCACCAAAGAAACTACAGGCTTATCTTAATACAATAGGCAATTAAAAATCTAATAGAAACATTGGACTCAACTTCGTTTGAGCTTAATTTTATGGTTCCTTTTAAATTTGTCATCGATAGCAGATCAGTAAGAGGGAGGAAAACCGCACGCACCTGCATCAGAAAAATGATGGCAGCGCTGCCTTTTGTTCTCCTTCTGTTAGCTCTTGCTCCAGCCATTGCGCTCTCCTTGGAAATCCACTATTACAGGTATTCATGTCCCAGAGCAGAGATAATCGTAAAGCAAGTAGTCAAGAAGCATTTCCAACAAGATCCATCTGTTCCTGCCGGCCTACTTCGCCTGCACTTCCATGACTGCTTTGTTCGAGTGAGTTAAGATTAACAATTCCTTCAGTTGTTTGCAAGAGAAGACTAATCTGTTCTATCCCCGCAGGGATGTGATGGTTCCGTTCTTATCGACAGCACCCCAGGCAATGTAGCTGAGAAGGAGTCTCCCCCTAACCTGACCCTGCGAACGTTCGATGTGATCGACGAGATCAAGGCCGTGCTGGAGAAGGAATGCAGCGGAGTAGTGTCTTGTGCAGATATTCTAGCGCTCGCGACGAGAGACGCGGTAGCACTATCAGGAGGTGCGGCTTATGCCCTGCCCACGGGCAGGCGAGACGGCACCATTTCAAGGGCCGCAGACGTGCAACTGCCAAGTCCATCTTCCTCTGTCGAGACAGCCGAAGCAGACTTCAGGAGCATCAATCTGGATTTGGTGGATCTCACTGCGCTACTCGGTGAGTATCCACCATTCTCTCGAATGCCATTGGATGCAGCAGTGATGTATTAGCTTCTTCTGTCTCGATTCAGGCGCTCATAGTGTTGGATTGTGCCATTGCTCAATGGTTACCAGCAGGCTCTACAACTACCAAAGCACCGGCTCATCGGATCCGAGAATAGATCCTGCCATGCTTGCTAGTCTCAAACAAAAATGCCCACCTGAAGTCGTGCTGCCCAGCAACATAACCAAAGACCCCAGGATTTTCTTGAACCAAGCAACGCGTACCCCCTTCCGCCTTGATACCTCATTCTATCAAGGTTTGTTGAGCGAGAAGGCAGTGCTTGAACTAGATCAAGGATTGGCCTTCACGGATGTCACAAGCAAGTTGGCTGCAAGATATGTAAGGAGGCCAAAGAGGTTTGTTCACCAATTCTCGAAGTCAATGATCAAGCTGGGTTATGTGGGGGTGTTAACAGGAGCAGATGGAGAGATTAGGCTCGACTGTAGAAAAGTGAACAACGGCACACAAACAACTTAATTTGTCTTAATGCCAGGGGATGCCAATTATATTGCTGAGTTAAAATTTTAGTCTTTAATTGGAATAATTCAATTTTAATACCTTATTATGGTTTTAGTACTTATTTGGTTTCAAATAACAGTGTACACTAATTAAAAAATCATATGGGAGCATCAACTTTTGCAATATTCTTGTAAGATCAATTCCATACTTTTTCAAGATCCAAATTAAATTATTTGCCGAGTTTCGAGTCCGCAGACCTATGATTAAGGTTGAGATCAATGTTAAACTCCTCCTCATATTTTAATAACCATGAGCTTTTATTTTGTTTTTCACCCTTATATTGTCTTGATATTGACTCATAATCGCTTTAATGATCATCATCTTAGATGGTATGTGTCTAACCATGCTCATATGTCTAGATCTCAAGTGATGAAGTCAAGAGAATATAGTTTCACCACCTACCTTGTGCATCCCTACTGTCATCATCTTTATCAATAGTTACATTGTTGTTAACATCATTTTGAACTTCATGACAAATAACAATACCTAAAGATAGTGATGTTTTGTCACTCTATCGTATTCTTATATTTTAATTAGTTTGGTAACGTGTGTTCAGTTTGGTCTTATAAAAATTTTTCATTTACCGTCAAGATAAATCAGGAAGTATTTACAATGGACGATCCAGAAATTCAACATCACACATTTGCACGCCTCACTTGAAGAAAAAATTTCTACAAAATTTACCGTGACTAAGGATCCAACCGTAGGTACTTAGAAGACAACCGCTATGCCATAACCTCGAGGGCACTCTTATGATATTCTTACTCATCGATCACATCAAGCCGGTCAATCATCAATTATCAATTGACTCTTTCCTTTATTAACTAGTTTATGTTGAATATATTTGGAAATTATTTTTTCTCAATGGTAGAGATTTCAAGAAATTTCTATTTTTCTTTTCGTGTTGTCTTTGATTGTCCTTTGAGTTGAGACATTTGACAACATTTGGGCATTCAAACAATAGAAATTTCTAATTGAAAGCTTTATCATCATCTTCTTCGTCAACATCCAATTAATTGGATAAGGAATCAAGTTGGTCTAAATTTCATTTCTTATTTCGTATAAGTAATAGATTCTCAACCTCAATAAGAGTCCGTCAATATATCATTAGAGAATCTTCATTGCCTCATATTACGGTGTCATAGTAAGAGATATGATGAAACTCCCTATACATTAAGAGTTTAAATCTCAACTAGGATATATTACATGTAGAGAATTTAAAAAACTTATGTTATTGGACTGTCCACCAAGACCTATTTGCACTTCCTAATTTTCCTCAAATAGTTGATGGGAAACTTACATGGTATTAAATCAGTTCCCTCCAAAATTAGTCGAACTATAAGAACATAATACCTAAATTACAAAAATAAATAAAAAAAATTTCAATCTACTATGAAGATGAATTATGGTGGCATTCAATTAAGGATCATAATAGAAGAGAACTGATCCTTAATTGAAGATGAATTTTACAATCTCCTTTCTCTTCTACTATGATCCTGATCATAATTGAAGATGAACATTACAATGAACAAAAATTACTTTATATTTAAATATCTATTTATATTGGCAACAAACGATACCGGATTGCTAAAATTTCTATTTCATCGTAATCGGATTGTGATGATTATGTTCCTCTGATGTGTCTTTCACCGTTCATTTCTATATTAGGTGAAGGAAAATGATCCTGTCGCGAAACGAGGTGGACGCCCCTACAGCTGGATGGACCTCCGGGGAGCGCGAGATCGCCGAGGTGGTCTACTGAGCTGGATCGCCTCTAGCCTGCAAGACAGAGATCGTTAGAACCCGCCGGGAAAAGTCCCCAGCCAGGCACTCCGACGGTCAAGTCAGTACTCGACGGTGGCAATGGAAAGCAATAGAACAGTATGGAATTGCACTATTGCACGTACCTGAGAGATGCGGAGTGTGGAGGCTTATATAGCTGGGGAAGCTGACAGCTCCTGCCCCGCCTGCCACCTGCTGTCATATAGCGAGGACAAGGTGATGCATGCCCAGAGGTGGCAGGATAAAGTAGTGCATACCGGGTTAAGGAAAGGGGCACTGTCAACTTAATGGCTGGCACCTTTTGGCGCCGCTCGACCTGACACCACTGTAGGTGGTCGCGGTACGGGGGGACAGGGTATGGCAGGAAGATCAATACCTCAACGTGATATCCGTCGTTTGAGACCAGGATGATCTCAGTCCTGCTCCGACCCCGTACAGCTTCTGGTAGTCTGGTGACAGGGAGTGGTTGTGTTGCTTGCTAGGACCGACTGAGGACCCATGAAGGTGCCTACTGGGGCACTGAATGAAGAGGCCGACTGAGGGCCTATGAGGGTGCCGACTGGGGCACGGCATGACGAGGCTGGCTGAGGGCCTATGAGGGTGCTGACTGGGGCACGGAATGACGAGGTCGGCTAAGGACCTATGAGGGTGCCGACTGGGGTACGGAATGATGAGGCCGGCTGAGGGCCTATGAGGGTGCCGACTGAGGCACGGCATGACGAGGCCGGCTGAGGGCCTATGAGGGTGCTGACTGGGGCACGGAATGATGAGGCCGGCTGAGGGCCTATGAGGGTGCCGACTGGGGCACGGAATGTCAGTGTGTCGAGTAACTCCCCCTTTGGTTCGGGCTTACCCCCGGAGCGTGGTCTGCCACGCGTCGGCGGGGAGCCAAACCTGGAGGGGTATTAGGGAATGAGTATCTAAGCTTGGGCCAGCCTGATCCTGAAGAGTGTGGGCTGCCACGCGTCCGACCAGGGACTTTGACCCGATTGGCGCCTATCCAATGAGCCTTTCCAACCCACTATCCACTCTCCTTCTGACTAGGCGCCAAGCTACCGGGCCAGGCTACACGCAAGCTGACCTGAGATCATAAGCATCCCCCTCAAGTCTAGTCGAAGGAGGCTCGCAGTCCGACTGACTGGACCCCGACTCTGGCTCGAGCCTGGCACACCCGAGCAATCGGGTTTTGCATAGAGGAACCATCTGTCAGGTCGCCTGTCCCTTCTAGGCCCTTTGAAGTCCTGGCGTATCTTTTCTTTAACTGCCGCCCTAATGACCTAGGGCTCACGTTCCTAAACCATTTGCACCCGCATACCGAAGGATATGCCATCCTCCTTCGTGAATGTTCTACCCACACATGTGTTCTGCCGTCTTGAACATGGCCCGAGCCTGATCAAACGGTTTTGGCATGGTCGCACGTTTCTCCCCGTTCTTCATCGAACGGTCAACGTCCTTCGTCGGTTCCCATAAGTAGGTCTTTCATCTGCCCATCCTTCTCCCTGCGTTCGAACCTCCACATCGTTTTCCGCCACTTTGAGCTTTGTTGGGGCTCCGCCAGCTTCTCTTCCTCGATTTTCTTCTCCGGTGACTCTCTCCATTGGCCAATTTTTTCTCTACGTATTATCTAATGGCTTCTTCCTCTTCGTCTCCCCCCCTTCTTTGTCATGGTACTCCACCATGATATCTGATCTCACCGCCCACGACCTGGAGCAAATCCGGTCAGACTTCTTGATCCCTTCCGACCACCACATGCGCTTACCCAAGTCAACCGATCGACCCAACTCCACTCCCTTGGGTTATGTCGCTTTGTCTCGAGACCACCTGCAAGCCGGTCTCAGATTTCTCATTCATTCTTTCATCTCCTCTGTCTGCGATTACTTTCAGATCCCATTATCTCAATTGGCCCCGAATTCCATATGCCTATTGTGCGGCTCCGTCATCATCTTTACCTTGTATAAGATTTCCCCGTAGCCCGAGCACTTCCATTACTTCTTCTACCCCAAACAGCAAGAGTCGAGCGACTTTTTCTTTCAAGCCCGAGCTAAGACTTCCTTCCTCTTGAATCTCCCCTCTTCCAACAAAGGATGGAAAGAACGCTATTTTTTCATCAGACCCACCTTGGCTCCGAGCTGGCCCCTGGCTTGGATCGAGGAGCTTCCTGTCTTAGACCCCCTCTCGAAAAACTATCGCACCTCCGTAGCCTTCCAGACTGTCACTGCTAAGTTGGAGGGTAGGCACTTTCACGGAGGGTACCTGCTAAGGGAGGAAATTCTTTCCACCTTTGGTCTCAGCCCCAGGCCGATCCCCTCATTGTCTATAGTCATGCCTATGCTTCTGTCTGCATCCCTGAAGGAAGGCTTCAGACTGGATGAGGCTGAGCAGCGAGCCCGGGTCGCGGCCGAGTTGGTGGCCAGGGAAGGTGTCTCAGCAGATGATGCCCTGACGGATCCGACCCCGACCGCCCAGGAGTCGGCACTCACTGCTTCCAAGACAACGTCACTCCCCCCTGCCCAGCAGCGTACTCCTTCCAAGCGTCGACAAGCCTCTTCCCCGACAGGGGGCTCATCCCGTCCTTCTTCCAGCAAACATTTGGAGAAGAAGAAGAAGAAAACGGCTCCCGATTCGGGAGCCCCTCTGACTTCCACCGCTATCGTGCCCAATGTGGCTCCGGTCGCTAATTCCTCCGCCACCATAGCCTCTGACAACCTCATAGGCAATCATCCTGCAAATGCTCCTGCAGCCGATCCTGCTAATGACCCTGTGTCCGACCCCCCTGCTGTTGTACCAGCTGCCGACCCCTCTGCTCCATCTGACGCTTCTGACCTACCAATGCCCGAGGGGTCGGGAACTCCATCTGCTGAGGAGCCAATCGAGCATCCTATGATGCACCTCTTGGTGCCCACTCGGTCCGACTGCCACCTGAAGATGTCACCGGGCGAGCTACCCAATCGGCATCAAGATCTTCGCCTGTACGGGTTGGTGGCCGACCGCTATGTGCAGGGACTCAAGGAATCTTACTTTCAGGGTCCTTGTAAGAAAGCCGACGCCTTTTTTCTCAAGGCCACTCAGGTATGCTTGGATCACTCTAGTCCCCCATTGAGCATTCTACCTCTTATTCTTAAGATCGATACCTGATTCACAGTTTGTGGGAACCTGCCACGGGTTTTCTATGGCCCTTCTGGCCTAGTCCTTGGCCCGAGCTAAGGCCGAGAGAGAAGTGGAGCGTCTAAAGACCCAACTGAAGCATGCTCAGCTTGCTTCCGATGAACCCACTATGACAAATCTGTGAGCCGAGGTCAAAACTCTCCAGGACCGACTGGTTCACTCTGAAGAGCAGCTGGAGGTTGCACGTGGCCAGGTCGAGGTAGCGACCTCGGTCGTATCTCAAACAAACCTTCGGATCTCCACCCTGAAGCATAATGAACGGAAGGCCTGGGGCCTCCAGGCAAAGGCCCAGGACAAGTTGATTCAGGCGGAGACCAAACTTCAAGAAATGTCTACCGTCGTCGACCCTCTCAGGGCTCAACTGGAGATCAAAGATGCCAAGGCCTTGGCGCAGGCACAACGGATAGCCGAGCTGTCAGCCGAGCTCTCTTCCAAGGACCGATCATTACAAGATCAAAAGGAAGAGCTTGAGCGGCTGATGAAGGAGAAATCCGAATGAGAGGAGGCTCAAGTAGAACTGGCAGAGCTTCGTTCTTACAAGGAGTCGGAAGCTGAAAGATTGGAGGCACACAGTCTCGAGTGCCTTAACTCCTTAGCGCATTCCGCTGAGCGGCTGATGAAGGAGAAATCCGAATGAGAGGAGGCTCAAGTAGAACTGGCAAAGCTTCGTTCTTACAAGGAGTCGGAAGCTGAAAGATTGGAGGCACACAGTCTCGAGTGCCTTAACTCCTTAGCGCATTCCGCTGAGATCTCCAAGCGCTTTCGAGCCGTGCTGGCGCATCAAGGAATTAGTACGGTTCGGCAGCTTAAGAGGGGCGAATATTTATCTCCGGACATGCCCCCTACCGCCGTCAGCCTTCAGGATATGTGCCCCGACCTTCCCGACATAACCAAAGAGCTAGCCTTTCAAGTGAGGGTTTAGCCTCCTATTTTGTCTCTCCTTTCTGGCGTGTGTAGGGGCGATTGCCCCCTGCTTATGTAACATTCTTGTCGAATGAAATGTTCCCTTTCTACTCGAGTCTCTTGTGACTGCTTTTACCGCCGAGTGTTAATGATCCGAGTGAGAGCCGTTTGAACGCTGGGCTCGAGAGACGTCTACGTTGCGTGAGCCACTGAGCCGAGAGGTTAAGAACAGACAACCTCTAAAGGCTGGCTGCACGGGAAAGAGTGCACCCCACTCGCCGGACCTGTGTTATGAGCCTTCTACTCAGACAATGCTTAGGGAGCCAAGGCTGCCTAACTAGGTCGGGCTATGGTAACGGGATCAGCATGCGCCCAACCGGGAAATGTCCTGCTTATAAGGATTTGGCCAATTGGTTGAGTTGGATCCGAGGAGAGTGGGCCGCCACGCGTCCGACCGGCACCCGAACCAATGGATGTGCGGGAGCTGGCCCGTCTATAAAGATTTGGCTGCTTGGTTGAGTTAGTCCCGAGGAGCGTAGGCCGCCACGCGTCCGCCCGGGACCTAAGCCAAGGGATTTTTGATCTTACGAGGGCATGAACCAGGCCGGCCCTTTCCAGCTTAATTGCTTGCCTGCCTCACCTACTTCCTTTCGATTGTCACATCGGACTGATTCGTATCCCGATTTCTGACGACTATATTAACTGGTGATTGAACGTATCAATGGGTGAATGATGTATCGAGCAGCGAAACGTCAATCATCGGTCATGTGTACCTCAGGCGACGAATCGCATTATGCTGCCCGCATGCTTTTGCTTTATTAATCCTCGATATTCCCCCATGATGTAACAGAGGATGACCATTCGATCCTGCGATTTACCAAGGTATTCTATGGACAGATGAGATCGCTCGTCTCCTCCTATATATAGGCGGTGACCACAGGGATCCCCTCGGTGAAGCCAATATTTCCTATCCCTTTCCGTTTATCGGCCAGCTCTCAATATGTCCACCACCTCTTCAGAGGAACTGTTTTCCATCAAAAGGTCATATACTCTCTCGAATGAAGACTCCTACCTGTCTTCCTCGGAAGATGTAGACAGGGAATTCCTCGAGATGATGCTTCCTCAAGACTCCCCACTTCCGATGAGGACATTTCCGGCCACCACTTCCCCTCGCGAGGTTACTTCACGTAAGGGGAAAGAACTGACGAAGGAAGCGCCAGCTTCCGTTCCAGAGGTCACCCCTATGGACGACCTACCTTTGGAAACCAGACGTCAGATGCTTCGGTCGGCAACTTTTTCATCTTCACCTGCTACTACCGCCATTCTCCGCCCAGCGAAGCGAGCCAAGGTGTCCTCTTCTGCAGAACCTGCTGCCACGACTCCTTCATCTTCCCGGGTGACCTCCCCTCTGGAGCTCACCTATTCTCCGCCAGGGCATGAGGTATCTCTTTCTCCGCAAACTCATGGAGCCCCCTCGTCCGACTTCAGTTGGGGGCTTTCATTCCAGCGTCCTCTGCCTAGGCAGCCTCTCGACCCCGCTATCCCACAGGGTTTCTTTTATCGCATCCTCACCAACCTTGGCTGGTTCGCCTCCTGCAAGCCGGGATGGTTCTTTAGGCGGGTCGGGCAGGCAAACTGCCTCGGCCAATGCTAGAGGGGCTATTATCAGCTGGTCCCTGCACTTGGCCGGATCATCTCGAGTCGACCCTGCGATGGGCTACTACTCTAGCTGTAAGTCCTTGCGCCAGGGATAGGCTCAGGCTATGCCTCTGTGTGGTCCATTCGGCAAGCGTGGTCCGAATGGTTTATCCCCAGGATCCCGACCAGCGCGCTGACCCCTTCGTCTCGAGGGCTAGTCAGATTTGCTTTTCCTTTTTACTTATGCTTCTCTCTTTCAGATTCTAATGCTTGCTATCTTTCTTGCAGGCGGCGCACCCAGTCTGGGACGTCAAGGAACTTGTAACACTCAAGGTCCAGCTTCAAGAGGCACGCTACATCATCTCCACTTTCAAGGTCGACCTAAAGGCCAAAGAAGAGGAGCGAGCCACTTGCACTGCCGAGCTCGGTAAACTTAGACAAAAACACGAAGTCCAGTCATCTGTGCTGAAGGCGACTCAGCGGCGTTTACAACGCCTCAAAGCGTATGCCGATTCCCTGCGCTCGGACAAGTCCCAGAAAGAAACCCGCCGAGCACCATGAACTAGGGTCGGTTGTTATGAAGGATGTTTTCTTTGTTGTCTTTCCATTGCATAGGGGTCACACCCATTTTTGTACTAGTCTTATCTTCATCAATGCCAACCTTTCGCCTTTCTCTGTTTTTGTACATATATTCGTGATGCTTAAGTGTTAGGGCTCTGGGCAGCGTGAGTGTCCTAAGCGAGGGCACTACGGTCCGACCCAACTTCATCGATTGAAACATGCGAGTGTAACGATTTCTGAATATCGACCCTTCTAGAGGGAATAATCCATACTTCGCGAATGCCGGAGCGAAGCACTTAAGCATAATAACGGCTCGAGCGACAACGAGTGATCTAGTGCTTGGAGAGCCCTTCAAAGTTAACTAAATGAAGTTGCCGACTCGGGCAATCTGCGGTGCTCTTGCCAGCCGTGTGCCCCATAAAGCTCCTGAAGGATCGTTTCTGGCGTGCTAGAGGGGGGTGAATAGCGATTTTCGGATCTTTCTTGTACCTGCGTTGTTAGTTGCATAGCGGAAACAATAATAAACAAAACAAACAACGCTAACAAATCGGTTTTACTTGGTATCCACCCCGGACGGGTGACTAATCCAAAAATCCGTTGGTGGATCACTCCCCGGATAACCTCCGGTTAGCCCTCGTTGCTCCTTGTGGGTGGAGAAACCTCGCCACAACACCAAGCAGACCTCTGAGCACAAAGACTACTATCTTACCTTTAACCAAGACAAGATTCGTCAAGAATCTCAGCCACCACGAAGTCCTCTTTAAATAGGACTCGGGCTGAAACCCCCGCCACCAGTCGACTGCCCCCAGGGCAGTCGACTGGTGCCACTGAAATTCGACCGTTGCACCCCAACGTTCGAATTCTCAGCCAACTCACCAGCCGCTACCAGTCGACTGCTCCCAGGGCAGTCGACTGGTCCAGTGGCCAGACCCTTTCTGTGAGTTTTACCAGTCGACTGCCCTACTCACACACCTAGGGTTTCCCTTCCCGAGTACACTTCTCTCAGCAGTCGACCCTAGGACTTTCCCGAGTACAATCACACAGCACTTGTACCCTCACGACTCGACTGACTCCTCCTCCGCAGCCTTGACTGTTGCCTTCGCGCGCTCTTCATTTTCGGCTCCCGTCCCTCGGATGCACGCAAGTCTCCAGCTTGCCTCCATGCCATCCTTCACGCATACCTCGAAGTCCGCGCCCATCAGCTCATCGTCCATGCTCTCCAAGGTCCCTCGGATGCGCACGCAAGCCTCCAGCTTGCCTCCATGCCATCCTTCACCGTATCGAGGCCGTCCAGTCAAGTCCATATGTGTAACCTGTACAACCTGCACACTCAACATACACATATAAAAACACAAGGGTAAAACTAACTTAAACCCTTTGCCCAAACATCAAAACACTTGGTCACTCCGGACCACAGATTGCCTCAACAAATCCACACTGGTGTCTCCCCTTCGGGTCCCGCTAGAGGGATGACCAATTCACGGAGATGTCAGGGAGATATTCCCGATTTAGGACTCGAGAGATTCGCGCACTCGGTCGAGCAAGACTCAAGGAGTGTGGGCCGTCACGCGTCCGACTGAGGGCCGATCCGAGGGATAGATGGGAGCGGATCCCGATTATAACTAGTGCAGAGACGAGAGTCTGGACACTGATTCAGGCCAATTCTTAGGAGCTTGGGCCGCCACGCGTCTGATCGGAGACACTGAATCGAGTGGGGCGTGGAAGCTGGTCCACTTATAACTTGCTGGCGAGGCAAGAGTTTTGCGCACACGGTCGAGCAAGACTCAGGGAGCGTGGGCCGCCACGCGTCCGCCTGAGAGCCGATCCGCGGGATAGATGTAACTTTTGCGCACACGGTCGGGCAAGACTCAGGGAGGCTGGGTCACCACGCGTCTGACTGAGAGCCGATCCGCAGGATAGATGTAAGTTTTACGTACACGGTCGGGCAAGACTCAAGGAGCGTGTGCCGCCACGCGTCTGACTGAGAGCCGATCCGCGGGATAGATGGGAGCGGATCCCGATTATAACTCGTGCGGAGACGAGAGTCTGGACACTGGTTCAGGCCGATTCTCAGGAGCGTGGGCCGCCACGCGTCCGATCGGAGAGACTAAACCGAGTGGGGTGTGGAAGCCGGTCCACTTATAACATGCTGGCGAGGCAAGAGTTTTGCGCACACGGTCGGGCAAGATTCAGGGAGCGTGGGCCGCCACGCGTCAGCCTGAGAGCCGATCCGCGAGATAGATGTAACCTTTGCGCACACGGTCGGGCAAGACTCAGGGAGCGTGGGTCGCCACGCGTCCGCCTGAGGGCCGATCCGCCGGATAGATGTAACTTTTGCGCACACGGTCGGGCAAGACTAAGGGAGCGTGGGCCGCCACGCGTCCGCCTGAGAGCCGATCCGCGGGATAGATGTAACTTTTGCGCACACGGTCGGGCAAGACTCATGGAGCGTGGGCTGCCACGCGTCTGACTGAGAGCCGATCCGCGGGATAGATGGGAGCGGATCCCGGTTATAACTCGTGCGGAGAGGAGAGTCTGGACACTGATTCAGGCCGATTCTCAGGAGCGTGGGCCGCCACGCGTCCGATCGGAGACACTGAATCGAGTGGGGCGTGGAAGCTGGTCCACTTATAACTTGCTGGCGAGGCAAGAGTTTTTCGCACACGGTCAGGCAAGATTCAGGGAGCATGGGCTGCCACGCGTCCGACTGAGAGCCGATTCGCGGGATAGTAGCTCGTTCAGAGACGAGAATCTGGAGTACCTGCAAGTGGAGTGAGGACTATGTTTTTCCACTATCATGGATGTTTTACATCCACATTACAACTTCTCATTCAGCATCCCGGTATGGTTGAAGGCGAATCGCACTCCATGATCGATCCAGCCTTTTTCGTTTCTCAGTCTCTAAGTAATAAGTGTTGGGACCGGGTGCATGTTGACATGGATGCGGGTTCGTAATTTTAAAAATTAATTACGTGCAGCGGAAGGTTTAGCATAAATAATTTCTCAAATTATTTAACCACACATCTAAGCATGCAATTTTATCTTGTGTAGACATGATCATATATTTAAAATTTTGCAGAAACGTAAACTAATTTACGTATTACCTCGCGTAACTCGAAGGAAGGGATGAGATCCAACCGTAAGCGTCCCTTGGAAGCTCCGCCTCTATTCGCGTCCACGCCGAGTATCTTCGGGATGACTTCGCAAAGCCACGAGTTTCGTGTTCTCGAGAAGTACTAGATTCTTCGAGAACACGACGAGAAAAACCAAGAGAGAAGTCGGAAGACTAACCACAAAAGGATGGCCGGAATCAAAATTCCGGCGAAACAAAAGAAGAGGCTTGTGGCAAAAGGATCCTTGCGGCAAACTCTAATTCCGGCAGCACCTTCTTCCGGCCAAGAGATGGCCGGAGCTTCCTTCTCTGGCAGCAGGTGGTGGTCGGCAGGAAAAGGGCAGGGGCGACCGGCTGGTGCTCCTTCTTGGGGCTGGTTGGCGCACGGCAAGAAGGGGAGAAGAGAAGGAGAGAAAGAGAGGGAGAGAGCCTATGCCTTCATCTCTACGATTATCACCCAAGCCTTGCCTTGAGTCCTTTATATAGTGGCCTCTCAACCATCAAGCCTCTCAAATATGGAATAACTTATTCCATCATGTCAAGTTTGATTTTATATCATGGTTAAAATCATATTTTAATTCATGATAAAAAATCAATCAAGTCTCTTCTCTCCTATGGAATAAATTTCCTTATCATGGTAAATCAATCCATGATTGATTTTATAAAATAAACCAATCCATGGTTCATTTTAATTTCCATAAAAAATAAACCAAACCTTGGTTTATTATATAAAAATTTATATCATCCATAATTTTATAAAACAAACCACACTTGGTTTATTTTATAAATTGAACCAAAAACTTGGTTCTCTCCCTTTGTTGTGGCCGGCCAAGCAAAGAGGATGGAAGCCCTCTTTGGCCGGCCCATCCAAAAACTTGGTTCTCTCCCTTTGTTGTTCTATAATTAATCAGTTATAGAACGATCATGAGTGGCACCTAGTAGTACATCATGATCCCCAATTAATCGAAAGATTAACGGTTGACCTCAGAAACAATTCTGAAACCCTTCAGCAGCTATAATGAATCGTGCCTCATTCCCTTCACCATCTTATACCCACTTGGTTCAGGACATGGTCTATGTGTGTCAGTCCCCACTAGGCTGACTACGTCACACCTAGCCCAAGTAACGTTTTCTCGTCCTACGGATTCTAATTACTCTCATGTATTTAAGAGATTCATACTCTGAACATGTCATGCTCTGGCCAGAGGCTTCGAGTAACAATCCGACGATAGGCCTCGGGTATACATCTCCTCGCAAGGAGTGGTGAATCCTTTGTAGGCTGTTCAAACATCTTCGGGCACTTCGGCTTATACCCAATCATCCTGGGTCCACACCTCCTTGGAGACGCTTGCTTAAGATGTCAAAGTATAAGTCTCCATGACCAAGATGACTTGAACACCGTAAGTCAAAGGAACATCGCACTTAAGCTGCAGTAAGAACTTCACTGACATATCTATATGTAGACTACCATATGAAGTTTTACAGTCAGTCACTCCAATGAACTATTTCCCTTAACTAGCATTCATGTTTATCTCCGGACATCTCAATGTCACCAGCCAGTGAGAATCAACTAATTAGAGAATAACCCATGCTAGTCTCAACAGAATTAATAGTGTCCGTATTTATCAATTCATCGACTAGGGACAATTTCAATACTTCACAATTGCACATGTAGAGATAATCCCTAGTTGTGAATTCATCACAAATTCTCTCATGCTGTGAATTGTATTGCGGATATTCAGTAAATGAGTTTAAGATCTCAATCAAATACACAAACATGTATACTCAATTAGTGAATATTCATTTATTAGAATAAATGATTACAATCATAAGGCGATTGCCTTAGGACACTTCTCTCATATCACTAACAATAGGCCCCCGAGGCGAGCTTCTGAATAACTTTAAAGGGCCCTCCCCACTGCGGCTCCAGCTTGCATACATCTCCGACAGGCTTGATTCTCTTCCAGACCAGGTCCCCCACTTGGAACGTCCTCGGCAGTACCTTCCGATCATACTTCTGTTTCATCTTCTGCCGATACGCGAACATCCGAGCGGCTGCTTTGTCTCGGATTTCGTCGACCAGGTCCAGCTCCAGCCGCCTCCTTTCCGAGTTATCCTCGTCATAGGCCGCACGCCGATCTGACTCACATCCGACCTCGACCGGAATCACCGCTTCGCTCCCGTAGACTAGCTGGAACGGTGTGTACCCCGTGGTTTATTTGTGTGTAGTCCGCAGGACCCATAGGATGCTCGGGAGCTCATCTACCCACGTTCCGCCAACATGATCCAGCTTAGTCTTTAATCCCTTAAGAATCTCTCGGTTGGCCACTTCTGCCTGACCATTACTTTGGGGATAGACTACCGAGGTGAAGGCTTGCTTGATACCATACTTCGCGCACCACTCCTGTATCCTTCGACCTTGGAACTGTCTTCCATTGTCCGAGACAATTTTTTGCGGGATTCCATATTGGCATAATATGTCCCGCCACAGGAACTTCATCACTGCCTGCTCGGTGATACGTGATAGGGCCTCAGCCTCTATCCACTTGGAAAAGTAGTCGATGGCCACCAACAAATATTTCTTCTGGGCGGTAGCAGCTGGGAACGACCCCACAATGTTCATGCCTCACTGATCAAAAGGGCAGGAGACTGCCGATGCTTTCATTGTCTCTGCGGGTCGATGTGGTAGGCAGTGATGCTTTTGGCAAGATAGGCAGGTGGCGACCAGCTCGTTGGCGTCCTTCTGCAGGGTTGGCCAATAATAGCCTGACATTAGTGCCTTCCGAGCCGTCGCGCGAGCCCCTGCGTGGTTTCCACAGATTCCCAAGTGAATTTCTCGCAGCACATAGTCTGCGTCTTCGTCGCCCAGGCACTTGAGCAGGGGTTCGGAGAACGCTCTTCTGTATAACACATCTCCGACCATGGTGTACCGAGTTGCATGCTTCTTGAGCCACCGAGCTTCTTCTCGATCGGCTGGCAAGACTCCCTTCGTGAGGTAGGTAATAACTGGGGTCCGCCAATCGGATTCCAACTCCAAGTCAGCTTGCCTCTCTATCTGCATGACCAGCAGCGCCGGGCCACCTGGTTGAGGAAGCACCCAAGTGCCAACTGAACTGGCTAACTTAGCCAATTCATCTGCTTTGAAGTTATCCTCCCTTGGAATCTTCCGCACCTGCAGTTCTTGGAACTCGACCTTCAACTTCTCATAGGCCTCGATGAAGGCCTGCAGCCGGTCACTATTGACCTCAAATCGTCCGGCCACTTGCTGTGTGACTAATTGGGAGTCGAAATAAAGCATCACCCGGGTTGCTTCCACATGCTTGGCAGCCTGCAGTCCGGATATAAGGGCCTCATACTCAGCCTCATTATTCGTGGCCCGATACTCCAGCCGGACTGACAAGTGCATCTGCTCTCCTTTCGGAGAGATCATCAAGATACTGATCCCACTACCCGACCGAGCCGCTGAGCCGTCCATATATATCTGCCACGCTTCTTCAACCTCGTCCGCATGCAGCTCACTTAGGAAATCAGCAAGGGCCTGAGCCTTGATGGCGGGCCGAGGTTGATACTGGATATCGTACTCGCTTAGTTCAGTAGTCCACTTGATCAGCCGCCCGAACGCTTCAGGATTAGAGGTCACTCGACCCAAGTTGCTGTTTGTCAACACCACGATGGGGTGTGCCAAGAAGTAAGGTCGGAGCTTTCGAGCGCCCAACAATAACACATACATCAATCTCTCGAGTGTCGTATAGCGGCACTCGGCTCCCTTTAGTAGATGAGCAAAGAAATACACGGGATGCTGCTCGGTTGCTTCCTGCTTGACTAAGACCATGCTAACCGAGTCAGCTGATGCGGCCAGATAGACGTACAGGACTTCCCCGACCTCCGGTTTGGCTAGCACAGGCAGCTCAGTGAGGTAGGCCTTCAATTCTTCAAACGCTTTGTCACAGTCAGCATCCCACTGGAATTTGGTGGCCTTGCGAAGGGTTTTGAAGAAAGGCAACCCTCGCTCAGTCGATCGGGAGATAAACCGGGACAAAGCTGTGATTCGCCTAGTGAGCCACTGCGCTTCTCGGAGATTTCGGGGCGGGGGCATTTCCAGCAAAGCTTTAACCTTGCTGGGATTGACTTCAATACCCCGCTCGGTTACAATGTATCCCAGGAATTTTCCACTCGGGCGCCGAAGAGACACTTAGTTGGATTCAACTTGAGTCCGTACCTGCGGAGTGTCTGGCAAGTCTCCTCGACATCAGCTATCAAGTCTCCAGCTTGGGCGGACTAAATGAGGATGTCGTCTACGTATACTTCAACATTTCTTCCGATCTGAGATCGGAAGACTTTATTCATCATGCGCTGGTAGGTGGTTCCAGCGTTCTTCAGCCCAAACGGCATGACGGTGTAACAGTAGGTACCATCTGCCATGATGAAGCTGACTTTCTCCTGGTCCTCAGCTGCCAGGGGTATTTGGTGATACCCCTGGTAGGCATCCAGCATGGAAATGAACTCGCTGCCAGCCGTTGAGTCCACCATCTGGTCGATCTGAGGCAGGGGATAGCAGTCCTTCGGGCAAGCCTTGTTGAGGTCTCTGATGTCAATGCAGATCCGCCACTTATTATCCGGCTTAGGAACCAACACTATGTTGGCTAACCAAGCCGGGAACTGCACCTCCCGAATGTGACTGGCTTCCAGCAGCTTCTCTACTTCAGCCCGGATCGCTTTATTTTGCTCGGTGCTGTAGTCCCGTTTCCTCTGCTTCACGGGCCGAGCGTGGGGGTAAGCGTGGAGGCAGTGCTCCGCCACCTCCGGTCAGACGCCTTTCAGTTCTTTGACTGACCAGGCGAAAACGTCATGGTTCCGAGCCAAGCACTCCAGCAGGGGCTTCTTCAGTTCCTCGGGCAGGCCTGCCGCGACCTTGACTCGAGATTCCTCCCGATCTGGAAGGAGCTGCACCTCCTCCTTATCTTCATGTAACTCTGACCAAGGGGAGGCTTGAACCATGTTGCAATCGGAGAAGGGGCGCGGAGCCTTGCGACTCTCTACCTGGACGTCGTCCACGTAGCATCTCCGAGTCACTCTTTGGTCACCCTTGACTTCTCCCACCTTGTCCCCGACTGGGAACTTAACCTTCAGGTAAAAGGTGGAGGCAATGGCCCGGAATTCGTTGAGGGCCGGTCGGCCCAAAATGGCGTTGTAGGACGAAGGAGCGTCCACCACCAAGAAAGTGGACCATCGAGTCCTCTTCAGTGGCTTCTCGCTTAAGGAAATGGCCAACCGTATTTGACCAATAGGCTGTACCTGGTTCCCCGTGAACCCGAACAACGGGGTTGCTACCAGGTCCAGCTGGGACCTCTCGATCTGGAGCTGGTCGAACGCTCTCTTGTAGAGTATGTTGACCGAGCTGCCGGTGTCCACTATGGTGCGGTGGACTTGATAGTTGGCGATGACAGTTGTAATGACCAGCGCGTCATCATGTGGGACCTCCAGCCCCTGCAGATCCTGAGGCCCAAAATTGATCTGTGGCCCCTCTGCCTGGGCCACACTGGTGTCGACTTGATGAATCTCCAGTCGGCGCACCTGCGCCTTCCTGGCTCGGTTAGAGTCTCCTCCCGTTGGTCCACCCGAGATGACGTTTACGCCTCCTCGGATGGCATTCTGCTGGTTGGCCTGCTCCTCTTCCACTTCGTCGTCCCCAGTCCGGTTCCCCTGAGGAAAGAGATTGCGAGCGGCTGGGGGGTTCCCTCGTAGTTCCTCGGCCGCTGGGTCGACATTCGGGTCGCCTCGGCCTGCACCTCGCCCAGGAGGTGTCTGTCGTCCTCGTCCCCTGGGGGCAGGGGCTCGACCCCGACCAGCTTGGCGGCACTCCTCGGTGGCGTGGCCGTAGCTCTGACGGAAGGTGCAGTATGCCTTCATCGGGCGGGGAAACACCCTTGGGCCACCTGTTGTACATGCCGTCGCTCCATACCTGCACGCTCGGCAGGCCCACGTGTGCTGCGAATAGGCCCCCCTGGGGGCCTAGCACCTTGAACGGGATTGGGAGGTGCCGGGGCAACCGTTTCCTTCCTGCGAGTGGCCTGCGCTTCATCCACATTGATATATTTGACAGCCTTACCGAGAAGGCTGTCGAAGTCCTTTGGGGGCTTCATGATCAGCGAGCGAAAAAACTCCCCATCCTGCAAACCCTAGGATAAAGCACTGACCATGACCTCAGGTGTGGCGGTCGACACGTCTATCGCCACGCCATTGAACCTTCTGATGTAGGCCTGGAGGGTTTCCTTCGGACCTTACTTCAGGGTGAACAGGTTAAGGCACGTCCTGTGGTGCCGTCGACTGCTAGCAAAGTGCTGCAGGAATACTCTTTTGAGCTCCTCAAAGCTCGTGATCGACCCCTCGGGGAGTCGGTCGAACCACCTTGAGCCGTGCCAGAGAGGGTCGTCAGGAAGGCTCGGCACTTGACGCCTTCCGAGTATTGATGAAGTAGAGCCGCGCTCTCGAATTTCATCAAGTGTTCCTCCGGATCCGTGGCCCCCGCATACTCGGGGATGGTAAAGAAACGGAGGTGACGAGGAACTGGGTCCTCCAAAACCCAGGGGGCAAAGGGACTGCGTACCAGGGCTACTGAAGCAGGGTCAGCCGGGGCCTTTCCCTTATCTAGTCGCCTTCCACGCACCGGGTTGGACACTGAGGCTTCTGTTGACACAGAATGGGCCTCATCACCTTGGCCTCGGGGAACGACTGCAGGGGGAGGTGCAGAGTCGCCCTCAGGCCGAGCGGGCCTTCCTTGTCCTCTAGAAGGTCAATGCGCCACTGGCTCCGGGCCCTAAGGCCCTTGACTGGCCGCTTGTGAGGGCCTTTGAGAAGCCCTTTGAGCTCGCATAGCCATTAGGACCTCGTACACCTCGCGGGAGACCTCCATCACTAACGGGTTGGAGTCTGCCATCTTCGCTTCCGATCAGGCTGCTGAGTCCCTCTTTCTAGCGCTAAATTTGATCCTGTCGCGAAGCAAGCTGGACGCCCCTATGCCTTGTCAATTGCCAAAGAAAATATGCGTTCGTTCTTCGATCTCTTCCAAAATCATTACATGAACGCACTAACTCTCAAGTTTGTTATGAAAAATATGCAAAAGGTGTTTTTCTATTTAGAAAACTGAAAGCTTCACAACCCTACTTTGGCGGGCTGCCATGGCAAAACAACAAAACAAATCAATAGATGTTGAAGAAATTGACCTGGATGGAGTCGATCAGGCGGATGATATTTGGGTGTCTAACGCTCGCCAGAAATTTCAACTCGCAATCGAGGCAGTTTCTCAGATTCCGGCTGAGCCCAGAGAGCTTTACCTGCTTCAATACCACCGCCTGCCCGCTCGACCGCTGCACCGCTCGCCACAAGGTCGATGCAGACCTCTCGTCTGCCAGCCTCTCCATCACCTCGTAATCCCTTGCAATGGCGGCCGGCAAAGGCACCCCCGTCGTCGTCCCCACCTTCCCCATCTTTCTCACTAATCTCAGCTGAGACCTGAGGCTGAGAGAGTGAGAGTAACCATAAAGCAGGCCGCTAAATGGGCTGGGGCACAATTATGGGTTCAAAGTGAATCCGAGTCACAGGCCTTTTTCTTTTTAACTCTTCTAGATCGAACCGAAACGACAAAACTCAACGCCTCCTCTCTAATGGCGACGACGGCGAGCGAATCCCCGAAGCCCACCGCCACCGCCACCGCCACCGCCACCGAGTCCGTCGTCATCGGCTATCCCGGTTCCAACACGGGTCCACCGCCCCTTTCACTCCCTGTGAACGCCTCCCCCGCCGCGACGCATTTCGACCGCAACCCCTACTTTATCGTCTTCCGCGGCGGCTACAACGGTTGCCCCGCCCCTTCCTCCCTCTACGCCATCCACCGTAGGATTATTTTATCCATGGTCATCGCCTTCCTCATCATCTTCGCCAACGCCTCCTTCCTCCTCTGGCTCATACTCCGCCCTCGCGTCCCCGACTTCTCAGTCTCCTCTGCCACCGTCTCCTCCTTCAACCTATCCTCCCCTTCCGACGCCGATCCGAAGATGTTGTCCTCCTTCGACATCGCCCTCTCTATTTCCAACCTTAATAAGAAGAATAAAATCTGGTACGGACCGCTCGTCGTGGCAGTGGGCTACGATGACTACATCCTCGGAGCGACGACGCTCCCTCCGTTCGACCAGGAAAATGGAAACTTCACCACGCTTCGGGCGAATCTAGTGGCTGCCGGAGACTACGTAGGCACCGACGTGGCGACGGGGAGATGACCTGTTTGAGCATCGTCTCCTTGCGTGCAAAATTCATTTTCTACTTTGTCTATCTCTGATAATTTTTGTGCAATTTGAGAGTCGTCTAGGGTTCTTGAGCTCCATGCGTGCTTCTCCGGAACGAGACTTACCATGATTGATCATGATTTTTGTGAGCAATTTGTATGGAACATTACAAAAGACTTGGAGTGATTATAGTTTTCGGCCCATCTTCTTTTATGTGGGCGCCAAGAAGGTTTCGTTGAGCTCGCCGAGCTTAATCTCATCCTTGAAGAAATTCCTCACGAACTCCATGATCACCCACCTCCCAAATTTTGGTATGAAGTGTCGAGCCCATTTGGCCTAGAGCTTCCATGGGTTTCAACTTGCTTCTACAATTCAGTGCTGCATTCAGTTTTAAGTCGTCATATCCTCGCTCGCTCTCTTCCTTCAGATGATTGCCTTGGTATGAAAAATTCCATCGAGGTCTGGATTCGAGCTTTTCCAAGTTAGCGTTTTGGATGCTTTCCACTATCCTTTGTATTCCTTTTTGTCTAGATAAATCCCACCTTATTTATTTTTTATAATCTAAGTGTTTGCCTACAAATTAATCTCGAAGGTAAATTGTTTGGTTTTTCCCGCCTGATTCATCTATTGAAGAAATCCGACGAACAATTTTTATAAATATTTAAAAGTCGATTTTTCAAAATATTCATTTCTACTTAGATTTTAATTTTAGACGATTTTTGACCAAACTTATTAAAAATAGATATGTACTCATACAACTTATAAGTTATTTTGGAATCTTATAAATTATTAGGTTTTTTTTAAAATTAAGCTGTTAAAATTTTTCGACAATATTATTTAAATAAATAATTTAAAGATATTGATATGATTGATATTATAAAAAATTTTATTAATAAAATTATCAAATATATATAAATACTAGTTTATAATTTTATAATAAATATTAAACTTATAAAAAACTATTTTATATTTTAATTTAGAAAATTTAAAAATTGAGTGATATCATTAATATTTCAAATAAAAATTATAATTAAGAATTGATTAATAATATCTTTTATAAATCAAGTAGGAGAATTTATGCGTCGGGGAGAAAATAAATGGAAAAGAGTGTCGGAGACTTCGTGTGCTCTGAGAAGAAGATGGCAAAGTGCTAGGAACAAAGTCGAGAGAGTTGTTAGGTTTATAAAAATCTATGGAGGATAAGATGAGAATTAAGAAAAATCTATAAGGATATTTGAAAGAAGAAAATTATAAATAAAATATTTTTTTTTAAATGTAGAATTCTCTTTCTTTTTTTTAAAAAAATCCTATAAGATGTTTGTTATGGAAGGAATCGAACCCCATCATTGACCATTTATAGGCTCTTTGAAATTTTTTTTTATCAAATATATTTGAAAAATTTATAAGCTATAAGTTATTTTATACGACAATTTACCAAAGGGCGTATCCAAAAATTGGTATTTACCAAAAGACGTACCATGGTTTCATTGTTACCAAATAACGCACTTATTTTAGTGAACTTCCTCTTATACCCCTTCTGCCAAAGTACTGCATGTCATTCTCTTTCTCTTTCTCTTTCTCATTTTTAATAACGAATTCCGAGACATTTGAAAAGATTTTTTCAGATTTTTTATTTTAAAATAATATATTATGGAATCGGATAAAAAACGTAAGATAAAAACCGAAAAAATATTTCAATTAAAAAAATATCTCATTAAACGTGATTCCAAATATATACAGAGATCATTTTAATAATTTAATAATTTTTAAAAATACAAATAAATAATTCTTTTATATTTGATTAATATAAATTAATATATTTAATAATATTATTAAATATATTAATATATTAAAAAAAAGTTGAAGTTGATTTCAGGCCCACGCTGGGCCTGAAATATTTTATTTCAGGCCTAGCGTGGGCCTGAAATATTTTATTTCAGGCCCAGCGTGAGCCTGAAATAGAAATAACTCAGGGCCTGAAATTAAATGATTTCAGGCCCTGCGTCGAATTGAAATCATGTGTTATGATAGGGTTTTTTACGTAGGTCTAAAATGTAAAGAAACATCTCTTTATATTTTTGAAATCACAATAAAAATTATTGAGAAAGACTACTTTACGAGAGGAATTCTAATTAATATAAAATGACCATTATATTAAAAACGAATTATATATATATATATATATATATATATAAAAAGAAGTCAAATATTATTTATTATATTAATTTAATATTATATATTATATTAATATATTATATTTTAATAGATTTTGATTGGAGGGCCTGAAGTCATTTGACTTCAGGCCCTCCTTAGGCCTGAAGTCAGATGACTTCAGACCCTCCTTGGGCCTGAAGTCATCTGACTTCAGGCCCTGCGTAAATAATTAATTTAATAAAAATAATTAATTAAAAAAAACTTCTAATGATTATTTTTGGTATCCAAACTTCTAATGATTAAAAATTATATTGCAATAGGAGTTTTCTAGGTCTATCAGTGGGTTTCGCTCAAAACCCACTGATATTTTTTCAGAAATTCAGATATGAGAGGTCCATCAGTGGGTTTTGCTCAAAACCCACTGATGGACTAAAATACACCTATTCTTTTGGGAAAAATAATAATTTGAGGTTTAGACACCTAAAATACATTCTCTTAACTCTACCCTAACTATTGATAATGTTTTTTTCAGAAATCCAGATATGGGAGGTCCATCAGTGGGTTTTGCCCAAAACCCACTGATGGAAGAACTAAATTACACCTATTACTTTGAGAAAATTAATAATTTAATAATTTTTAAAAATATAAATAAATAATTTTTTTATATTTGATTAATATAAATTAATATATTTAATAATATTATTAAATATATTAATATATAAAAAATAAAAAAAAGTTGAAGTTGATTTCAGGCCCATGCTGGGGCTGAAATATTTTATTTCAGGCCTAGCGTGGGCCTAAAATATTTTATTTCAGGCCCAGCGTGGGCCTGAAATATTTTATTTCAGGCCCAGCGTGGGCCTGAAATAGAAATAACTCAGGGCCTGAAATTAAATGATTTCAGGCCCTGCGTCGAATTGAAATCATGTGTTATGATAGGGTTTTTTACGTAGGTCTAAAATGTAAAGAAACATCTCTTTATATTTTTGAAATCACAATAAAAATCATTGAGAAAGACTATTTTACGAGAGGAATTCTAATTAATATAAAATGACCATTATATTAAAAACGAATTATATATATATATATAAACAGAAGTCAAATATTATTTATTATATTAATTTAATATTATATATTATATTTTAATAGATTTTGATTAGAGGGCCTGAAGTCATTTGACTTCAGGCCCTACGTAAATAATTAATTTAATAAAAATAATTAATTATAAAAAAACTTCTAATGATTATTTTAGTTGTCCAAACTTCTAATGATTAAAAATTATATTGCAATAGGAGTTTTCTAGGTCTATCAGTGGGTTACGCTCAAAACCCACTGATATTTTTCAGAAATCCAGATATGAGAGGTCCATCAGTGGGTTTTGCTCAAAACCCATTGATGGACTAAACTACACCTATTGCTTTGGGAAAAATAATAATTTGAGGTTCGGACACCTAAAATACATTCTCCTAACTTTACCCTAACTATTGATAATGTTTTTTCAGAAATCCAGATATGGGAGGTCCATCAGTGGGTTTTGCTCAAAACCCACTGATGGACTAAACTACACCTATTCCTTTGGGAAAAATAATAATTAATAATTTTTAATAATATTATTAAATAATATATTTAATAAATTAATAAATAATATAGATTAATATAAATTAATAAATTTAATAATATTATTAAAAAATTATTAAATATATTTATTAATATTATTTCCCAAAAGATGTAATATTATTAAATATATTAATTTATATTATTTATTAATTTATTAAATATATTATTTAATAATATTATTAAAAAATTATTAAATTATTAATTTTCCCAAAGTAATAGGTGTAGTTTAGTTCTTCCATCAATGGGTTTTTGCTCAAAACCCACTGATGGACCTCCCATATCTGGATTTCTGAAAAAACATTATCAATAGTTAGGTTAGAGTTAGGAGAATGTATTTTAGGTGTCCAAACCTCAAATTATTATTATTTACCCCAAAGGAATAGGTGTAGTTTAGTCCATCAGTGGGTTTTGAGCAAAACCCACTGATGGACCTCCCATATCTGGATTTCTGAAAAAACATTATCAATAGTTAGGGTAGAGTTAGGAGAATGTATTTTAGGTGTCCAAACCTCAAATTATTATTTTTCCCAAAGCAATAGGTGTAGTTTAGTCTATCAGTGGGTTTTGAGCAAAACCCACTGATGGACCTCTCATATCTGGATTTCTGAAAAAATATCAGTGGGTTTTGAGCGTAACCCACTGATAGACCTAGAAAACTCCTATTGCAATATAATTTTTAATCATTAGAAGTTTGGACAACTAAAATAATCATTAGAAGTTTTTTTATAATTAATTATTTTTATTAAATTAATTATTTACGCAGGGCCTGAAGTCAGTTGACTTCAGGCCCAAGGAGGGCCTGAAGTCATCTGACTTCAGGCCTAACGAGGGCCTGAAGTCAAATGACTTCAGGCCCTCCAATAAAAATCTATTAAAATATAATATATAATATTAAATTAATATATTAAATAATATTTGACTTCTTTATAGTTATATATATATTTCGTTTTTAATATAATGGTCATTTTATATTAATTAGAATTCCTCTCGTAAAGTAGTGTTTCTCAATGATTTTTATTATGATTTCAAAAATATAAAGAGATGTTTCTTTATATTTTAGACCTACGTAAAAAACCCTATCATAACACATGATTTCAATTCGATACAGGGCCTGAAATCATTTAATTTCAGGCCCTGAGTTATTTCTATTTCAGGCCCACGCTGGGCCTGAAATAAAATATTTCAGGCCCAGCGTGGGCCTGAAATGAAATTCAACTTTTTTTTATTTTTTATATATTAATATATTTAATAATATTATTAAATATATTAATTTATATTAATCAAATATAAAAAAATTATTTATTTATATTTTTAAAAATTATTAAATTATTAATTTTCTCAAAGTAATAGGTGTAATTTAGTTCTTCCATCAGTGGGTTTTGGGCAAAACCCACTGATGGACCTCCCATATCTGGATTTCTGAAAAAACATTATCAATAGTTATGGTAGAGTTAGGAGAATGTATTTTAAGTGTCTAAACCACAAATTATTATTTTTCCCAAAGGAATAGGTGTAGTTTAGTCCATCAATGGGTTTTGAGCAAAACCCACTGATGGACCTCTCATATCTGGATTTCTGAAAAAATATCAGTGGGTTTTGAGCGAAACCCACTGATAGACCTAGAAAACTCCTATTGCAATATAATTTTTAATCATTAGAAGTTTGGACACCAAAAATAATCATTACAAGTTTTTTTATAATTAATTATTTTTATTAAATTAATTATTTACGCAGGGCATGAAGTCAGATGACTTCAGGCCCAAGGAGGGCCTGAAGTCATCTGACTTCAGGCCCTCCAATCAAAATCTATTAAAATATATTATATTAATATAATATATAATATTAAATTAATATAATAAATAATATTTGACTTCTTTTTATATATATATATATATATAATTCGTTTTTAATATAATGGTGATTTTATATTAATTAGAATTCCTCTCGTAAAGTAGTCTTTCTCAATGATTTTTATTGTGATTTCAAAAATATAAAGAGATGTTTCTTTACATTTTAGACCTACGTAAAAAACCCTATCATAACACATGATTTCAATTCGACGCAGGGCCTGAAATCATTTAATTTCAGGCCCTGAGTTATTTCTATTTCAGGCCCACGCTGGGCCTGAAATAAAATATTTCAGGCCCACGCTAGGTCTGAAATAAAATATTTCAGGCCCAGCGTGGGCCTGAAATCAACTTCAACTTTTTTTTTATTTTTTATATATTAATATATTTAATAATATTATTAAATATATTAATTTATATTAATCAAATATAAAAAAATTATTTATTTATATTTTTAAAAATTATTAAATTATTAATTTTCTCAAAGTAATAGGTGTAATTTAGTTCTTCCATCAGTGGATTTTGGGCAAAACCCACTGATGGACCTCCCATATCTGGATTTCTGAAAAAACATTATCAATAGTTAGGGTAGAGTTAGGAGAATGTATTTTAGGTGTCTAAACCTCAAATTATTATTTTTCCCAAAGGAATAGGTGTAGTTTAGTCCATCAGTGGGTTTTGAGCAAAACCCACTGATAGACCTCTCATATCTGGATTTCTGAAAAAATATCAGTGGGTTTTGAACGAAACCCACTGATAGACTTAGAAAACTCCTATTGCAATATAATTTTTAATCATTAGAAGTTTGGACACTAAAAATAATCATTAGAAATTTTTTTATAATTAATTATTTTTATTAAATTAATTATTTACGCAGGGCCTGAAGTCAGATGACTTCAGGCCCATGGAGATCTGACTTCAGGCCCTCCAATCAAAATCTATTAAAATATAATATATTAATATAATATATAATATTAAATTAATATAATAAATAATATTTGATATCTTTTTATATATATATATATATATAATTCGTTTTTAATATAATGGTCATTTTATATTAATTAGAATTCCTCTCGTAAAGTAGTCTTTCTCAATGATTTTTATTGTGATTTCAAAAATATAAAGAGATGTTTCTTTACATTTTAGACCTATGTAAAAAACCCTATCATAACACATGATTTCAATTCGACGCAGGGCCTGAAATCATTTAATTTCAGGCCCTGAGTTATTTCTATTTCAGGCCCACGCTGAGCCTGAAATAAAATATTTCAGGCCCACGCTGGACCTGAAATAAAATATTTCAGGCCCACGCTAGGCCTGAAATAAAATATTTCAGGCCCAGCGTGGGCCTGAAATCAACTTCAACTTTTTTTATATATTAATATATTTAATAATATTATTAAATATATTAATTTATATTAATCAAAAATATAAAAGAATTATTTATTTGTATTTTTAAAAATTATTAAATTATTAAAATGATCTCTGTATATATTTGGAATCACGTTTGATGAGATATTTTTTTAATTGAAATATTTTTTCGATTTTTATCTTATGTTTTTTATCCGATTCCATAATATATTATTTTAAAATAAAAAATTTGAAAAAATCTTTTCAAATGTCTCGGAATTCGTTATTAAGAATGAGAAAGAGAAAGAGAAAGAGAATGACATGCAGTACTTTGGCAGGAGGGGTATAAGAGGAAGTTCACTAAAATAAGTGCGTTATTTGGTAACAATGAAACCATGGTACGTCTTTTGGTAAATACCAATTTTTAGGTATGCCCTTTGGTAAATTGCCGTATTTTATAAAGTTTATAAAGTCAGTCAAATACCCTCTTAGTCCCCAATCGCTTATAGGTAGATGTGTTTTTTTCATGCTTTCTACAAAGCGAAGACAAAAAGAAAAATTCTTTTATTATATTAGATTAATTTTATTTCGTATATTTATAATTGCTTAATAATTATAAATTTATTTAATTGACATCGTATAATATAATAGTGACTCAATGAATGCCTTGGGATAATAATATGGTTATGTCCTCTAATAAATAACTAACATATTTAAGATTTGAATTTTATTTAGGGTGTATCTCAAAATTTTTTCCTTCAATGAAAAACAGAACCAAGAATATTGGTCATTTGGATGTATCTCCATGAATATTTTTAGATTTATCCTCATGACTAATGAAAAATTATATAGGACAGGGTTGGTCACCCCAGGATTAAGCCTGTAAATGAACATAACATTTGTGAGCAAGTTTGGTGTTTGATTTGGTAAAAGTTTGTTTATGTTCGTTCAATATATATAAGATCAATTAAATAAATAAGTTTGAATAACTCATTTAACTAAACAAATAAGTTTGAATACATATGTGTTCAGTTCGTTAATGTTCGTAAACATGTTCATAAATAATGTTTATGAACAATATTCATGAATCATAAATCATGTTCATCGATAAACTCTTATCAACTTGTTAAATAAATAATTTTTTTAAAAATAAATAAATAAATTTTATACTATTAAACTCAATAATTAATTAAATAAGTTTCAAATATAAAATATTCAAATAATTAAATAACTTTAAATTAAAAATTCAATAACACCTAAATGAACAAAACTTAAGCCAAGTTCAACTCATAAAGAAACAAAGCCACTTTGAATAATTATTTTAACAACTTGATTTATTTTAAGCTCCGGTCAATTTGGCTTGGCTACCTTATCAAATAAACTTAAACATTATAAAGTTTGACTTAGCTTGTTTACAATCTTATTCAAGATTAATTGATTCAAAGAATTAGATATAATTTGATGTCAACTAAAAAAAGTAATGACTCAATGAATTACTAATAAATCTCTCGTACCTTTCCATTGGATTTCTCCGTGAGCCAAGGGTTGAACAAATTAATAATTTTTTATTATTTAATTTGGGCCTAGGGTAGGCAGCTACCCAGCCTACGCTAAAACTATCAAAAGGGTCAATCCATGACGGGCTGACCATTTGACGAGGCGACTTATTATTTTAGCGGGTTGAAAATTTTCAATCCAATCTAAGTGAGTTATGGGTTAGGTGAGTCAACCTATGAGCCTATCAAAAATAATATATATATAAATATAAAAGATTAAAAATTCCTTAAAAAATTATATATATATATATATATAATTAAAAATTCCTCCAACAAAATCAAAGAGCACGTGGATGATAAGAACCAATTTTATTATTGGTGTAGAATGCTTTTATTTTAACATTTAATTGGAGAAAACTCCCCAATCCCAAATTGGCCTTTGCATTCACTCCCTATTTAATAAATTTTTTGCATTCACTCCCTAATAGATTGAGTATAAAAAACTGAAAACTCAGTATACATTGTAAAGATTTGAGTATAAATTGTTTGAGATTGAGTACTAATTTAAGAAATTTGAGTACAAAGTTTCGGTGACCCCTCATGTAAAAATCTTGATGTCGTGAGTATAAAAGAGTGAAAACTCAGTATACATTATAAAAATTTGAGTATAAATTGTTTGAGATTGAGTACTAATTTAAGAAATTTGAGTATAAAATTTCGACGATCCCTCATGTGAAAATCTTGATGTGGTGGATGCAACCTCACATACTCAAATTTCTAAATTTTATACTCAAATTTTTTCAAATAATACTTAATCTAAATCAATTCATACTTAAATTTTGATAATGTATATTGAAATTTTTACTATATACTGAAACAATGTATACTCAAATTTTTTTAAATAATACTCAAATTTCTTAAATTAGTACTCAATCTCAAACAATTTATACTTAAATCTTTACGATTTATACTGAATTTATACTTTTTTATACTGATAAAAAAAATAACACACAAAACTGTCTTATCAATCCCATCAGGGAGTGTATGCAAAGACATTTTTGGTTGGGGAGTGCATGCAAAGCCCACTTTGATGTTAGGGAGTTTTCTCAAATTTTCCCTTATTTTAAAGTTATAGAAATTGTTCTTGAATTTTGAAATCTACTGCTTTGGATTTTGATTTCCTAAAGTGTTTGTCAAAAATTTAAATAATATTCATACTATTACAAAATAAATATTTCTATTAGCTTCCATATTTAACCATCGTTTACTTGGTCATAAGTAGACAAATGTATTAATGTATCAATGAGACAATAGATCATTTAAATATTCCACATATTCCTTTGTTTACTTGAACTGATGGGACAATTAGGTAGATCAAAATGTTATTTGATCCATTATTTTTTATCATAAAAAAATAACCTCATCTCCAATTTGTAATGTGCCCATATATTTCCTTAAGAAATCAACTTTGGCATAGGTAAAACTTGCAAAATACCACTATATATCGAAAGTTAGGGTTTGAATAAGATTGAGTTATGTGAGAACATAAGGTCGGGCAGTCAACAAAAGGAAGGACAATGACATAGACAAACTCCAATATGCTAAGAATTAGTGGTAACCATACAATAAAATCTCTAACTCTTAAATCCTAATAAAGAGGACATAACACAATAAAATATGATTGATAATGGATGTACGCGAGTAAAAACCTAACTTAATCAGTACGGTAAAAAAAGAATTCCACAATTAGGAGGATTTTTTTCCTCGCCAGACAGGCTCAACCCAAGCCCGCTATGGAATTGCTGCAAGAGATTCCTCAACCTACTGCAAGAGATATTTAAGCAACGACATTTACTAAATGACGCATGTGAAAAATCATAATTATCAAAAAAACATTCTGAGGTTTGTTTTTATCAAAGGGCGTACTAAAAATTATCTTCTTTCTCTTATACCCCTCCCGCCAACAACTCACTTTCGCAGTTAGATTTCTAACCATCCGAACCACTTTTCAAAGTTTCGATTTTAAAATAAAATAGTGTGGTTCGGATACAGGTATTCTCTAAAGGTGATCGTGGGTCGGCAAGAGGCGGGGTGAATTGACGTTGAAAATTAAAAATTGCTATTATTTGTTTATCTTAAACAAAGATATTAGTTAGTTCAAATAATAATAAATAACATCAAAAAATAAAACAATACTGAAAAGAAAGAGACGAACGAATTTTACTTGGTTTGCAACTGGGGAGATTGCTAATCCAAGGTAGAATATAGCTCGATTATCCTGAGTAAACTTTTTCGGGCGGAGAAGCCTCTTACACAATAAAAGCTCAAAAAAACAGTGGAAAATTACAAATAATTCATTTACAATGAATGAATGAATTAGAACTGAGATTTGGGGGCCTATTTATAGCCCTGATCAACTCTATCCGAATGCTGACGTGACACTATAGGGGCGTCCGAGTGGTTGAGGGCACCTGACATGTGGCTTGTGCGTTATCCGATCCACAACGTTCGTAAACGGCTAACTGACAGATAAAACTTGCTCTCAGACGCTTGTATACACTGGGGCACCCGGGAATAAGGGCGCCCGAGTGCATAGAGGCACCCTTATTCACAGGCACCCGAATGACTTTTGGTCAACAACTTGCTGACCAGTCTCCAGCAGGTCTTCTTGGCTGATTTTCGGGCCTTCCAGAGTTGGGCTCACCTGAACCCTCCTTCGACCTTCTCCTCGAGCTAGCTTTCTCCCGGCTTCTCGTCCCTCAGACATCGCGCGCTTCCTTCTTGCTCCACCAGCGTACTCTTCCGCAGAACTCTACGTCCCTCGGATGCACCGAGCCCGTCGGCTCCCTTCCCGTGCCATTTTTTTCAACCGCTGCGTCTTCCGTTCAACTTCCTGCGCTCTTAAGCTCTTGTACACTTAGACACAGGGATTAAAAACCAACCAGACCTAACTTGACTCAGTTGACCAAATCAAAACCATCTTGAGGTACTTACATTCTCCTTTTTCTTCTTTCTATCTCAGTGCAGGCAACCTACTTGTCCTTGCTGAAAGGTGATAGTTGTGTTATAGTTGTGAGCTCATCCCCCCAACTTCTCCTCCAACCAAAACCCTAAGCAAGTCTGTTTGTGTGTCTCTCAGGCGGCGTTGAGGGTTTGCATTGAAGTCCACACTAATTGACACCCTCCAGAGAAAGGGTTAGGGTTTATGCACTACTTTATTTTCATAATGGGGAAAAAAAGTCTATGGGTATTTCAGCCTCTTCTTCCTTAAGATTATCCACCAAGGTATGTTAGCGAGCTAATTAAATCAAAACAGCACTGCTTCTCGGCATGTTTATTAAAAATTCCATCTTGATTTTGCAAATCTCAAAATGTTCGGGTTTTGTTCTTAATGAATTTTTAATATTTATAACTTGTAGGTTTTAGATGAGTTTGAACAAAAAAATTGCAATGTTGTAGTGTTTTAAGTCACTTTAACAGTTTTTTGAAGCATTCATAATTTTACATAGTCGACACATTACGAAGATCAAAGTGTCTCTCTTCAATATTTTATTAGACATACAAGAATTGCAGCATATTCATGGAATTTTGGTCAATATATTTAAACATTAGGATTTAATTTCGCAAGTTTTTAGATTCTCAGGTACATCTTTTAGTTATAAATTGTAAACACGAACTATAGTAAGATGAAATAGGGATAAAGAGAGTTGAAATAATTTAATTTCAGACCTATTTCAGTCCCAAAGAGGGTCTGAAATGAAATCATTTCGGGCCCGAAAGATAGCCTGAAATAAAGGATTTCAAACCCTCAATAGGCATGAAATGAAGTATTTCAGGCCCTCTTTGGGTTTGAAATGAAATTTGTTCAGGCCTAACGAGGGCCTGAAATGAAATCATTTTAGACCCTCATTAGGTCTGAAATTATTTAATTTCAGGCCCATGTTAGCTCTGAAAATATTTCATTTCAGACCTACGTTGGGTCTGATATGAATTCATATTAGACCTATCTTCTTGAAGATAATTAAATATTTTAAATATTTCAGATGTACTGATTGCGTTCACCAGACGAGATGCTGGTTTATTACTGGGTATAACAAACCGAAGTGTTTCAGTCCCTATTAATTCACCTAAAGCATCGAGTGACCTTTATCTCACTTACTTCTCAAAAGAAAAATAACCTACCAGAACAAGAATTGAGGAATTACTTAAATATTATGCCAAAAGTGTTGAATCAGTCTAGTACATCGAATGATGTTGTATTAGTGTGTAAATTCTACATTTTGTATATATATTTATTTGTGTCTTATTTTTGTCTAGTACATATAAGGCCCCTCTAGGTCTTATTGATATAGTAGATAATTGTGAGAATCTTGCTAGATTCAATTGGGTTGAAGTCATCCATCAATTTTTATATCCACAATTACCTAAGATTGGGGATTTAGTTTCATCAACTCAGAGATAGCACACCAGCACCACCCTCCCTTACCTAGAGGGATTTGCTGGCCTTTTGGCGGTGAGTATAAATTTGATATTAAATTTTATAATATTTTACTATCATTTATGCATTTATATGTAGCACTTGGTATAGACATGATTTTTGGAACATGTTGCAATTCAAAAACCATACAATATTGAAGGACTCTGAATAAATAAGTGGAGGAATATTCCTTTGCATATTAGTAAGGTAAGGGCCCATGTCGACCGACTCTCACCTGAAGAGGTAATTATTCTAAACTGTGACATATTAGATCGTGACCGACAAGCTAGAGGGGGGGGGTGAATAGCTTTTTTCGATTTTCTTCCTACAATCGTTAGTGTGTAAGCGGAATATACTTAACAAAACAAAACTAACGAAGAGGAACACACCTATTTACGTGGTTCGGAGATAAAACTCCTACTCCACGGCTGCCCGTAAGGTGGGCAATCCCTAATCCGTCGGTGGATGATTCCCCGGAGCACCTCCGGCTAGATCTCGTAGCTCCTTGTGGGTGGAGAAACCTCACCACAACTTCTGGACACTACTTGAGCACAATAGACTACTAACCAGCTCTATCCAAGTAGGTTTCGTCAAGAAGAAAGGCCTTAAACGAGCTCCCTTAAATAGAGCTCGAGTCTAATATGGCCGCTACCAGTCGACTGGTCCACCCAGATTCGAACGTTGCAAGCCCAACGTTTGAATCTCCAGCCATCACCAGTCGACTGCCCCAGGGGAAGTCGACTGGTCCTTCCCTAAGCCTAGGGTTACCCTTCCCGAGTACATTTCTCTCCGCACTCGAACCCTTCTGGCTTAGTTCCCGATTACAAACACTTACACTTGGACCCTCACGACCTGGTTGACTCTTCAAACCGCAGTTTCGATCTGTTGCCTTCACGCTCTCTTCATCTTTGGCTCCCGTCCCTCAGATGCGCACGCAAGCCCTCGGCTTGCCTCCATGTCATCCTTCACGCATGCCTCGAAGTCCGCATCCCTCGGCTCATCGTCTCCGCTTCAGCAGTCTCGATCCGTCACCTTCAAACCCTCTTCGACTTTGACCCTTGTCCCTCGGATACGCACACAAGCCCGCGGCTTGCCTCCATGCTACCCTTCACTTACGCCTCGAAGTCCGCTTCCCTCAGCTCATCGTCTCTGCTTTGTCCATGGTCCCTCGTATGCACACACAAGCCTACGGCTTACCTCCATCCCACCCTTCACCCGAAGACATCCAACTAAGTCTATGTGTACTTGCAAACCTGCACACTCACATACACATATTAGAACATAATAAAACCCTAACTTAACCATATTAACACACATATCAAAACCCATGATCCTCCAGATCATACTCGGGCTGATTGCCACAACAATCTCCCCTTTTTGATGTCTGGCAATATGTTTAAGTTAGGTAAAACAACAATAATAGCAATTGAAAATTAAAAGCATAGTAACCAAGAGGCAACCTCCCCCTTAACCTATCCCCTCTCCCAATTTTCAATTTTCTACCCACAACACCAAGTTAAGTTCTACCCATCTTAACACTACAAGTTCTCCCATGTCAAGTTAAACATAACTTAACACCACAAGTTCTCCCCCTTTGACACCATCAAAAAATTGCCCCAAACAATCCTAACCCTACTGTAAAAAAAAACTCACTTCATTTCTGAAACCCCCACAGAAATCACCAAATAGGAATACCAGTCGACTGCCCTCTGTTTCCCGCAAACCACAGAGATATCAGTCGACTGCCCCCAGGGCAGTCGATTGATACACCCTATTTCTGAAATTTCAGCCCAATTTCAGAAATCCCTAGAAAATACCATAAAATTCAGAAAAATGTAAAATTTTGCAAGCATATTTGTTAGGATATAATTTACCCTAGAAAACTATGGTTTTGTGAAAAACACTAAATATACTTGACTTTTGGTACAAACTCCAATTCTCTCAAAAAGTTTCATTTTGTATCAACTTCTAAGTCCATATATGAATCCATATGTTTGCTAAAACCATCCATTACCATTTTACACATAGAATTGTTTGCAAATCCTCCCTTTTTCTTATATATTCCCAATATGATAGGACCTCCCCCCTTTTATCTCTTAACCTTTAGATAAACATGCATCTATCAAATTTGTCTTACATTTCATGACATCAATAAAACATTATTCAATCATCACATCATGAACTGAAATAAAAGCAATATAGAACATGAATTCAAGGTTTCATACATAATTCAAAGTAAAACATAAAAGTAGCACAAGGGTCAAAGCCCCGAAGTAATTAAACCTTACAATGCCAACAGAAATGTTTGAGAGATAAGATATAAATTCAAGCAAAACACTCTCAACACTAAAATCATCACATAAACTCCACTACATGCCGTCGCCCGGAGGAGGAGGAGGACCCTGGTACGCCATATGCCACTGCTGCATCATAGCATACATCTCTGCCTGCTGCTGCTGTTTGTCAATCTGGCATTGCTGGAATGTCTGAAAATCCTCCCTCAACCCGTGTACCTCAGACTGCAACTGGGAGAACTGCTCCTGTGTAACTCCTCCAGCGGACTCCTCCTCATCAGAACTAGAAGAATCAGAGTGCTGTCTCCAGACTATCTCCCCCTGTCGACACTCAATCCCTGCCAAGGACAACTGTCATGCACCAATCTGATCGTAGTCCTTGGACAGGTGACGCACCTGACCTCTAGTCGTGTGAACACCTCTAGACTCAAATAACTCGGTCAGGACATGGTAGAAGGGCATGTAAATCTTGTCATTTACACTGTGTGAAAAGTGAACAATGGAGGCCAAGACATGTAGGGTGACGTCAATATCTAATCGCCTCTCCAGTGCATACATCATTACCAAGTGAGGAAGCCGAATCTTCAACCTCCCCTTGGTAACGATGGGCAAGATGCAGTCTAAGACAACTTTATACAATACGTTGCTAGCTGGACTCATACGCTTAGCCTCAAAAAGACGCTGTGTAGAAACTCGACGTCTCTCAAAATAATGCAAATGAATCTGGTTCCAGGGTCACACTAGGAAAGGTGAAAGGCTCGACAATTTTTGGAAAATATGTAAATGCTGTTGGTGCCGGAAGCACCAAAGTCAAACCTTTGTTTTGATAATGGTAAAGGGTTCAGAAGTTAAGATTTATTGTGATCTAACAATGATGATCAAGTGTGCAGGAAAAGTTCTAGGTACACTAGGCACTAAGTCCTGGTTCTATGAATTGGACACTAAGTCCTGACCGCGGGCTGGGCAACTAAGTCCTGACGTAAGGCGGGACATGAAGACCTGGTCGAGGACTGGGCACCGAAGACCTGGTGAGTGAAGCTGGGCACGAAGAGCTGGTCGAGGACTGGGCACCGAAGACCTGGTGAGTGAAGCTGGGCACGAAGACCTGATCGCGGATTGGGCACGAAGACCTGGTGAGTGAAGCTGGGCAAAAGTCCAACTGGAGGAGCCGGCTGGCAAGAAGGTAAATTCTCCTGAGAGGAGTAGGTGAGGACGCGTTCCCCGTAGGAGGGAACATTAGGCGTCGGTTCGACCTAGGGTTCCATTTGGGAGACCCAAAGTCAGAACCAAGACAACTCAGGCTGTAAATAACGCTCTAAACTTATCATTTGTATGCTTTGTATGTCTTTGGAACTAACCCTGGTTGCAGGAATGAAGGGATGAAGTTTCTGCATTCAGGCGCTTCAATGGAGTGAGTTGCCTCACTGGGCTAGGCGCCTGTGATGAGACAGGCGCCCCAGTGCAAGGCTAGTCCAAGCATTTGAAGCAAACTGCCTCTGGACCAAGTCATTGAGGCGCCTGTGCTAACACAGGCGCCCCAGTCAGCTCAGGCACCCCAGTTGAAGGGATAAGCACTGGCTGAGTCTGTGGATTGGAGTTCTGTTAGTGATATGAGAGAAGTGTCCTAAGGCAATCGCCTTATGATTGTAATCATTTATTCTAATAAATGAATATTCACTATTTGAGTATACATGTTTGTGTATTTGATTGAGATCTTAAACTCATTTACTGAATGTCCGCAATACAATTCACAACATGAGAGAATTTGTGATGAATTCACAACTAGTGATTATCTCTACATGTGAAATTGTGAAGTATTAAAATTGTCCCTAGTCGATGAATTGATAAATACGGACACTATCAATTCTATTGAGACTAGCATGGGTTATTCTCTAATGAGCTGATTCTCACTGGCTGGTGACATTGAGATGTCCAGAGATAAACATGAATGCTAGTTAAGGGAACTAGTTCATTGGAGTGACTGGCTGTAAAACTTCATATGGTAGTCTACATATAGATATGTCAGTGAAGTTCTTACTGCAGCTTAAGTGCGATGTTCCTTTGACTTGCGGTGTTCAAGTCATCTTGGTCATGGAGACTTATACTTTAACATCTTAAGCAAGCGTCTCCAAGGAGGTGTGGACCCAGGATGATTGGGTATAAGTCGAAGTGCCCGAAGATGTTTGAACAGCCTACAAAGGATTCACCACTCCTTGCGAGGAGATATATACCCGAGGCCTATCGTCGGATTGTTACTCGAAGCCTCTGGCCAGAGCATGACATGTTCAGAGTATGAATCTCTTAAATACATGAGAGTAATTAGAATCCGTAGGACGAGAAAACGTTACTTGGGCTAGGTGTGATGTAGTTAGCCTAGTGGGGACTGACACACATAGACCATGTCCTGAACCAAGTGGGTATAAGATGGTTAAGGGAATGAGGCACGATTCATTATAGCTGCTGAAGGGTTTCAGAATTGTTTCTGAGGTCAACCGTTAATCTTTCGATTAATTAGGGATCATGATGTACTACTAGGTGCCACTCATGATCGTTCTATAACTGATTAATTATAGACGGCCAACATAAATCGAAAGCCTATTTAGTCACACGCACTACGAGTAATCCGAGGGATTTAAAACGAGTTGAAAATTGGATTTTCCAATCAAGAGAGATTAAGTTTAGTTGAGCCAAACGATAAGTCGAATCTGAATTTTTCAGAGACGCATCAGAAGCGTAAAATGGCTAAGTCTTTTGAAGACTTAATAGATGAATTAAATAAGTTTAAGATCTTAATTAAATACACAAACATGTATACTCAAATAGTGAATATTCATTTATTAGAATAAATGATTACAATCATAAGGCGATTGCCTTAGGACACTTCTCTCGTATCACTAACAAATTAATTCATTGGGGCTTGGCTTGGATGGGCCGGCCAAAGAGGGCCTCCATCCTCTTTGCTTGGCCGGCCACAACAAAGGGAGAGAACCAAGTTTTTGGTTCAATTTATAAAATAAACCAAGTGTGGTTTGTTTTATGTTGGTGCAAGTTGCATCAATGATGTTCTCCTTTAAAGTGTTTTAATGTTTGACAATACACTTAAGACAGTGATACATTGAACAGACAAAGGGGAGTTAGGAGAAGAGTAACCAAAGTGGAAGGAAGTCCTAGTAAACCTAGGCAATAATTCCTGGTTCAGGGAATTGGGCACTAAGTCCTGATCGAGGATTGGGCACTAAGTCCTGGCAAGGGCTGGGCACCGAAGACCTGCTCGGAAGGTGGGCACTAAGTCTTGGTCGGGGACTGGGCAAGAAGACTTGACCGAGGGTTGGGCACCGAAGACCTGGTTCGGGGAATTGGGCACGAAGACTTGGCCGAGGGTTGGGCACCTAAGTCCTGGACCTAGGGTTTGGGCACGGAGTCTTGGTCCGAGGGACTGAGCAACTTAGCTGAGCGATGACTAAGGACAGGAGTAGAGACGGGTCAGGGTTTGGGCGTCTCGAGGTCCGGAGGTATCGGAAGCTAAGTAAAAGTCCACCCGAAGGACTGGGTGGCAACCGTCTCCTGAAAGGAGTAGGTGAAAGGCGTGTTCTCAGGGGTGAGAACTTGCGCCGGTTCGACCTAGGGTTTCGTAGAAATCCGAAGTCAGAACCAAGTCCTTAAGGTTAAGATTATATGTATATGGGCTTTGTGTTTGTGTATCTTGCAGGTACCAAGATTGGAAGACAAAGCAGGCGGCTGGAGGCCTTGAAGCAGGGCGCCCCCATGCATCCAGGGTGCCCCCATCAGTGGGGGCGCCCAAAACAAAGAAGAAAAAGTGGCAGTAAAGTGTTGAAGGCAAAATAGGTGTCAAGCGGGGCGCCCGGAGCGTCCTGGGCGCCCGGAGCGTCCGGGGCGCCCGGAGCGTCCAGGGTGCCCGGGATCAAAGCTGTTTTGCTGTTTCAAGGTCGAAACACAGGATAAGCCTTCACGAGGGCGCCCGGGAGGTCCGGGGCGCCCTGGTCAAAGGTTTTATCAGCTGTAGCGAGGTCGACGCGGGGATAAGGTTTGACTGAGTTTATCAGGGCGCCCCCGACATCTAGGGCGCCCCCAGAAGCACTATAAAAGGGGCTTCGACCCCTCTGCTTCAGACACAACTGCTATATGCCATTCTGATCATTCTGACTGACGATAACGCGCTAAAGATGAGAGGCTCTACGATCGGGAGGCTCCAGGAGGAAGTGCGCGGCACTTCGGAGGTCCAGATCGGCCGAGCTTCAACTTTGTTTTGTTCGGTTTGCATTTAATATTCTGTACTTAATTTGCTATACTTTTGATTGTACTGTTACACTGTAAGACAGGTTTTCTCCGCCTCTGGAAATTCCGGAAAGGAGACCAATAGTGGACTCACGCCGAGTACATTGGCCTTGGACGTACTGACCTTGGGGGGGTTGGGAACCAAGTAAATAAATCCCGCTGTGTCCCTGTCTTGCTTTTATTTTTATTTACTATTCCGCTGCACTAACGCTTTGAGTAGATTGAAAGTCTTACGAAGTTTTCACGACAAGATTTTCACGGTCGATATTCACCCCCCCTCTATCGACGACACCGGTCCTACAATTGGTATCAGAGCCGAGCTGCTCTTCACTGGACTAACCGTCGACGGAGCAACGACGCCAGGAGTTGAGGGGGAGCCCAGGGGTGAATCAGGTATATTTTAGTTAAAATGTCTGTTTTTAAATTTCATATTACGTGTTTTAAGTGCAGAGAGAGAGTGCACTACAAAAATCAGTGTCCTACTCGTAAGACTCGGTTTACACCACCGGCGGCAAAGGGGGCACCAGCTCCAGGAGTCCGAAAAAACAAAGATCACGTACAATGCTTCAAGTGCGGAAAATACGGACACTACAAGAACAAATGTCCGACAAAGGTACGTAAGATTTATGTTCCAAAAGTTTTACAAATTCCTGCACTGTCTTTAGATAATTTAGTTAATTTTTCTGATAAATTAGATTTACTGCATAGTAAAATTAATATCTTGCATGACAAATTAGAAAATACAGATATGACTAAAATATCTGAAATTAATTATTTAATTCAGAATATTAATTCAGTAATTTCTAAAATAAATTATCATAACTTTAATTCTGATAATGTTAATACTAATAATGTTAATTCTGATAATTCTAATTTTGATAAAATTAATCCTAAGGATAAATCTGAATTCAAAAATCCTAAGGATAATCCAGAAATTAATTCTGAAAATATTATTCCTCAGGATAATAAAGATAATTCTGAGAATCATAAGGATAATTTTGAGGATTCTAAGGATAATTTTGAGGATAGTGGAGATGATATCTCTTTTGATAATAATCTAATCATTCCATTAGATAATCCTGAAAAATTAACTAGTGGTCCATTTTACTCCGCCTACTTTGAGATATTGAAAGATCTAACCTTGAGGAGGAGATAGAATTGTCTATGATAAAGGCCATGGTTAATAGAAATTACAAAGGTTCAAATAAATCAGAATTACTAGAGAAACTTGAAAAGAAAAATAAGGATGAGTCAGAAAATTTCGAAATAATGAAAATGCTGAACCTAAATCCACAACTATTAATTAATTAAATCTTAATTATTCAAATTCAAATTAATTAAATCTTAAATTAATTAAATTTAAATTAAATTAAATTCAAATTAATTAAATCTTAAATTAATTAAATTCAAATTAAATTAAATTCAAATTAATTAAATCTTAAATTAATTAAATTCAAATTAAATTAAATTCAAATTAAATTAAATTCAAATTAAATTAAATTCAAATTAATTTAAATTCAAATTAAATTAATGTAAATTTAAATTCAAATTAAATTAAATTAAATTAAACTAAATTAAATCAATTAAATTCAATTAAATCTTAATTAAATCAATTAAATTCAATTAAATCTTACTTAAATCAATTAAATTCAATTAAATCTTAATTAAATCAATTAAATATTAATTAAATCAATTAAATTTAATCCTAATTATTCAAATCTTAATTAAATTAAATTATCTTAATTCAAATTAAATTAAATTATCTTAATTCAAATAAATTCAAATTAATTAAATCTTAATTAAATCAAATACAAAATTAATTAGTCCTTAATTAATTCTTAATTTACGTAATCCGTAATTAATTTAAGTGATCCTTTTTAAGTTCACTCTAACTCGTAAATAACTTAAATTCAAATTAAATAAAATCCTACCCAAACTGCAACAATTAATTTAAGAAAATTAAATATGTCAAAGTGGGTTGACATATTCGTAGGTCCACCCGACATGTATCAAATCAGGAATTTGATACATCTTTAGAAACTTAAATAAAATTATTTGATTTGTTTGACTCATGCATAATTGTCATGCCATGCATTTGCTATTTCTTTTAAATATATGACATATCATTCATATTTAAATTTTATGCATATATTAGAATGACTATAGGAAAAAGAATAATTGAAACTTGATCAACCTAGTATTGGGTGGCGGAGAGATGATAGTACGTGTCACGCCCCGAGACCCAGGAGCCGCTGTTCCAATATAAAATCGGACAGCATCTCTCCTGTTCGGTGGATAATTTATACATACATACAATATCCAAACAACACACGCAGATAATAATGTGGCCTCAAGCCTCAAAAATCAAGATAAGACATAACCATAACACAAAATAAAACATACCTGACTGCGGACCGGTCCGACTTACAACCAAACAACAAACACATAGTCCATCAGAGGACTCAAAAATACAATACCAAGACAAATAAAACGCGATACAAGTTCCACGACATAAAGAAAATCCAAAACAAATAATACGATGTAAAGAAAACATAACTACGTGGCAGCATCGATCACTGGAGTCGTAGGGACCTGGGACTGGCAACTGGGGTTCCTCCGGCGACCAATCATCTTGGAAATAAAAATATAGGCAACGGTGGTGAGTCCAAATAAACTCAGCGGATACCAAAATAGATATGCACAGCAAGCTATAAATAACAATAAGAATCACGCTGATACAGTCTCGAATATAGAGGATAAAGCATATCTAAAGACTAAGGGTGAAATACATACCAGAGTCCGTCTATCCTGTAGGTAGGTGTAATCAATCCTCTATATAACCTCAAAAATGATACACAATCCAAATATGTATGTCACCTGTAGGGGTATGTCAAACATATACAGTACTACAACACAACAAGCACCAACCAAGGTACAATGCATCCCATACACATAGTACAACGATCTGTTCTGTACACACCTCAGCCACCACCAGACCGGCGGTCGGGTGAACAGGAAACAGATAAGTCAACCACTTATGGTTGCATAAAGAAGCCAAACACTTGTGGCGTACAACCTATAAAGCCCAACCCTCGTGGCTAAGCAAATACGATGCCCAGCACCTGTGGCAATGCATGTATGTAGCCCAGCACCTGTGGCTATGCAAATATGACGCCTAGCACCTGTGGCAGATGCAATATGTAGCCCAGCACCTGTGGCAATGCAAATATGATGCCCAGCACCTGTGGCAATGCAAGTATATAGCCCAGCACCTGTGACTATGCAATATGTAGCCCAGCACCTGTGGCGGATGCAATATGTAGCCCAGCACCTGTGGCTATGCAAATATGATGCCCAACACCTATGGCAATGCAAGTATGTAGCCCAGCACCTGTGGCTATGCAAACATGACGCCTAGCACCTGTGGCGGATGCAATATGTAGCCCAGCACCTGTGGCAATGCAATATGTAGCCCAGCACCTGTGGCTATGCAAATATGATGCCCATCACCTGTGGCAATGCAATATGTAGCCCAGCACCTGTGGCTATGCAAATATGACGCCTAGCACTCATGGCGATGCAAATATGCAATCTCAAACATGACTGGGGACGGGCTCAGACCTCAGGGGAGCCGATGGTCTCCATCATGATAATAGCATCGAACTCATAGCTCAATCAAACCAGAAACCTGACTGCGCGACGGGCTCAAACCCTGGGGGAGCTGATGGTTGCCAGTATGCAATCATACAGAGCCTACAACTCAGTATGCAACCTAGAGGGTAAAGTATGCTAATGACACCCTCCTCACTAACCAAATCCTCAACCCATGCCCGGTAGGAAAGGTATAGGTTTAACACATGTATCCAGATCTAACCATTCTATCCTAGGTATCCAAGCAAGGTATATATATAGGAATCAATCCAACTACAGGTACTAAGTGGCCTACCACCATATCTAAGCACATATGTACGCATGACAAATATCGAGACTGTATAGAACTAAATAGAAGTCATCTAAACAACATATATCTGACCATAATACACAAAGGCAGGTACAGCGTATAAACTTACTATTATCTATAACAAACTATGCATAATAGTAAGACAATATCTAAAAAGATAAGTCAGGGGTACCCGCCTCCAGAGAGTAGAAATGGTCTGTATCAAAATAAGAATCTCCCGTCAATAATCCGCAACGGTAAATCCAAGTCAAGTCCCTGTATCAAGGTTATATATTGGATTAGCTATCACACAGAAATGGTAACTAGCTAATAAACCTCTAAACCATATTAAGGTTAACCCATTTGTCCCCTCTTATTTAGTTACGTCTAATTAAATGAAAAGGTTTCTAATTACTCATTATAATTAGAATCAGGTCCAATCCTAGATTCGCATTCACCACACTTAGATTATTAGGGTTAGGTTTCATACTAAACCCAATCTCAACTCAATCACCCAATCCTTCAAGGTATCATGTGGCAAACACCACAAAACCTTGATACCAAGTTACCTAAACTGATCTAAGCAGGTTTATCACCCATTCACATTGTAATTTGATGTTAAAGCACTATTCAGCCCTAATAATCCAACACCGGACTTGCCATTCAGTTGCATATCCAGTAAGAAAGACAATCCACCTCACAACCTAATATCAAATGGCAACCACAAAGGCCAAATCAAGACCTTAATTAACGCATCTTAAACCCCCAATCACACAATAGCTCAGAATAGCTGAAACAACAGAACAAACCGAGTTGAGCAGGAAATTTAGAGATCACCTTACACAACAGGAAATCCTTAAGCTCACGGTTGGAATCTCCCTCAGCTCCAACGCGGAACCACACAGTAGGTTGAGCAGGGAGAAAGCAATGAAACCCAAATTCAATCTCGAGTTAGATCTGTCCCCACACACTAAAATCAATGTCGTGCTCCACTCAGCTCTACTCGTTCAGCTTCGTGGCAGGAAACAATGCAGTTAAGCAATTTCAGATTGGAACCTACCTACTCCGGTTAATCTAGAAGTCTTCTTACCTCCATTGGCTTTGCCGAAGCTCCAATGCCCTCGTCCAGTAGCTCAGGCGATGGTCCACACGGGAATCTTCTTCCCAATCCCGTTGCCTCCAATCGATAGAGAGGCTGAGACCTAGGCTAGGCACGACGATGAGGGGTACCTTCTCCGATTTGATCCAAGCCAAAAGAGGGAACGAGTTAGGTTGCCGACTTCCACCATGATAAGACCACCCCTGCCTGATGAGGATCGACCGACGCCCGTCGCTGAGCAGGAGAAGGAGACTGTGGAAGCTGCATCGGAGTTCGTCGCCGATGCCGCTCAAGGAGGGAGACGAAGGAATCGGGTGGAGTGGCGGCTGTTGGCTTCGATCAGCCAGAAGCGGTGGTGCGGGCGAACACTGAGCCCTAACAAGCTCTTATTTGGGGTGTTTTTGCATTTTAGCTCATTAATTTCATCTTTTTTTCAATTCCACCCTTAATTTATGAGATTTAAGCCACTAACTCCCCTAAACTATTTAGTTTTATACCATTTACCCCCCAAAGATTCGTCTTAAGGGCCTGGAACCCTAAGACCTTTTCTGAAAAATTTTCTGGAACGGGATAAATATGTCAGATTTAACATCCTCCCCCACTAACAAAAATTTGGTCCCCAAATTTCATTTTACAGGCGGTATATACTAAACAAACCCTATACCGTGTAAATGCTAGACGGAAACTAATCATACTTTTCCTGAGTAAGATAGCGGCCCCTAGAATCCCATCGACTCCATCATCTCTGTTTGACCACCAGTATCTCACCAGCCGATAGGTACACTCCTAGATTCTATGTCTAATCGTCGATACCCACTAGATCCCATCCTAGTGTATTCGGGCCAAGCAATAAGGAGAACTAGCAATATCTATCACTATTTGAGCTGAAATATGCATAACAAACATCATACCGCGAAAGGCTGGTCCATCGGTCTACGGTGCCTCCCCTCGGGTAGCCGCATATATTCGTCCCATCTCGGTACCCGGTGGTGGCATCGTCGGAACTGGCTGGGATGGAAACACAGGGGCTGTAATAAAATGTTGCCGCTGGTGTACCAAATAGGTCGCGGCTGGCTGATGCGTCAGATGCGTCTGACCATAATAACCGCCAGTCGTAGAAGACTGGGGTGCTACTGAAGTGGGGGCCTGCTGAAAGCCATGCATACCACAGATGTGTATCGGTGGGGGAGCAATCTGCTCCTGCTGTGAACAAGCCTGAGTTCGCTGACCTCCTCTCCATGACTTCGATGGTCTAGGGCGACCCCTCTGGGTGCTAGCCTCTGTCGATGGATGCGTCGCCCTCTGATCACACTCCCGGCTCTGATGCCCCGGGAGTTTATAGGAGTAGCATACGTTCTGTCCAATGGGACATTCTGATGTACCATGACCCCTGGCCCCACACTGAAAACAATGAAACATAGTACCATCGCTCCTCTGGTTCTGCTGCGATGATCTGGAAGGTTCTGCTGATGAGCGCCCATCCTTGGGGGGTCGACGAGCTGCCCCAGGATTTCCCTGCACATCATGGTCCCTACTGGTCCTCTTTTGTCCTGCATACAACTGCTCCTGGTCTGACAGTGTATCCTGATCCGACTGTCTATCACCATACACTTGTTTCTGTGCCATCTCGATCAGGAGTGCTCTGTCTAATGCCTCACAATAGGAGGTCATACCAAATCCGGCTATCTGAAGCCGAATATAACCGGCTAATCCCTGGATGAACTGAAGCATCCTCTCTCTATCATGTGCCACCAACTGGGGGCAGTACTCAGCTAGACGGCTGAACTCCGCATTATATTCCATGACCGTGCGCTTTCCTTGCTTGAGACTCAGAAATTCCTGACGCCGAGCCATCTGATATGCAACAGGGAAGTACTGACTCTCGAATGTCTCACGGAAAGCTGTCTAGGTGATGTGCTGCTCACCAATGACCATGCGCTGCGTGGCCCACCAAGTAGTTGCCTCATCACGCAGATTGTAGGCAGCCAGTTCTGCCTTCTCCCACTCTGAACAGGCCATATAGTAAAACGTACTGTTGGGACCGGGTGCATGTTGACAAGGATACGGGTTCGTAAAATTCAAAATTTTTTTACGTGCAGCGGAAGAATTAGCACAAAATAATTTCCTAAATTATTTTAACCACGTATCTAGCATGCAACCTTATGGTGTATTGACATAATCATAAAATAAAACATTGCGGAAAAGTAAACTAATTTACTTTATACCTCTCGTAAGTCGGAAAAAGGATGAGATCCAACCGTAGCGTCCCTTGGAAGCTCCGCCTCTATTCGCGTCCACGCCGAGTTCTTTTCGGGATGACTTCGCAAAGTCACGAGTTTTGTGCCGACGAGAACTACTAGATTCTCGAAAGGCACAACTAAAAGAACAAGAGAAATTAATGGAAACGTACCACCAAAAAACGGAATCGAAATTCCGGGAAGAGAGGAGTTGCTATTCGCTTCTTCTTCTTCTTCTTGGCTTCTCCTTGGTGTTCTTGGTCCACGGCAACTCTAGGGTGCGCCGGCCCTAGAGTGAGAAAGGGAGGCGCCGGCCCTAAAGCACAAGGAGGGCGCCGGCCCTAATGGGAAGGAGAAGAGGAGGAAAAGAGAATAAGAGAGAGAGAGGGAGAGAATAATTAATCTCTATCAATTATTCATTAGGAATTAAAGGCTTCCTTTTGGTTCCTTATATAGTTGCTTCTCCCTTGCCAAGTCTCCCTCTTAACGGAATTTTTCATAACAAATTTATCCTATAAATTCTTTTATGAATTATTCCGTTTAAACCAAGTTTTATTATAACTAATTTATAATAAAACAATTACTTCTCTCTTTTAATTATGGAATAAAATTTGTATAAAATTTTCTTATTATGGATAAATCAATTCATAATTGATTTTATAAATTAAAATAAAACCAATTCATGGTTCATTTTAATTTCCATAAAAAGAATAAATTTCTACAAATTTATTTATAAATCTCTTTATATAAATTTCTTTATATATCAATTTATTTATCCATAATTTATAAAATAAATCGAGCTAGATTTATTTAATTAATTAAACCAATTAAATTGGTTTATCCCCCTTTCATTGGCCGGCCAAACCAAGAGGGTGGGCACCCTCTTTGGTCGGCCAAAACAACCCGAACCGATCGCGAATTAAACTCATTTAATTCGCCCAATAAGCCTTCAAAAGACTTAGCCATTTTAAGTTTCCGTTGCACCTTTGATCAACTCAGATTCGACTTATTTCTCTTGATCGGAAAATCCAATTTTCAACTCGTTTTAAATCCCTCGGATTACTCGTAGTGCGTGTGACTAAATAGGCTTTCGATTTATGTTGGCCGTCTATAATTAACCAATTATAGAACGATCATGAGTGACACCTAGTAGTACATCATGATCCCCAATTAATCGAAAGATCAACGGTTTGACCTCAGAAGAAATTATTCTGAAACCCTCCAGCAGCTCTAATGAATCGTGCACCATTCCCTTCACCATCTTATACCCACTTGGTTCAGGACACGGTCTATTTGTGTCAATCCCCACTAGGCTGACTATGTCACACCTAGCCCAAGTAGTGTCTTTCTCGTCCTTTGGATTTCTAATTACTCTCATGTATTTAAGAGACTCGCACTCTAAACATGATCTACTCTGGTCAGAGGTTTTGAGTAACAATCCGACGATAGGCCTGGGTATACATCTCCTCGCAAGGAGTGGGTGAATCCTTTGTAGGCTGTTCAAACATCTTCGAGCACTTCGGCTTATACCCAATCATCCTGGGTCTACACCTCCTTGGAGATGCTTGCTTAAAATGTTAAAGTATAAGTCTCCATGACCACGATGACTTGAACACCGCAAGTCAAAGGAACATCGCACTTAAGCTGCAGTAAGAACTTCATTGACATATCTACATGTAGATTCCCATATAAAGTCTTACAGCTAGTCACTCCAATGAACTAGTTCCCTTAACTAACATCCATGTTTATCTCCGGACATCCCAATGTCACCAGCCAGTGAGAATCAGCTGATTAGAGAATAACCCATGCTAGTCTCAACAGAATTGATAGTGTCCGTTTTTATCAATTCATCGACTAGGGATAATTTCAATTCTTCACAATTGCACATTAGAGATAATCACTAGTTGTGATCCCATCACAAATTCTCTTATGCTGTGAGTTGTATTGCGGACATTCAGTAGATGAGTTTAAGATCCCAATCAAATACACAAAACATGTATACTCAAATAGTGAATTATCATTTATTAATATAAATGTTTATATCATAAGGCGATTGCCTTAGGACACTTCTCTCATATCACTAACACGTACCCTCCAAGGTCTCGATCCAAGAACGAGCAACCCGAGGGTCAGGTCCTCCATGGAATAGTGTGAATCAGCCTTTCACCGACTCTGCCAATGTTGGTATCCGTGCTCTGGCCCTAGCCCTAGCCCAGTCCACAGAAACGATAGAATCCACCAGTGGAGCTGCAGCAGATACCGGAGCGGATGCTGTAATAGGAATCGTGGGAAATCCCGGAATCGAAACCGCGGGTGGAGCTAGGTTAACTGGTAGAGCAAGCGCTACTGGAGGCACAGCAGAATACACAGTAGGGGGTACGACTGGTGGTACCACTGGATACACAGATGTAGGTACTACTAGTGGTGTAGGCACTGCTGAATACACTGATGGGGGTACAACAGATGGTATCGCTGAATATAACGAGTTAGGTACCGCTGGTGGTACCACTGGATATGCCGGTGTAGGCACTGCTGAACACCCCAAAGTGGGTACCACAGATGGTATCGCTGGATACACCGGAATAGGTACCGTTGGTGGTACCACAGAATAGGCATTAGTAGATACTGTTGATGTTACCATGGACACCACAGGGGTTGGTATAGCTGGCGGAACAGTGGGAACCGCTGATACCAATGGAACTGAGACTCTCGAAATACCCGGGGGAGTTTGACCATGACTAACGGGCTCTATCCCCGTCGGTCTCTCTAGTGACTCTGTCGCCTGAGACCCGGATGTCCGCCCACTTGGTCGCCCTAGACCACGTCTCTATGCGGGAGCAAATTTACTCCGAGTCATACCTGTTACATCATTGCCCAATATTACAAATAATACAAGGCAACTAAACATACCATATCATACCCTCCAAGGTCTCGATTCAAGTGCTGACGACGACCCGCTGCTCCGGAAACTTCCAACTTCTCCGGTCGTTGGTAAAAGCTAATTTTGTTAAGTGTTGTAATTACTTTTCAATTCTATATTTGTACTCTCGACTTGTAACTGTTACGAAAATATAGAATTGCCCATCGTAAACGGTCAAGGACCGTGGGTCTTGGAGTAGGAGCCAACCGCGACTCCGAACCAAGTAAAAACAAATCGTGTTAGCGATTGGTTTTCATTTTTCGTTGTGCAATTACTCTTCGCTTTCCGAAAATGTTTCCGATCGATATTCACCCCCCTCTATTGATTCAATACGATCCCACAAATGCATTGTTGGATGCCCTACACCCTAGAAATGATCCTAAGACTGCAGGTGTAAAGGGAATAGTCTCTCCTGCCACTAGGGACTCATAAGTCCCATTATCCGAATCAATGCATGTAAGGTTGACATAAAATTCCTTACACATGCAATATTGACATCATGCTAACAGTAAACTAATTGTTCTAGACCATAGTAGGTAATCATCTCAGAAATATGAGGAGTTTTCTCTTGAAAGTATGTTTGGTTGAGATACTGACAATTCATTAAGACAAACTCATTATCCTCAAATCTCCTCCGGCACTCCTTGGAACGGAACCGAGGTATGCCCGGATCTACCTGACCTTGGTGAGATGATCCCTCACCTTTTTGCCTTTTATGTGCAACCCTAACATGTGACATACCAATGCATGTACCCACACCATCCCATAACAAGAGAAAACAAGGAACATCAAGCAAAATAGGCCAAATTAGTTCCAAATCATGACTTAAATGGGAAAAATCAAACTATACAAGGTATTACCGTTTTCCCACTCGCTTCATGATGAGGCTTGATGAAGACCAGGCTGAGAGGAGATGTTTCACTAACCCTAGGTTCGGATCTGAGATGGGAGGAGGATAGAGAGGTGTTTTAGGGCTTGGGGAACACCTTAGATCAAGAAAGGAGGTCGGGGAAGAAGGAATCTCGCAGGGGTGGCACCGAAAACCCTAGGTTCGGCCACCCCCGCGCGGCTGTTTTTATTTAAAACCACGCATTAGGGTAGTCGACTGAGAAACTGATTAGTAACTTCAGTCGACTGCCCCAGTCGACTGGTAACTTCAGTTTTTCAAGTTTCTAGTCTGAATTTCAGAAATGCATAACTAATTCCACAAACCTTCAAAAAATCTGAAATTTCGTGGAGAGGTTTTTGGAGCCTATGTCTACTTGGAAAAAATATGTTTTCAATCAAATCTACTCCGGATCCCAAGATTGGTAAAAAAATTCAACCCTACCTAAATTGTGTCATTTAAACTTATCTAAAAGTTCTAGTTTTGACATCTCCTTGATATATCTTCCCATACCTAACCATAATACATTCCTAGCACTGAGTTATATGATGTTTACACATTAAACACCAATTTCTACCCAATATAATCCTATTTTCATCTTCTCCTCCATAAATCTCCTTTTAGTGTGCCAATTCCCTAGGATTAAGACTCACCTTAGTCTTCCAAACTTTTGGCACATTCCATAGTCCATCTAATCTCCTAGGAGAAAACCTCCTGAGATCCATTGAACATGGATCTCATTGTGACTTCTAGAGTTCTCCCTTGAGATCCTAGCCCTAATTACCTCCCTAGGTATCTAATTTACAAATGCAAGCCCACACCAGTGTTCCTCCAGTGTTTCTTGACCTCCAACTACAACTCTCTTAACTTTATATACTTCATTCTTGGTCAACTCCTTCTTTTCCCCTTTAAATGGCTTTTCCTTGCCATTTTTGATCTTTTCTTTACCATAATCATAGGGCATCCTCGAATATGCCTTTTTACTAACATTTGACCCCCTAGATTGGTACTGTAGTCCCGACCTATCATTTCTAGTGTGTTGATCATTCGGTATCACACTCAATCCCTTGGACCCTCTAATGAGTCTATCTAGGTTCTTTTCTAATTTATCAAGCTTTGCCCTCAAAACTTGATTTTCCTTCTCTAGGTTTCTAACCTTAGTATCATCATGTCTATTGTGATTATTCCTAGATCTATCCATTTTTCTAGGCATGTGTCTCCCTTTCTTAGAGTTGATGCCTTAATCCTTAGGTCTAGACACCCTAGATTTATCATGAACCATGGATTCATTAGTATTTTGGCATGCAATAGTATTTCTATTTCTATCATGATACTTGAAGCTAAAAGTACGCATAGGCAAGCAATCATTATTATTTCTAGCATTCACAAAAGCATTGGAAGCATACTTAAAGTTAGGGATTACCTCCCTTACCCTTGTAGCTTCCCCTTGATGTGAGCTTCTCTTCTTTTCTTCTTTTTCCCATCCTCTCAAATGCTCTATCTTCTTGAGCTCTCCTTTTCTTGGACATTTGGTGTGATAATGTCTTAGCTCCCCACAAGTGTAGCACTTGATGTGCTTCTTTTCATTCTCTTCCCTACAACCCACATTAGATTTTAAATGAATGGACCCGGGTTTAGGGTTAACCTCCTTTTACCTAGTGGACACTTGTCCTTGTAGTGCCCCTTCTTGTTACATCCAAAGCATATGATATGATCCTTTGATTTTGCTTTGGTGGAGGTTGGAGTTTTTTCTTGCTCCGGCATGGATGAGAGTCTCTCCTCCCCCTCAATCCTTGAAGTTGATACCTTTTCTTTTTCTCTTGATGAAGTGGATGATCTTTCACTTGATTGTGTCTCTTCACTTGATGAGGTTGACAACTCTTTTTCTTTTTCCCGCTCTTGAACCATTGAATTGATTTCTTTGGGCTCTTCTACTATTTGAGCTTGTGTAGTGTTCTCATGAAATTCCCCCATCTTTTTCCATAACTCATATGCATTTTTATGTTCACCTACACTACTCAAAACATTATTAGGCAAAATATTAATCAATATACCAATTACCTTCTCATTTGCCCTAGATTGGGCTTGTTGCTCCTTAGTCCAATATCTAGGTTGGAGCTTTTTCCCATGCTTGTCTCTTGGAATCTCGAATGGTTCTTCTAGCACCGCCATGCACTCCCAATCCATTCCAAGCCAAGTCTTCATTCTTGTCCTCCAATAGTCAAAATCTTCATGATCATAAGGAGGTGGAGTGTTTATGTCATCACCCAACTTGTCTTCCATCATCATCTCCTCTAGCTTGTGCTCTTTTGGCGGTTATTCCAACAAGAGCGGACCTTCGCTCTGATACCACTTGTTAGATCATGACCGACAAGCTACAGGGGGGGTGAATAGCTTTTTTCAATTTTCTTCCTACAATCGTTAGTGCGCAAGCGGAATATACTAAACAAAACAAAACTAACAAAGAGGAACACACCTATTTACGTGGTTCGGAGATAAAACTCCTACTCCACGGCTGCTCATAAGGTGGGCGATCCCTAATCCATCAGTGGATGATTCCCCGGAGCACCTTCGGCTAGATCTCGTAGCTCCTTGTGGGTGGAGAAACCTCACCACAACTTCTGGACACTATCTGAGCACAATAGACTACTAACCAACTCTATCCAAGCAGGTTTCGTCCAAGAAGAAAGGCCTTAAACGAGCTCCCTTAAATAGAGAACGAGTCTAATATGGCCGCTACCAGTCGACTGGTCCAAGACCAGTTGACTGGTCCCACTCAGATTCGAACGTTGCAAGCCCAACGTTTGAATCTCCAGCCATCACTAGTCGACTGCCCCAGGGGCAGTCAACTGGTCATTCCCTAAACCTAGGGTTACCCTTCTCGAGTACATTTCTCTCCGCACTTGAACCCTCCCAGCTTAGTTCCCGAGTACAAACACTTACACTCGGACCCTCACGACCTGGTTGACTCTTCAAACCGCAGTCTCGATTTGTTGCCTTCACGCCCTCTTCATCTTCGGCTCCCATCCCTCAGATGCGCACGTAAACCCTCAGCTTGCCTCCATGCCATCCTTCACGCATGCCTCGAAATCCGCATCCCTCGACTCATCGTCTCTGCTTCAGCAGTCTCGATCCGTCACCTTCAAACCCTCTTCGACTTTGGCCCTCATCCCTCGGATACGCACACAAGCCCGTGGCTTACCTCCATGCTACCCTTCATATACGCCTCGAAGTCTGCTTCCCTCGGCTCATCGTCTCTGCTTTGTCCATGGTCCCTCAGATGCGCACACAAGCCCATGGCTTGCCTCCATGCCACCCTTCACTCGAAGACATCCAACCAAGTCTATGTGTACCTGCAAACCTGCACACTCACATACACATATTAGAACACAATAAAACCCTATATTGACACACACATCAAAACCCATGATCCTCTAGATCATACTTGGGCCGATTACCCCAAAATTACCTATGTTAGTTTGATATAGAGTTGTTAACATGTTGTTAACATTTGTGTACTTGTTATTTGATAGCTTATAATTGAAATAATTCCTATCCAAAATGAAAAAATATTGGTTGAGAACCTTGATATTAGTGATGACATTCCACTCCCAATGGAGACATCACAAGGAGATGACATAGAGTCTGTAAGGCAAAGTAGTAAGGAATGTGGTGATTGCATTCTTGAAAACAACTGAATTAAAGAGCTATCAGCGGAGAACATGTGTTTGAATAAAGGAGTTAAAGAATTACTTGTAATAATTGAAAATAAGGGCATGGAGGCTCAATCAAGTAATCCTATAGTCGATCCTCTTTCTGAACAAGTAGCTTATAGAACTAGGAGAAGGAGAGGACATGACCGAAGTCAGTATGATTACAAGGATACTCTAATTGGCAGTCCATTGTGGCACCAGCTATTACCTAAGGGGAAGCGGAGCAAGAAATAAATATCAGATGTATACGATAAAAAATCTGATCAAGAACCTATTTTTATGGACAAGGGAAAAAGAAAAATTAGTAGGGATGATATGGATGAAGAAAGAGAAACCATCATTGTAATGAAAGTCAAGTCTGAAAAAGATGTAGAGGAGGAAACAAATAGGATCGCCAAACTCTACAAAATAAGGAAGCAATCCATTGTCGTATGTGATTTACTTGCATATAAAATAGGTAAATTAAGTTGATTTTGGTCATTAATTAATTTTTTTTATCTTTATGGGCATAGTTTATGAAGAAGTATTTTATGACTTCAAAGAAGAAAAATCAAGATGAAGATGTAACCTACCTGCAAAATAATTTGGAGAACCTAAAGTAAGCTAGGACACATAGTTTATTTAATATATATATTTTAATATATTATATTATGGATTAACTTTGCAGGTTTACAACTCGATTAATTTGGGAGCATGCACCCTTTGGTTTGAATATGCATTCATTCTTATCTGTTCTGGATGGAGAGATTTTTACAAAAAGTGAGGTAATTGATGCCTACTGTAAAATTCTATTTAGGGGAGCATCCGCATGTGGTAGGCCATACAACAAGTCAATATATTGTTCAACCTTCTTCACAGTAAGGGATCTAAATGAATTTAGAATATATATTGTAGTAGAACTAATTTTATGATTTGGTTATTAATAATTTTGTCTGTGCATATTTTTAGTCAACAATAAGATCCTGAAGAAAGTTTGACCTGTAACAAGTGATGAAGACAGACATGATAGATGAAGAGTTTAGGTATATTTTAACACCTTTGTGCAGTGAAAATGCACACTTTCACTTGTTGTCGGTGGATACAAAATCATTGACTTTCAATCATTTCAATTATCTTGCTAGTGGTCATAAATATAAATATGAATTTGATTTAGCGGTGAGCAACTATTATTCATTTTTATGTTAATCATTTAGTATAAAATCTTGTTGATGGTGAATTTCAAATTCATGGTCATACATATAGGTAAAAGATTTAAAACAATATACTCGTGAGCAACTTGCGGCTATTCATCCATATCTAGAAAGTCATCATCCCTTGGACCAATGGGCCTCCCTCAGAGTAAATTGTCCCTAACAAGAAACTAGATAAGTAAATGAGGATGAGTTTTAATTGAAAAGTATTTTATAAAAAATATAAAAATTTAAATTGCTGATGTTATTTACAATGTGGACTGTGCCTTCTTTGTGATAGTAACACATTCGATGTCTTCTATACGATGAGAAGATGAACTTCAAATAAGGAGACATGACAAAAATGAGATTTGATGTAACACTTTTATTTCTGAGGGACATATTCTGTAAAACATGAGATTAATTATCCATAGGATTATAAAAAACATCCTATGGTGTTATAAGAAAAATAATTGTGGGTAGTTTTGTCTCATCTATATAATTGTATGTAAAAAAAATAATTATGTGTTATTTATTCAACTATAGTTGCTGCATTGTTCTGTGCCAACTGACATTATATGAGAACTTTATTTATATTCATTAGAATTAAGTTTGGGCACCACAAATATCATCTCTTAACTCAACCCTAACTAGTGATATTGAGTATTGAGAAATCTAAATATCCTATTAGTGTAAGATACATCAGTGATGTCCTCCTCTAGTGTTTCAATGTTTAACAATATGCTTAAGTTAGTGATATATTAGACAAGGTAAGGGTGAGTCAAGAAATCAGTATCAAAGTGAAGAAAAGTCCTAGTTAACCTAGGTAATAAGTCCTGGTTTATAGGAATTGGGCACTAAGTCCTGATCATGGATTGGGTACTAAGTCCTTACCGAGGGCTGGGCACCTAAGACCTGACCGAGGGTTGGACACGAAGTCCTGATTTGAGGAATTGGGCAATAAGTCCTGGTCGAGGGCTGGGCACCTAAGACCTAACTAAGGGTTGGGCACGAAGTCCTAGTTCGCGGAATTAGACAATAAGTCCTGGCTGAGGGCTGGGCACCGAAGTCTTGGTTGTTGATGCAATCTGAGCCTGATTGTTATTTTGGTGTTGACACTGATTTTAGTTTAGGTTAATGAGATGATTGAGATTAAGTCCTGGTCGGGGACTAGGTGAAGTGGAAAAGACCTAGTGGGACTAGGCATACCTAGTGAGAAGCTAGGTTGAATGAAACCCTGGCTTGGAGGGTCAGGTCCTAGCTTGAAGAGCTAGGTTGGATGAAATCCTGGCTTGGAGGGTCATGTCCTAGCTTGGAGAGCTAGGTTGGATGAAACCTGGCTTGGAGGGCCAGGTCCTAGCTTGGAGAGCTAGGTTGGATGAAACCCTGGCTTGGAGGGCCAGGTCCTAGCATAGAGGGCTAGGTTGATGAAACCCTGGCTTGGAGGGCCAGGTCCTAGCTTGGAGGGCTAGGTTGATGAAACCCTGGCTTGGAGGGCCAGGTCCTAGCTTGGAGGACTAGGTTGATGAAACCCTAGCTTGGAGGGCTAGGTTGAAGTCCCGGTGAGTGAAACTGGGCACGGAGTCTTGGTCCGAGGGATTGAGCACGAGTCAAGAGAGGCTGGGTGCCAGTTCTCTTGACTTAGAGTGGGTTTGGCCTTGCCTAGATCGGTCTGGTGACCGATCAGGGAAGTTGGCACGGAGTTCCCTCGTGGATCGGTCTGGTGACCGATCCAGCGATGTCTGATCGGTCTGGTGACCGATCAGGGAGCATATAATGACTTTGGCAAACCTACTGTTCGGCTCCTGATCGGTCTGGTGACCGATCAGGGAGCTTACAGTGACTTTGGGAATCTTACTGCTCGGCTCCTGATCGGTCTGGTGATCGATCAGGGATACTATTTAGATCGTTCTGGTGAACGATCAATTGACGCAGGTTTCTCACTATAACCGATCAGGCTGGAGCCTGATCGGTCAGGAAGTGTCCTGATCGGTCTGCAGACTGATTAGGCCACAACCTGATCGGTCTGGTGACTGATCAGGGGTGTGGCAGAAAGAAGATGGAGGAAACCCAGCTGGTGCTGGATCGGTTTGGTGACCGATCACCAAAAAGTCGTGATTTCGGGTTTCTCACTAGGGACCGATCAGGCTGAAGCCTGATCGGTCTAAACCCATCCTGATTGGTCTGGTGACTGATCAGGAGTCCCTCTGATCGGTCCGGTGACCGATCAGCAGCTGACAGCTTTAATTTAAAAACGCTGTCAGAGTTCTGATTGCGTTCTGTTTCTCTTCTGATCACCACTGATATGTTCTGATGTTTTGATCTTCTGTTGATTTGCTGTTCTAATGAGCTGCTAAGTGTGCTGATGAATCAGGTTTACACAAGGAGAGTCAAACAGAGGCTTTTGCTACATCAGGTTTGGCAGGGATCCATCTCAGGTTGCAACGGATGCTGGCGCTACTGGAGCTGCTGACTGGGGCTCGTCTGAGGGAAGCTCAGGGAGTCCAGGAGAGCTCAGTAGTAGGTGGGCAGTTGCAGTTGAGCAGCTGGGAGCTGCAGTGAGGTGGGTATGACCTGGCGATCAGTGGGAGAGGCTTAAGGGCTTGGTAGCGATGAAGCCTCAGCAGAACACTTGATCACTTCTCTGGTTCTTGCGACAAGCTGCTTCTCCATCTGTTGTGCATCACTCTGAAGCAGCTGAAGCTTTGAGCAACATTGCATACTTGAGCGCTTGGAAGAAGAAACAAGGAGCTTGACGAGTCCATCAGCAAGAAGACACGAAGAGGGAGTTCTTGCGTGAGATCTGTGCTGAGTGGAGCTCGGTGAGGAGTTCGCTTGTGGTCTTTCTGTCCTAAGTGCTCTGTAAGCTTCCTTTGTGGTTCTTGTGCTTATTTCCATTATTCTGTTGAACCCGCTGTGGAGAGGTTACTCCACCGAGAAGGAGGTTACATTTGATATCCGGATTTCCGGGGCTTGATCTGTCGACGATCAAGGGATCACCCACCTCACGGGCACGCTAAGGAGTAGGAGCAAGTTATCCCCGAACATTGTAAACCCTCCTTGTTAGCGTTTTTGGGTTGCTTTTCATTTCTGCAGTTCTACTCTGTTTTGCATTTCTTCTGCTGTGCTACTAACCCTTGAAGTGCAGAAATCTGTTAAGTGAAAACGATTTTCATGTCTGGCTATATTCACCCCCCTCTCTAGCGATCCAAGTTCCAACAAGTGGTATCAGAGCTTGGGGCTCTATTCAAGCGGCTTAATATCCGTGAGCTATCAACAATGGCTTTGAGAGAAGGATTTAACACCACCCGACCTCCCTTCTTCGATGGATCCGATTTTCAATATTGGAGGTCTTGCATGCAATACTATCTCAAGACCGATATCGGAATGTGGTTCTCCGTGAAGGAGGACTTCATTCCTCCAAGAGACGCAGAGGGAAAAGAATTGGAGTCCTCACGGTGGTCGGCTGAGTAAACACGAAAAGGTGAAGCCGATGCGAAGGCGGTGGTGACCTTGCAATGTGGATGTAACGACCCGGAAAATTCTCTTAATATTTTCTTAAAAATATTGAGCATGTCTAGATAATTTTCCGAGGGACCTAGAAATATTAATACAAAATTTGGCCTAGAAATCCATATTTTCTCATTTAAATTGAGAAAATTAAGTACTAATGGGCCTTATATGGGCTTTTTAGTACCATAATTATTGGAGAATTTTAGGTAGAATTTAATATAAATATAAATGGATTTTAATTAGGAATATTAGTATGATTATGGGTGAGTTTTAGCATGATTTCCTATTTAAATTGAGAAGTTAAGTACTAATGGGCCTTATATGGGCTTTCTAGTACCATGATTATGGGTGAATTTTAGATAAAAATTAATATAAATATAAAGGGGTTTTAATGAGAAATATTAACATAATTATGGGGGAATTTCTAGAGAATTTTCAGAATTTTGAGGAAAATAATAGAAAAATAAAATAAAAATTAGTGGATGGACCAAGGATTTGAACCTTGGACCTCTTGTACAACCATGCATGCTCTAACCAATTCACCTAGCAAGGGAGTGCTATGAGGAAATGAAATGGAGTTTGGTTAAGGCTTAAGGGAAGAGGAAAAGACACCATGACTCTTCACTTACCCTCCTTAATGTGTTATAAAGAAGGGGGTTTGGGAGTTACCTTCTTCCTTCCATCAATTTCATTTTTCTTCCTCCTCCTCCCTCATCCTAGACGAAACCTCAAGGAGAGGTTCTTCATTGGAAAAGCTCCACAAGAAGGTCTCATCACCAAGATCTAAAGGTTTTCCAAGGCTACAAGGGCAAGGGGGTTCAAGTGTCCAAGGGATTTACAATTTCCTTCTCTTTTAAGGTCTAAAAATCAAGATTAACCAAGGTAAGACTCCCTCACTTGTGGTATAATAGTTCCTTTTGGATTTTAGCATAATATGAAGTTGTTTGAGATTTTATGTTGGGAAAAAAAGAAAAGAAGGCATGAACCCTAACCTAGGTTTCGACCACTAGGATTTTTGGGTCCATGATGATGCTAAAAATCTTTATCATGTTTTCTAATGTGCTCTCATGATGTTTAGAGATTAAATATAATTTTTGAGAATTTTTGGGGTACCCTAGGATCCCCTAGGGTTTCGGCCAATCCCATGAACCCATGGGTAGGGTTGAATCTAAACCCTCAAGCATGTGTTTTGTGTATTATCATGATATAAGGGAGATTGAGAGTGACTTATGTGAACTTTTACAAGGCTTTGTGACCCCACAAGTTTCGGCCAAGTTGGATAGTAGGGCAAAAGTCAGGGTTTTCCTCAAGTAAGGGCCCTAATGGCCCCTATGGTATGGTATGGTTGGTGTTTAATGGTTGATTGGGGATCTTAATGGAATTTTCCCATGCACCCATGCCCTTATAGGTTTCGGTCAGCCCTAGGAAGGAGGGATAAAGGTTAGGGTTAACCCTAATCATGAGCCCTAATGGCTTCCTATGGTCTTATGGATAAGGTATGGTTGTTCCTTTACCGTATGCTATCTTACATGTTTATGGAATTGATGGAACTCCACCTTATAGGATTCGGCCAAGCCATGTATCTAGGGTTTGGGGTGGAGTTAGGGTTCGAAGAATCATGGGTGATGCTTATTATGAAGTATATATATAGGTTCAAGCATGTGGTAGAAATTAAGTTACCTATAACCCTAACCTCAAGCACCATGTTTTATGTTTGTATGTTTATGATTGGATGCCATGCTTAATAGAGTTATTTATGAATGTCTTATGTTCTATGCCATGCGCTTGGATAGTAGGTAGCATGTTTATGGAAGTCCTACCTATGTATGCTTATGTTATGTTGAGAACCATGCTATGTTATATGCTCATGTTATGTTAAGAACCATGCTATGTTATTGTGTATGTTCATGATAAGAACGATGCCATGATAAGTATGTTATGTTTATGATCATGATAAGAATGATGCATGCCATGTTGAATGAATAAAGATGCATGCCATGTTGAATGAATAAAGATGCATGCCATGTTTATGAAAGAAGATGCATACCATGTTTATGAATGAAGATAATGCTCATGCCTTCCAGGCATCATGATGCTATGCAATAAGTATGAACAATGAAAGGACAAGCATGTGTTATGTCATGCTTTATGTAACATGGTTATGCTATGAATGTCTTCTGAATGATAAAACATGTAAAGTATTTTACTTTATGAATGGTCTTGTACCGGACCGAAGTATGGGTCCAAGGGATGGGCACCTTAAGAACGCCCCGGTTATGGACTACCGACTATGCTATCCACGGTTCTGGCACTACCGGAGCTGTGCAACAGGGATGGGCTCCTTAAGAACGCCTCGGTTCGGGGACTACCGACTATGCTGTCCTTACCCTAGTAGGTCGGGGCTCGCTACCTCGGATTTGCTAGGGATGCGCGCTTATGATGTATGTATGTAGTACAAGCTAGGGACCCCAATGATATGATGATTATGTTTAAACATTTAAAAGTATGTTTTTAAAAAGTTAAGCATCCTTATGTATATGCATTCCACTCATGCATTCATTCATGTTATGCATTATGCTATGCTAATAAGATTTTATGCTTACGCTTCATGTTAAGAAATATGCATGAGAGTAAATGATCTATGTCATGATTATGTTAAGAAGATGCTCATATGCTATGATAGGAAGTATGCCTATGTTTATGCCATACAGGTTGGTTTACACCTTATAGACATGTTTATACCATGTATTATACCATGTTAAGAATGTTTATTATGTTATGTTTATACCATGTTAATAATGTTTATTATGTTATGTTTATACCATGTATTATGCCATGCTAGGAATGTTTATTATGTTTATGTTTATGCTATATAGCATGCCATGCTTAGAATGTTTACTATGTTTACGTTTATGCCATGTCTCATGCCATGCTAGGAATGTTCACTTATGTTTATGTTCATGCCATGTCAAGTATATGATAAGTGATTCAAGTTGTTATGTTCTGAGTAGAGCACCAAGTATGTTAATGTTTCATGTGCTCATTATGAGAGGATGAATAGTTTTTGTGAGTAGGAAAGAGTCTTACTAAGCCTGTGTGCTTATAGTCTTATTTCCTTATACTGCAGATCATTCAAGGGGACAATGAGGAAGCAGCAGGAGGGCAAGAACGCATGTGTGTGGTAGTGACTTGGCCCAGGAAACCATATGTTTACCGTTTATGCTAGAACTTTACTTTGGTTACTTATATGCTTGAATGCTTGAATAATGACTTATGGAACTCTATGAGGTGATGTTAAGTATGACATGATATGATGCTTAAGTATGAAGTCAATATGCCAAGTTTCCATGTCATTATGTTAAGAATGGTAGTAGGGCATGTATGTGTAAGAATAAAGTTATTCCGCTGCCTTATGATGTCTACTTGCCCTACTCATGTTAACGTAACGCCGCTTTATGGAAAAAAAAGCGGGCGTTACAGTGGAATGAACAAAGACCAACTCATCAAGGTTGGTCCCTTTACAAGCGCCAAGGATTTATGGAATAAGCTCATCGAACTCCATGAGGGCACCCGAGATTCGAGAATAGCTAAGAGGGACTTGTTCCTCAACCAACTACAAAATCTCTCCATGAAGGAGAGTGAAACGGTAAGTGAACTTCATAGTAGGTTCAAAGAAGTCCTCAACGGACTCCATTCCATTGACGAAAAGGTCGAGAACCGTGACCTTGTGAGGTATGTGTTAAAAGCTTTTCCAAGGAATGCCTTGTGGTCATCCATGGTGGATGCCTACAAGGTTTCTAACGATTTATCAATTGTAAAATTAGATGATTTGTTTTGTGAAATGGAGCTGCATGAGATGGCTAAAAAGGCCCCAAGGAGAAGGGGATTGCTCTTGTGGCAGGGGAGAAGACCAAGAAGAAGGAGAAGAAGAAGGAGAAGAAGAAGGAGAAGGAAGTCTCTTCATCTTCATCTTCATCCAAGTCCGAGTCCGAGTCCGAGGAGGATGACAGCGGGTCTTCTTCCTCCGAGATGGCCAATTTTGTTAGAAGAATGATGAGGAAGAGCCGGCGCTTCAAGGGTAAAGGTAACCCTAATGAAGTTAAGATTGATAAGTCTAATGTTACTTGTTATGAGTGTAGAAAGAAAGGGCACTTCAAGAAGGACTGCCCGAAGCTAAAGAAGAAAGAGGAGAAATCAAAGAAGAAGAAGAAGGCCTTAAAGGCCACATGAGATGAATCATCCTCTAGCTCATTCGATGAAGAGAAGGAGGAGAAGAGTACATGCCATGTAGCACTCATGGCCCTTGAAGATCAAGAAAGCAGTGATGAATCCACGGACCCATCAAACGCGGCTTCATCATCTTCGGATGATGAAGAGGTAATCTCTCCCGAATTGGATAAATGTTATAGAACCATTGCATGTTTAACTGATTTGTTGAAAAAGTCAAAAGGAAAAGTTAAATCATTGAAATTAGAGGTTGAACAATTGAAATCCTCTAGGGATGAGGATGTTGATGATTTGTATGAAGAGATGTTAGAAGATGAGAACAAATTATTGAAGAGTGAGGTTGAGAGACTCAAGAGTGTTCTTGAGAAGTTCTCAACTAGCTCTAAGACTTTAGATATTATTTTGAATGCACAAAGGGCGGTTTACAATAGGGCCGGTATTGGTTACCGACCTAAAGAACCATCATTTGTTTCCTTGATGTCTAGGACTGATGTTAGACCACTTAAGACTTCTAGGGTTCAAAAGAAAGTGGTCAAGGCATGGGTGCCTAAGTCTTGCATAGTAGGTGTTTTAGGTCTCAAGGTTTGGGTGCCTAAATCTTCTATCTTTCGTATTGTGTAGGTCATGATTGAGGGGGAGCATCTATTAACTTGGTTCGTTGATAGTGGGTGCTCTAAACATATGACCGGTGATAGATCCTTATTCACAACCCTTCAAAGAAAAAGTAAAGGTAATGTTTCCTTTGGTAACAATGGTAGTCTTAAGGTTATAGGGATAGGAGACATTCTAATATCCGAATGTCTTAGGATTAAGAATGTCCTTCTAGTCAAGGGGATGACATTTAATCTCCTAAGTGTCAGTCAATTGTGTGATGCGGGTTACACAATTGATTTTCAATCAAGTCAATGTCTAGTTAGATAACATGACACATTTGACACGGTACTAGTAAGCACAAGAATAGATAACATTTACCAAGTTTCTTTTAAAAGTGCTACTAATGCTTTTATTAAGTGTTTCATGTCAAGAGAAGATGAGTCTAATCTTTGGCACCGGAGACTAGCACACGTGAACATGAAGAATATCCGGAAATTGGCCAACAAGGGATTAGTTTGTGGCTTACCAAGCATCAAGTATGAAAAAGAAAAGATTTGTGATGCATGTCAAATGGGTAAGCAAACGAAATCTGCACATAAAGGTAAAAGCGCTGTAAGTACTTCTACCGCTTTGGATTTACTTTACATGGACTTGTTTGATTGTAGCACTATTATATCCTTGAATGATAGTAGATATTGTTTTGTGATCATTGATGATTTTACTAGATATACATGGACATATTTTCTAAAATATAAGGACCAAACCCTAGATGTGTTTATCTCTTTTTGTAAAAGGGTTGAAAATGAAAAATCATCAATAATTAAAACAATTAGGAGTGATCATGGAGGTGAATTTCAAAATCAAAGATTTTTAGAGTTTTGTCAAGATAGAGGGTATAGGCCTGAGTTCTCCACTCTTAGAACACCACAACAAAATAGTGTTGTAGAGAGGAAGAACCGAGTCCTACAAGAGGCCGCTCGAAGCATGCTCAATGAGTACTCATTATCGGGGTACTTATGGGCTGAAGCTGTGAACATAGCCTGCTACGTGCAAAATCGAGTCCTCATTCACAGATTTCTAAGAAAGACTCCACACGAACTTTGGTTTGGAAAACCACCTACAGTAAAACATCTTAGGGTGTTTGAGTGTAAGGTGTTTATTCTAAACACCAAGGATCATCTCGGAAAGTTTACAACAAAAGATGATGAAGGGATACTGGTAGGGTACTCCCTAATCAGCAAAACTTATAGAGTCTATAACAAGAAGTCTAGATTGGTTGAAGAATCTTCTGATGTTGTTTTTGAGGAAATTCCAAAAGTAAATAATCAATCAGAAGATGTTGAAGGAGTTCAATTCGAACTTAGGAAACTAGGTTTGGATGGAAGTCCAAGTGTTGTAGATGGTGGTGATGAGTCTGATGACGGTGAGCCTAGATAACTCATAGATCAGCCGGATCCTGATGCTGAGCCTGTGTCTAGTGACACCATCCAAGAAGCACCACCAACACCAAGGACAACTAGGTTAGCCTCTAGTCATCCCCAAGACCAAATTGTTGGACACATCCATCATGGGGTTAGGACTAGATCATTCTTTAGGAATGAGGCTAATGAAGTTGCCCTAATTTCCGAAATTGAACCTAGAAAAATTGACGAAGTATTAAATGATCCCGATTGGATCATTGCCATGCAAGATGAACTAGGTCAATTCGAAAGAAGTCAAGTTTGGGACTTAGTCCCTAGACCTAAGAAGACCATTATTATTGGAACCAAATGGGTCTTCAAAAACAAATTGAACCATAAGGGAGAAATCGTAAGAAACAAGGCACGCTTAGTAGCCAAGGGCTATAGTCAAGTTGAAGGCCTTGATTACGATGAGACCTATGCTCCCGTTGCACGATTAGAGTCCATCCAGTTGATGCTTGCATTTGCAGCACATCGTGGTTTCAAACTTTATCAAATGGATGTCAAATCGGCCTTTCTAAATGGTTTAATAAGATAAGAGGTCTATGTCGAACAACCTCCGGGGTTTGAGAGTTCCGAATTTCCAAACCACGTGTTCAAACTTAAAAAGACACTCTACGGCCTTAAACAAGCACCCCGAGCTTGGTATGAAAGGTTGTCGACATTTCTCATCGAAAAAGGTTTTGTAAGAGGACAAATAGACCCTACACTATTTCTACGAAGAGATGGGGACAATATATTTGTAGCCCAAGTATATGTCGATGACATAATTTGTGGCTCAAACAATAAGGGTTATTTGAATGAATTTATTGGCCACATGGAGAGTGAATTTGAGATGAGTCTAGTGGGAGAGTTGACTTTCTTCCTTGGACTCGAAATCAAGCAAACTCGAGACGGAATCCATGTGCACCAATCGAAATACACTCAAGAGATGCTTCGAAAATTTAACATGAGTGATTCTAAAGAGGTAACCACTCCCATGGCTACAAACACACGGTTAGACAATGATGAGAGTGGTAAACCTGTTGACCTAACTCAATATCGGAGCATGATAGGTAGTTTGCTATACCTCACAGCTAGTCGACCTGATATTCTTTTTGCTGTGGGTATGTGTGCTAGGTATCAAGTTTGTGCCAAGGAATCTCATTTAATTGCTGTTAAGAGAATTTTGAGATACCTTAAGGGCACAATTGGAGTTGGTCTTTGGTACTCCCGTACCGAATCATTTGACCTAATTGGCTACACCGATTCCGACTATGCTGGGTCCAAGTTGGATCGGAAGAGCACGAGTGGGGGTTGCCAATTCTTAGGATCATCATTAGTTAGTTGGTCAAGTCAGAAGCAACATTGTGTTGCTCTCTCCACGACCGAGGCAGAATATATCACCATGGGAGAGATTGTATCACAATTATTGTGGATGATTCATACACTAGAGGGCTATGGATTAAGCTATAAGGGTGTGCAAGTGTTGTGTGACAACATTAGCACAATAAACCTAACCAAGAATCCAGTCCACCATTTTAGGACCAAGCATATTGAAGTGCGTCACCACTTCATTAGAGATCATGTTGCTAGAGGAGATATTGTACTCTCACATGTAGAGTCAAAATTGAACCTAGCAGACATTTTAACTAAACCACTTCCCGAGAATGAGTTTAGTTTCTTATGAAGGGAATTGGGAATATGTCGTGCTTCATAGGATTGAAAAGCATTCAAAATCCTTCATGATCAATTCGAATTGTTGGGAACAATTTTTGGGCAACTTGGGGACATCTCACACAAACTATAAGGTTTAACAAAACGTTTTTGTTTGCTAGAAATGGGGTGAGATGCTAGGATCAACCTAATTACTCAAAATGTCAATGCATCTCTTGAGGAATTAGGTTGACGAGATAATGATCATTAAGTTGACCAAGTATGGGGAAAACCAATGCATAACATATGTGTATTTGGCTCCATGATCATACTTGGACATTCCAATCAAGGAAACTTGATTGGAGACTCTATTTTGATACAAACTTGGTTAAACATTGAATGGATGTTTGTGTTTGCAATTGACTCCACTTGGATGGAGCAAATTGATTTGCTAAACTCATAAGGACCTTTGATCCTTGTTCAGGGATCAATTATAGCCAAGGAAATCCCTCTAATTGTATTAAAATTCGATCCGAAATCTGAAACTGGAAGTTCTAAAATCGTATCAGAAAATCTCTGATATCTGATCAGTCCACAGATCGATCAGACATAGGGATGATCGGTCCACAGATCGATCAGGAGTCGACCTGTTCGATCCAATTGACTGATCCAGCTATTTCGCAAAAAATTGTCAAAACATTCTGTGTTGGCCTGGATCGGTCCCTAGACCGATCTGACCCCCTTGGTGATCGGTCCACAGACCGATCAGGAGGCTCACAGAATTGTCGTGCAAACTCTCTGTTCGCTCCCTGATCGATCGACAGATCGATCAGGGGCTTGCCTGATCGGTCACCCGATCGATTAGGACCAAGCCAGACCGATCAGGCTAGAGCTTGATCGGTCTGGGCGCTCCCAGATCGAACGGTGATCCGTTCGATCGCATTTAATTCTGGTTGGTGGATCGGTCCACCAACCTATTAACTCCCTCTTTCCCTTACTTCCCAAGCCCTAGCGCCGAAACCCCTCATACTTGATCATTGGTAGCCCCTTCACCAACTCTTCCTTAGTCACTCTCGCAATGCTTCTCATGTTTACGTGTCCAAGCCTTCGGTGCCACAACCACCCTTCTTCTTCTTTAGACATGAAACACTTAGCAACATTGTTAGTAGCATAAGTAAGATCAAGATAATATAAATTTGCCTCTCTAAACCCTTCTAATATGACATTATTTGATTCATTATGTCTAATTGTGCACTTCCTAGCATGAAATTCAACTTTAAAACCCGCATCATATAACTGACTCACACTAAGTAAGTTAAACTTCATATCTTTGATTAGGAGTACCTTATGTATAGAAATCGTGGGAGATACCTCAATGGTGCCCCTACCAATAATCCTCAATTTTCCACTATTTCCAAAGGAGATCGTCCCTTCTCTTAAGTAGCTAATAGTAGTGAACTTGCTCACATCTCCGGTCATGTGTCTTGAGCATCCACTATCTACTATCCACATAGTTGAGGCCTCCTTCACCTTTACCTATACAACATGAAAAACATATTCTTTTGGTACCCAAATCTTTGATCCATAAACATCATTTAAAAGTCTCTTAGGTACCCATGCCCTCTTGGTGTTTCCCTTAACCCCTATTCTCCTAGATGCACCAATCCTACTCATGAGTGATACAAAGGCCACTTCCTTTGTCTTTGGCCTATATCCCAAGCCGGCATTGTTATAAACGGCCCTTTGACTGTTGATTATCATATCTAGGTTACTAGAGCCTACTTGGAATTTCCTAAGGGCCTTTGTGAGGTCATCTACCTTTTTCCTTAGTTCCCTATTTTCAGTTTCAAGATGTGAAGCATGGGATGTAATAGAACTAGCATGCAATTCTTCAAGTTTGGTAGATTCTACTCTAAGTATGGCAATTTCTTCTTTTAGATCCTTAATCTTACTTCTAGCTTTAGCTAAGTCCATGTTAGTGCTAGAAATAATCTTGACTAAAGTAGAGGAGGGTAAGTGGTATACCTCACTTATCGAAGCTTCTGACTCGGATGATGAAGAGGAGGAGCTCTCATCTTCACTGATTGAGCTTCTTTCATCATCTGATGAGTCTGAGTGATCCTGTGCCATAAGAGCAAAATGGGAAACATGCTCTTCTTCTTCCTCTGAGGATGATGGATCATTCCAGGTTGCCTTGAGGTTGGTGGCACCCTTCTCCTTTACCTTTGACTTCTTCTTGTCACCTTTCTTCTTCTCCTCCTTCTTGTCATCTCTTCTCTTTAGTTGAGGGCACTCGTTCTTCATGTGTCCCTCTTGGTGGCAATTGTAGCATATAATGCCCTTGGCCTTACTCTTGCCTCTGAACCCTTTCCTAGCATATGATTTGTTAGAGAAATTTCTGAAAGCTTTATGCATCTTTCTTACCAGGAATGCCTCTTGGTCGCTATCCATGGAGGCGCTGGATTCCTCTGAATCTGATGAGGAGGAGTAGACCACCTTCTTCTTCTCCTTCCTCTTCTTCTTCTCCTTTTCTGCAATAAAGGCAATACCTTTCTCTTTGGCCGAGACGTTAGCTTGCTCGTGCAGTTCAAATTCACAGAATAAGTCATCTAATTTAACTATGGACAAATCCATTGATACCTTGTAAGCATCAACCATGGATGCCCACAAGGTGGTTCTCGGGAAGGCTTGTAGAATATACCTGACGATATCCCGGTTCTCGATCTTTTCTCCAATCACATGGAGCTCATTGATTACTTCTTTCACCCTTCCATGTAGCTGGCTGACAGTCTCGTTGCTCTTCATGGATAAGGATTGGAGTTGGGCCACAAGCAAGTCCTTCTTTGCTCTTCTGGACTCATTTGACCCTTCGTTCAATTCCATCAATTTGTCCCACAGTTCCTTGGCGCTCTTGAACGACCCCACCTTGTTCAGTTGCTCCTTTGAGAGCCCGCATTGCAGTGTGGTGGTGACCTTGGCATTGGACTGCGCCCTCTTCATTACCTCTTCGACCAGGATCTCATCGGTGTCGGTTCTCCTCTTTCATCGACGGGTGCCTTGAAACCATCTGCAATACTAATCCAGTTCTCAATATCGTTCATAAGATAGTATTGCATCCTACCTTTCCAATACGCGAAGTCGTTCCCGTCGAAGAAGAGTGGTCATGCGGTGGAGTATCCCTCTTGAAATGCCATTATACTTGCTCCGGTTGACGGTGAGTTCTTCCGAAGCGAACCGGCTCTGATACCAACTGATGGATCGATCTGGCGTGCTAGAGGGGGGGGGGTGAATAACACTTTTTTCGGTCGTTTCTCTACAAGTTCGTTAGAGCAGCGGAAACAATAATACGCAAAGAGAATGAAACAATGCTAACAACCAACCGTTTACTTGGTATCGACCCAGATGGGTGACTAATCCAAGGATCCACGCTGTACACCACTTCCACTATGAAAAATTCTCCTTCAGGTGGAGAAACCTGTACAGTAGTGATCTTCCTCTTTACAGAAAGTAGCAGAATAAGAGAGAGGAAGTTAAAACGCTTTTCACACGAGCAGCACTTCGTCGTAGTACGGAACCGTACTGCCCACGTGCAAAAGGTCTTCCTTTTATAGGAGAACAGGATAAACTCGTAGTCTGTCCAGCCCCACACCAGTCGACTACCCCTGGGGCAGTCGACTGGCCTAGTCATTAATTGCTAGCCAACGGCTAGCCAACGACTAATTTTCGGGGTATACCAGTCGACTGCTCTGGGCCAGTCGACTGGTAGAAGGCTGAAAACCTTCTGTGAGTTTTTGCAGTCGACTGCCCACTCACTCCCAGCTAGTCTTCACATAGTCCTTCACGTATGCCTTCAGGTTCACTCCTTGGCTCGCCCCTTGAAGTCATCTTCCTCTGGCTCTCGTCCCTCGGATGCGCACACAAGTCTCCCTTGGCTTGCCTCCATGCCACCCTTCACGTGTGCCCTTGAAGTCCACTTCCCGGCTTACCCTTGGAGTCCTCCTCCCTCGGCACTCGTCCCTTGGATATGTCCACCATGTGTGATTCTCCAAGTCCTGCAAACTTAATCACACACATTAAATACAACATAACACTCTAACCTTAAACATATCCACCCACACGCATCAAAACCATGATCTTCCAATCATTTAAGGGCCGATTGCCTCAACAAGCAGTCGACTGATATTTCTGCCCCTTTTATCAGTCGATTGCCAGGGCTCAGTCGACTGCCACCTAGGTTTTTCCCTTCTCGAGTACAATTCTCTCCGCACTCGACCCATAGGATTTCCCCGAGTACATTCCCTCAGCACTCATACCCTCACGACTTAGTTGACTCTTCTCCAGCAGCCTTGATTGTTGCCTTTGCGCCCTCTTGATTTTTGGCTCCCGTCCCTCGGATGCGCACACAAGCCTCCAGCTTGCCTCCATGCCATCCTTCACGCATGCCTCAAAGTCCGCGCCCCTCGACTCATCGTCTCTGCTATCCATGGTCCCTCAGGTGCGCACACAAGCCCACGGCTTGCCTCCATGCCACCCTTCACCATTCCCGAAATTGTCCAGCTAAGTCAATATGTGTAACTTGCAAACCTGTACACTCACATACACATATTAAAACACAAGGGTAAACCTAATTTAAACTCTTTGCCCAAACATCAAAACACATGGTCACTCCGATCATAGATTGACCCAACAAATTCTATATTTCGAGAAAATATTACAAGTTTGAATTTGACTACAGAATTTAAAGAAAGTACAACAATAAAAAATTTCAATACCGACTACTGGAGAAGATTGAAAATCGGAGCTGCGGGTCATCGTTGGCGCTTGAGACTTGAGCACGGAGCGTTTGGAGCAGAGCGCTTGAAAGCATTCATAGAAAGAAGTTGTGTTCTGAAGCAAGGGGTGAACCCCTTTATATAGTCGATGCAGGGGCGCCTGTATTGAAGTGGGCGCCTGACACGTGGCCTTCCCTGCGCAAAACTCAATCCACAGACTCGGCCAGTGCTTATCCCTTCAACTGGGGTGCCTGTATCAACACAGCGCCTCACATGCTGATGTGGAGGCTTGCTTCGAGATGCCTTGGAAGAACCCTTGTCTGGGGCACTGATAACTACCATTTTGATGACTTATTTGGCTCTTAAATCCATGTTTTGATCCACTTTTATATGCTTAAGTTTGCATTTATATTAGGTTTTATGTATTTCCTCTATTTTGGGCTTTTAATTCAAATCTTTGTATATTTGAAATATTTTGACACTAAATTGTGAATCTAATTTTGTAGGCTTTAAATGACCATGGACCTAGATCGAACTGAGTCAAACTTGAGTCAGAATTGGACCCGAATCAAGGTGATTAAGCATCGGATTAATATGGGTCGTCTATTCAAGAGAACGACTAGATCTGAGCCATTTGTGAGTTTCTGATCGATCCAAGTTCAGGATAGGGCTAATCATGACCCTAGATTAAGATCTGAAAGTTTGAACCCAATCAGAGCACATCTGACCGTCGGATCAAGTTTAGAGGAGTCTCAACCATCCAAGCAAGAGAAGGGAAGATCTGGACCATCTGTCACAGATCTGGTTGATCCGAGCTAAGGACAGATAGATCAGGACCATTGATCAAGATCTAGGGAGTTTGGTTTAGATCGGAGAAGATCCGACCGTTGGATGAGTCCAGAACGATCCCAGCAGTCCAAAATTTAAAAGAGGAATTAAATTCAGAATTCCCTCTTCTCTTGGGGGTCGTCGCGTCGCGAGTTCGCCAGTAGCAAGGAGTAGAGTAGATTTTAGATCGCGATTTCTTCCGTTTTCTTCATCAGTTCTTTATCGTTCTTCCACAGATCGCACGACCACATCAAGTCGATTTGTCTTCAAGATTTCATATCATCAAGTAAGTTTCCTCGTTCAGTTTCGCCAATCAGATTCTCGTAGCTGAAGGGAGCAACGGCGAGGGTTTTGCCGGAGTTGATTCACCTGTCGATCGATCACTGGTTCCGTCGTCCGGAGCTGTCAAAGTTAGAGAGGGGTTCTCGAAGGCTTGTTGACAGATTTTGGGTTCGAATGCTATCCAGCAGATTGAGAAGGCAGAGATCAGGGTGAGTCTTTCAGCTACTGACCGATCGGGTTGATTGGTCAGAACTAACTCTGATCGGTCCCGTGACCGATCAGAGGAAGGCCTGATCGGTCGGGTTGACCGATCAGGGAGAGCAGAACAGCAAAATCCGGCAAGCTGAGCAGGGGAGTTTTCTTCAATGGTTCTTTGAGCTAGGGGGTTCATAGCTCAACCTTCATGTGACGGCGAAGGGAAGTCTTGTGATGATAAACTTGATTTGATGTTTAATTAGGATTAATTTGGGTTTTAAACTTGTCCTCCTTACATTGTACTAGCTTGTTCCATTACATTTCAAGCCATGTGCTTAAGCCAAGATTTGTTCTAGTTTTCTTTAATTTGCAATTTCTTTCATTCAATTGGTTTCTGCAATTTATTACTGTAATTAGTTCTTCAATTTCAACTCAAGAGTTTGATTTTACTGTTCAGTTGTCAATTAGGTTAAATTTCGTTCTCGCAATTCCCTACTTTAGTTCTGCTAGTTCAGTCTATTTCATTCCTACTTGCTATTTCATATTGTCATTTCCTCTTATTGCAAAAACCCCATTTTATCCAGAAAACCCAAATATCAAACGACAAATAAACCTGCAAGTTCGAGTTAAACATTCATTTAACTAGTCCTTGGAAAAATACGACCTGAGGCCCCTATTCTACATTTCTATTTTGCTAGCAAGGGTTTTTAGTTTTATAAATTTCTAAATTTGAGGCCCACATTCGTGACATCTATTTTGGGCCACATTAGGCACATGTCACCATACAGGCGCCTGTTCAAACAGGCGCCTGACTCCATTCAGGCGTTTGGGAGCAGAAAACTTCACCCTTTGTACCTACAACCAGGGTTAGTTCCAAAACATAAATAACACATAAATAATAAGAGTTTAAGCATAGTTTAACAACCTGAGCTATCTTGGTTCTGACTTTGGGCTTCCAAAATGGAACCCTAGGTCAAACCGACGCCTAATGTTCCCTCCTACGGGGAACGCATCCTCACCTACTCCTCTCAGGAGAGTTTTCCTTTTTGCCAACCGGCTCTTCCGATTGGACTTTTGCCCAATCCCCCTGGATCAGGTCTTCGTGCCCAGTCCACGACCAGGACTTATTGCCAAACCCTCGGTCAGGTCTTCGGTGCCCAACCCTCGGCCAGGACTTATTGCCCAATTCCTCGAATCAGGACTTCGTGCCCAGTCCGCGACCAGGACTTATTGCCCAACCCTATGTCAGGACTTCGGTGCCCAGCCCGCGGCCAGGACTTATTGCCCAATTCCTAGAATTAGGACTTCGTGCCTAGTTAACCTAGGACTTTTCCTGCACACTTGAGTAACATCATTAGATCACAACAAACCCTTAACTTATGAACCCTTTGCCATTATCAAAACACAAGTTCGATCTTGGTGCTTCCGGCACCAACAATCTCCCCTTCTTGATTTATGGCAACCAGGTTCAAAATCTTAAGTTTAATCATTTAAAGCATATGTATAACAAGCATGTTTATAAGAAAAGATCACATTTTGAAAAAATATTTACTAAGCTCCCCCTGAAATGGACATTCTCCCCCTGAAGCTTTCAATGATATGCAATTTCAAAAAGTCTAATTGTTTTAAATTTTGACTAAGTGTTTTTCAAAGTAAAGCGTTTGCAACTTACAAAGATTTTCCATTTAAACTAGTTTTTGTACAAACTTAAAAGATTTCCACTTAAACCAATTTTTGTACAAAATTTTACTTAAAAAATTTTACTTAGCTAATTTTTCCAAAAATAATTTTACTTAGAAAATTTTTCATTTTAGCCAATTTTTGCAAAAAAAAATTTACTTAGAAAAATTTTTCAAAACAAATTTTACTTAAAACCATTTTGCTTAAAAAAATACACTTAGAAAAAATTGTGCTTTAGAGAAATGCACTTAGAAAATTATTGTTGTGCACTTGGACAAGATTTTCACATAGAAAAATTGTGCACTTGAAAAACTATTTTACTTAGAAAAATTAGACAAAAAAATTTTGTGCATTAAAAAATTACTTAGAAAAATATATGCACTTAAAAAAATTCGCTCAAAAACCGTGCATTCAGTAAGATATATTTTTGAAAAAATGTCTGCACTTGAATGTCAACTTTACTTTTTGAGAGAAGACAAAAAATTTAAACAATTAAAAATTTGAACAATTTTTACTCTCTCTTTCTCTCTCTCCCCCTTTGCCATATATAAAAAAAATTACAGAAACTAATTGCAGGTCAATTTTCAATCAGAGTTAGAAAAAAATTTAAGTACGTATTGAACCAACTCTAGTGAATTCAAGCAATAAAAAGGACCAAACCAATTAAACTGAACTTGTTCGGGTCCTGTCTAACCCAGTTAGCAACTTACTAACTGTTATATCACAGCAGCTTTCACTAGGGTTAGTCAAGTTAAGTGATCTGATCAAGTTAGATTGTCTAATCTTGAACACATAATTTGATTGCTGTTCAATTGTATTTATCGCCCCAACTACTGCATATGCACTGACTTAAAGCATCTTGAGTCAAGGTATAGACCTAAGCATCTCAACCCAGTCTAGGTTATCAATCAAAAGTACCCTAAGGTGCTTGTGAGATGCTGGCTTCTAGATCTATAGGTGCATGCAATTCTAGGGTTAAAGCCTAGGCTAAGTCCATTTGTGTAAAAACCCTAGTTTTGAAAGGGGTATATTTTCGAAAAATTCTAAGTCAGAAAGCAATTTCAAATTTCAAGACTTAATAAGAAATGATTAAATGCTAATTTTTGAAAAAAAATTGAAAATATAAAGATTTTTTTTTAAACTTAGAGCAACCCTATTCTACTAAGCACAACCCTAACTGCCTTCTTAGTAAGCTAAACTCAGATTCGGGTAAGGGTTTAGTGAATATGTCAGCTAAATTAGATTTTGAGTCCACATGCATAAGTATAATTTCGCCCCTGGCTACGTGATCTCTAACAAAATGATGTTTAACTTCAATATGTTTGGTTCGGGAGTGATGAATTGGATTTTTAGTCAGATTTATTGAACTAATATTGTCAATAAACACTTTGGTTTGAGTATAGTCCAACTGGAAATCCTTAAGAGTGTGCATCATCCATAAAAGTTGTGCTACACACTCTCCTAGGGCAACATATTCTGCTTCAGTTGTGGACAAAGCTACACTGTGTTGCTTTCTACTACACCAGCTGACTAGACTATGCCCTAACAATTGACAACTTCCACATATACTCTTTCTATCCAGTTTTAACCAGCATAATCAGAGTCAAAGTATCTTGATAATTCAAAAGTGGAAGTTCTAAGATACCAAATACCTACATTTAGGGTTCCTTAATGTACCTTAGGATTCTTTTTAGTGTTGCTAAGTGTGATTCCTTAGCACAGGTTTGGTATCTAGCACACATTTCTACAGCAAATAAAATATCAATTCTACTAGCAGTTAAGTACAATAAGCTACCAATCATACTTCGACATAGTTTTAGGTCAACTGGTTTACCTTCATGGTCATTATCTATTTTGACATTTGTAGCCATAGGGGTACTTAAGCTTTTAGAGTTGTCCATTTTGAATTTCTTTATTAATTCCTTTGCATACTTGGATTGATGAACGTAGTTACCATCCCTAGTTTGTTTAATTTGGAGACCTAAGAAAAAGTTCAACTCACGCACCAAGCTCATTTCAAATTCGCTCTCCATAATTTTGACAAATTCTTTTAAAAAGTTGGAATTTGTAGATCCAAATATTATATCATCTACATATATTTGAGCTATAAAAATATCTTTTTCTAAGGTTTTAACAAATAATGTTGAGTCAATTTGGCCTTGGTTAAATTTCATAGAAATTAAGTATGTTGATAGTCTTTCATACCAGGCCCTAGGTGCTTGTTTTGACCCGTAAAGGGCTTTCCTAAGTTTGAACACATATTCAGGTTTGTCTAAGTCCTCAAATCCTGGGGCTGCCCTACATATGCTTCTTCTTTTATGAATCCATTAAGAAAGACAGACTTGACATCCATTTGTACAGTTTCAACCCTCTATGGGTTGCAAAAGCTAGTAACATCTTAATTGATTCAAGTCTGGCTACGGGGGCATAGGTTTCATCATAATCTAACTCTTCGACTTGACTAAACCCTTTAGCTACTAAGCGAGCTTTGTTTCTCACAATCTCTGTTGGTGCAAGATGCATCAGTGATGTCCTCCTCTAAGTGTTTCAATGTTTGACAATATGCTTAAGTCAGTGATACATTGGACAAGGGAAGGGTAGTCAAGGAAACTGGACCAAAGTGAACCAAAGTCCTAGTTATCCTAGGCATGAAGTCCTGGTTCGAAGAATTGAGCACTAAGTCTTGGTCATGGATTGGGCACTAAGTCCTGACCAAGGGTTGGGCATGAAGACCTGGTTCGAGGAATTGGGCACTAAGTCCTGTCCGAGGGTTGGGCACCGAAGACCTGGATTGAGGAATTGGGCACGAAGTCCTAGCAGAGGGTTGGGCACCGAAGTCCTGGACCTAGGGTTTGGGCATGAAGTCTTGGTCCGAGAGATTGAGAAACTTAGCTGAGCGATGACTAAGGACAGAAGTAGAGACGGGTCGAGGGTCCGACGTCTTGAGATCCGAGAGTATAGAAGGCTAAGCAAAAGTAAACAAAAATCCACCCAAACGGACTGGGTGGCAATCGTCTCCTGAAAGGAGTAGGTGAAAGGCGCGTTCCTGGGGGTGGGAACTTGCGTCAGTTCGACCTAGGGTTTCACGAAAATCCGAAGTTAGAACCAAGTACTTAAGGTTAAGATTATCTGCATGATTGTCTTGTCTGTTATTGTATTGCAGGTACCTAAAAGTTGGAAGCAAGGCAGGCAAGCGAACACAAACCTACCTGGAAGAGGCATCCAGGGCGCCTGTATTAATACAGGCGCCCCAGAGCTATTGGGCACCTGTTGATAGGGGTGCCTGAAGGCTCCCAGGCGCCTGTGATGAGACAGGTGCCTGGGAAGGGAAAAGTTATCCCTGCTGTGAGTTCGGCGCGGAGATGATGTTTGACCAAGCCTCTTGAGGCGCCCCCCTTCAACACAGGCGCTCCCATGAGTACTATATAAAGGGGGTTCGACCCCTCAACTCATAACAACTTTCCAAAACCATTCTAAGCTTCCCAAGTGACGACAATGCACTAACGACGAAGCTCTACGACTAGGAGGCTCCAAGAGGAAGTGCGCGACACTTCGGAGATCCAGATCGGTCGGGTTTCAATTCTGTTTGTTCGGTTTGAGTTTACATTTTGTAGTTCAATTTATCTATCTTTTTGTTTGTAACTCTTGCACTGTAAGACGAGTTTCTCCACCTCCAGAAAGTCCAGAAAGGAGACCATTAGTGGACGGGCGTCCCGTGCTTAGGCCTTGGATGCACTGACCCTGGGGGGTTGGGAACCAAGTAAATCCCGTGTGCAATCTGTCGTTTGTTTTGTCCTTTATTTCGTTTTGTTTTCTGCTGTGCTATTAACGCTCTGTTTAGAACGAATATTCATAAGTATACGATCAGAAGTTTCTGCGAAAGATTTACGATCGATATTCACCCCCCTCTATCAACGGCACCGGTCCAACAAGTGGTATCAGAGCCAATCGCTCTTCACCGGACTAACCGCCGACGGAGCAAAGATGTCAGGAGTTGAGGGGGAGCCCAGGGGTGAATCAAGTACATTTTATTTTTAATGTCAATCTTTAAATTACATATTACATGCTTTAAGTGCAGGGAGAGAGGACACTACAAAAGTAAGTGTCCTACTCGTAAGACTCGTTCTTCACCGGCGGTAAAAGAAATACCAGCGCCTGGAGTTCAGAGGAACAAGGATCATATCAAATGCTTCAAATGCGAAATGTACGGACACTACACGAATAAGTGTCCGACAAAGGTACGCAAAATTTATGTTCCGAAAAATTTTCAAATTCTTGCACTATCCTATGTAGATAATTTAGATAATTTTTCTGATAAATTAGAATTATTGCATAGTCAAATAAATATCTTGCATGACCAGTTACAAAATGTGGATATGGTTAAAATATCAGAAATTAACTACTTAATTCTTAATATGAATGCAATAATTTCAAAAATTAATTCTGATAATTTTTCTGATAATGCTAAAATTATTTCTGATAATTTTTCTGATAATGCCAAAATTAATTCTGATAATTTTACTGATAATTCTGAAATCAAATTTGAAAATGTTAATGATAATTCTAAAATTAACTCTAAAAATTGTGAGATTAATCTGAAAATATTGAAAATATCTCTAAGGATAAAGATGATTTTTCAGAAAATCGTAAGACTAACAATGAAATTATTTCAGAAAATCTTAAGGATAACATTGAAAATATTTTTGATGATTGTTATGAGGATAATGGAGATGAAATTCTTTTTGATAATGGTTTAATTATTGTCTTGGATAATTCTGAAAATTATTACAAAACATTAATTAGTGACCCAAATTACTCCACCTACTATGAGGATATTGAAGGATGTGATTTTAATGATGAGGATGAGGAGGAGATGGAATTTTTTGAGATCAAGGCTATAGTCAATAAAAATCACAATGATTTAAATAAACCAGAATTATTAGAAAAACTTGGAAAGATAAATAAACAAGAAAAAAAAAAAAAAAAAAAAAAAAAAAAAAAAAAAAAAAAAAAAAAAAAAAAAAAAAAAAAAAAAAAAAAAAAAAATAATAAAATGAAAATAAAAATTCATAAAAAAATTATTACAAAACATTAACTAGTGACCCAAATTACTCCACCTACTATGAGGATATTGAAGGATGTGATTTTAATGATGAGGATGAGGAGGAGATGGAATTTTTTGAGATCAAGGCTATAGTCAATAAAAATCACAATGATTCAAATAAACCAAATTATTAGAAAAACTTGGAAAGATAAATAAACAAGAAATAGTAAAGGAATCAGATATTTTCGAAATAATGAAAATGATGAAATTAAATCCACAACTTTTAACCAACCCAAAATTTTGAAATTAAAAAAAATCAATTTCTAAATTAAACCTTATTTAATCCTTAATTAATTAATTTAAGTAATCCTTAATTTAATTTTGATTAATTTTTTAATTAACTCAATTAATCTTTAATTATTTCAACTTCAATTAATTCTTAATTAATTCAACCTTAATTTATTTCTACTTAATTCAACTTCAATTAATTTCTAATTAAGTTAACTTAATTCTTAATTAATTTAACTTCAATTAATTTAACTTCAAATTTGTTTCAATTAATTTAACTCTAACTCTTAAATAACTTAATCTCAAATTAAATAAAATCTTACCCAAATCGTAACAATTAATTTATTAAAATTAAATATGTTAAAGTGGGTTGGCATATTCGCGGGTTCACACGACATGTATCAAATCGAGAATTTGATACATGATTAGAAACTTAAATAAAATGATTTGAATTGTTTGACTCATGCCTAACTGCCATGTCATGCATCTGCTATTCATTTTCAATATATGTCATGTTATTCATATTTAAATTTATGCATGACTTAGAATGGTTGTAGGAAAAAGACTAGTTGAAACTTGAACAACCTAGTATTAGGTGGAGGTGAGATGATAGTACGTTAGGGAAGCCCTTCTAATAAGGTCAAGTAATGTAAGGCGCACCCTACTTGGTCTGTTTAGTCTGGTAGAACTAGCCGAAGCTACCGATCCAAAACCTAAGCTAATTAGACCAAAATTTTTCAAGAAGTAATTTGAAAATGAATTTTCGGTAAAAGGCTTTGTCAAGGAAAGGGTTGTTGCTCCAATAAGGCTACGACTAAAGAAGGCCTCTGTGCCTCGCCAAGACCTGGAAGCCGATTATCGAAAATCAAATTCACTTTACTATTTGATAAGTTTGAATCTAACAGAAGTTTTAACTAAATCATAGATTTAATAATAAATTAAGAAAAATGACTCAAGCATCTCATAAAACACCCATAAGGCAACCATGCTTGATTGTACTACGACATCTAAAATGGGTGAGATGTTAAGGACTAATATATTGAAAAATATTTTTCAAAATTATTTTCCAAAATTCTTAGAATATTTTTCTAAAAATCTATTTTCAAAATAGTACCTTAACATAATAATGTTTTTATGGATTTTATGCTTGTCTGAGTGCTTATATATTGTACACTTTCAAAATTATATCTTTTTGAAAATTGTTTGACCTACACAATTAGACACAAGCCTCTTGTGTCAACACTAAAGTCCCCTAAGACACTTAGATAGAGTCAAACGGTACAGGGGGAGTGTTTTATTCTTTTAAATTTTTTTTCTTTCAAAAAACTGTGCTTTAAAAATCACTATCATGTAAAAATGTTTTTCGAAAACTGTGTTTTACAAAAATCACTATCAATTATATTTTCCGAAGACTATGCTATGATTTCAAAATATGTCTTTCAAATACTTATTTTTTTTCAAAATGCACTCTAAAATTGTGCTTATTTCCCTTTTGATCTTGATAAACCCTAAAGACACAGAGGAAAGTCTACTTCATGATCTACAAGAACTCCTAGGATATGTCAAATTTAGGGGGAGTCTAAATCAAAAGAAATTATTTCTAGCAATTATCCTTTTTTGAAATTATTAGATAATTCTTTTGGTCTAAACCAAATCCTAAAGACTCAGAGGAAAAGTACTTGGAGTCAACAAGCTTCCTAGGATTGGGTCATGTTTAGGGGGAGGTCAAATTAAAAGAATTATTGAACATTTCAAAATAATATGTCTTCATACATTCATTTTCAAAATCCTTATCAATAATTTTCTTTTCAAAATACTATCATTTTAAATCATTTGTTTTATGAAAATATTGTCATTTTCAAAAACTTGTCTTTATAAACTTATAGAATCAATTTAAAATAATATTTTTCTTGAGTTTGGAAAATATTCTAGGACACTTAGGGAAATGCCCTTGTAGTTAACAAGGTTTCCTAGGATTGTGTCAAACTAGAAAAGAAACCATGTCAAGTAAAGTATTATAACTCTTTTTGAAAACATATTTCAAAAAGTACTTATATCTTTCAAAAATGCATGATATTTTTTTTAAAAAATGGTACTTATATCTTTCAAAAATGCTTTTCAAAAGGTACTTATATCTTTCAAAAAAATACTTCAAAAAGTACTTATATCATTCAAAAATGCTTTTCAAAAAGTACTTGCATATTTCAAAAGGTTCAATATATTTGTTTCTAAAAGGTACTTGCATATTTCAAAAAGTTCAATATGTTGGTGCAAGTTGCATCTGTGATGTCCGCCTCTAAGTGTTTTAATGTTTGACAAATACTTAAGTCAGTGATACATTGAACAAGGGAAGGGGAGTTAAGAGAGGAGTAACCAAAGAGAAAGAAAGTCCTAGTAATCCTAGGTAATAAGTCCCGTTCGAAGAATTGGGCACTAAGTCCTGATCATGGATTGGGCACTAAGTCCTGGCAAAGGGCTGGGCACCGAAGACCTGACCGGAAGTTGGGCACTAAGTCCTGATCGAGGACTGGGCAAGAAGACCTGGCCAAGGGTTGGGCACCGAAGACCTGGTTCAAGGAATTGGGCACGAAGACCTGGCCGAGGGTTGGGCACTGAAGTCCTGAACATAGGGTTTGGGCACGAAGTCTTGGTCTGAGGGACTGAGCAACTTAGCTGAGTGATGACTAAGGACAGAAGTAGAGACAGGTCGGGGTTCGGAAGTCTCGAGATCCGAGAGTATTGGAAGTTAAGTAAAAGTCCACCCGAAGGACTGGGTGGCAACCGTCTCCTGAAAGGAGTAGGTGAAAGGCGCGCTCTCGGGGATGGGAACTTGCGTCGGTTCGACCTAGTGTTTCATGGAAATTCGAAGTTGATAAGTACTATTTTGTTGATCATTTCAGGTTCTAAAATCCATGTTTGACCCATATTTTACTTGCTTAATCTTGAATTTACCCTAGGTTCTATGAATTAATTTTATTTTGGGCTTTATTGTAAATCTTTATACATTTGAAATATTTTGACACTAAATTGTGAATCTACTTTTATAGGTTTGGAAGGATCATGGACATAGGTCATGCTGGGTCAAACTTGAGTCAGAAGTGGATCCGGATCGAGTGATCAAGCATTAGACTAATATGGGCCGTCCGATTCAAAAACGGCTAGATCTGAGCCATCTGAGAACTTTTGAGGCAATCCAAGCTAGGGTTAAAGCTGATCAAGCACTCAAGTCATGATCTGAAGGTTTCATCCAAATCAGAGATCATTCAGCCATTGGATCAAGCTCAAGAGGATCTAGACCGTCCATTCAAAGATCAGGTAGATCTGAGCCATCCGTTGCAAATCTGGAAGATCCGAGTTACTGAGAGGCAGATCCTGACCCTTGATCAAGATCTGGAAAGATTGGTTCAGATCTGAAGAGATCCAACCGTTGGATGGAGTTAAGATAATCACAGCCGTCCATTTCCAAACTATATTAACTGCTTCCTTCCCCCGATCAGATCTGTCGCGTCTTCACCGCAGCTCAGTTCTTCACGTTTCTTCACTGTTCTTCTTCAATTTTTCTTCATCTGATGGCGTGACCGCATGGATTCCAAACTTGGTTAGAGTTCTAGATCGTCGGGACGTTCTCTCCGTGAGGATTTCAGCTCAACTTCACCACTGAACAGAGCATAGTGAGGGTTTCACCAGCTCTGCCAATCGCCTGATCCAATCAATCTTGTGTGCCATTTTTCATCCACCTGAGCAAGTTAGAGGGTTCTCTGGATTGCTCTGATCGTTCCTAAGTCTTCCCCGCAATCCCACACAGCAAGATCGAGGAGATCGGATGGATTTTTCAGCCGGGAGCAATTTTTGAGCTAAATCGATCGCAGAGTCAGATTTTCCAACGATTTGTCAAGCTAGGGGGTTCGTGGCTTACTCTTGTGTGACAGCAAGAAGAACTTGAGCTAAGGAAGGGATCGATGCTTAGTTTCTTAGTGAATTTTCATTTCCAAGCAGTAGTTTCAATTTCTGCGTTCTTTTACAGTTTCTGAACTTTGTATTAGAGATGCTCAGTTTTATTGAATCGTTCCTGCATTCATTAGGTTTCAATTCTGCAAGTTAATTAGTTAGGTTGCTTGTTTAGTGAACAATTGCACTTAGATCAGCTTGCTAAGCCCTTGGTATCAATTTCTGCATTTGGTCTCAGCAGCATTGTTGCGTATCAGTTTCTATTTCTGCAAGTATTCAGTTTCAATTTCTGCAAGTTTTAGTTATAGTTTCTGAAATTTGTGTCAAGTAAACATTAGTTCTTCTTAATCCTTCCTGAACATTAGATTAGTGCACTCGAATTCAGTTTGCTCGGTTTGTTCTGCATTTGGTTTGTAGCCGCATTTCTGCATTCAGGTTCCGCCTTCCTGCATATCACTTCTGCATTCGGTTTGTTTTTGATTGATCAGTCATCGGCTTCTGAATTTCTTCAGTCATTCCTGCTTATCACTTCAATGGTACCTTTGCCTTCAAAGCTGAATTGATCAGTTCATTTCTGAATTGTCGGTTATAGTTTCTGAAATTAGTATCAGATTTTCGGCACATCAGTCTTTCTCTTCTGCGTATCAAGTTTGCTACATTTCTGCATGTTGTATCAAGTTAAGCTTTAGCACTGATTTGTATCAAGATTAAACATACCTTTTAGTGTACCGTTGTGCTTGAAATCAGCTTCATTCGCATTTGGTTTGTTTCTGAATTGTAGTCTCATTTCTGCACATAGGTTCTTCTCCTTGCGTATCAGTTTTTTTTATCTCTGAATTTTGTGTTAAGTGAAGAGTCAACCCCTGATTCGAGCACAACTTGCTTCACAATTGGTTGTTTTGAGTTTTAATTTCTGAAAGTAAACACAACCTTTAGTGTGATAATTGCACTTGCTATTAGTTTTATTCTCCAAAGTCGGTTAATCTACATTGGTTTGATTAAGTTCATAATTGGTTGAGTCATTAATTGCCATTACCTAGTTTAAGTTCGCTTAGTTAAGTTTCTATGCTTTTCACTGTGTTTTCCTTTCTGATTGCAAACAAAACCCAATTCTGACTTGAAACCCAAAAATATTTGACGACACATAAACTCGAGCTTGAATCAAACATACTTAACTAGCCCTAGGAAAAATACGACCTGTGGCCCCTTTACTACATTTTTATCCTTGTTAGCAAAAAGGGTTCCAGCTTTACAAATATCTAAATTTGAGACCCACATTCGTGACACATATTTTGGGGACCATCAAATTTTTGGCGCCGTTGCCGGGGACCACTAGTTGAGTTTGTTTGCTTAAGCTTGTGTGCTTATTTCATATTTTTCTTGATCCATTTTTGCGCTTATCTCTATATCTTGTGATTTACTTTATCTGTTTTATTTTTCCATACACATTTGCTGTGATTTATTTATTTTATGACCAGGTCAGCAGGTGATGATCTCGAAGAATTTGACCCTGAAATTGAGAGAACTTTCAGAGCAAGGAGGAACCAAGGCATAATTTCAGAAGCTATTGATATTCCTCCTCTTTAGACTATTCTTACTCATTCAGGCATTATCATGGCAGACTACCAGAAGACTATGAAAGAACTTGCAGCACCAGATGATACCTTTCAGTATTCCAGCATTGCTTATCCAGAGCTGACTGGTGATTTTGAGCTTAGATCCGGACTCATCCACTTGTTGCCTAAATTTCAAGGATTATCTGGAGAAGATCCAAACAGACATCTGCATGAATTTCATGTAGTCTGCTCCACCATGAAGCCTCAGGGGATTTCAGAGAAGATATTAAGCTGAGGGCATTCCCATTTTCCCTGACTGGAGCAGTAAAGGATTGGTTCTACTATTTACCTACTGGGCACGTGTCTAGCTGGATTTCCATGAAGAAGGCATTTCTAGAAAAATACTTCCCAGCCTCCAGAACTGCAATCATCAGAAAGAGCATATATGGTATACAGCAAGTGGTGGGAGAGACTCTTTATGACTACTGGGAGAGATTTAACAAGCTATGCTCTAGTTGCCCATAGCACCAGATCAACGAGCAGCTCCTCATTCAGTATTTTTACGACGGTTTATTGCAGATGGATAGGATCATGATAGATGCTGCAGCTGGAGGAGCCCTAGTTAACAAAACACCAGATCAAGCTAGGGAGTTGATTTCGAACATGGCAGAGAACTCACAGCAGTTTGGAAGCAGAGCATTGTCCACCAGAGGAGTGAATGAGGTCCAGGTGGTTTCTAATGAACAAAAGGAAATTAGGAATTCTCTGGTAGAGCTCACATCATTGGTGAAGCAGATGACTCTTAATAATGCAAGCCAAAATCCCAATTTTTCGGTGCCTCCACAATCAAGTCAAGTGATGAGGGTATGTGGTATTTGCTCTAGCCAGGAACATAATTCAGATTCATGTCCCAACCTCCAACAAGATGAAACAATAGCGGCATTGGTTAGGGGACAATTTCAAGCTAGGAATAACCCCTACTCCTCTACTTATAACCCTGGTTGGAGGGATCATCCAAATCTGAAATATAGAAATTCTTTCTACCAACAAAACCCATCACAACAACAATTTTAGCAGCCTCTTCAAAATTTCCAACAACCTCAGCAACAAATTCAGCAATTCTAGCCCCAAATTGAGCCATTCCAGCCAACATTCTGTTGGAAACGAGATGGCTATAGAGGGGGGGGGGTGAATATAGCCAGACACCCACAAGTTGTACTTTGAAGTTTTCTGCGTGATCAGATTAGCAGCGGAAGAAAATGCAGAACAAAGAACAAAGCAGAGAAGGAATCACAAACCAAACAAACGCTAAGACGAAGATGTACAAGGTTCGGGGATAACTTGCCCCTACTCCTTGGCGTGCCCGTAAGGTGGGCGATCCCTTGATCGTCGGCAGATCAAGCCCCGGTGAACACCGGATAAGATAGAGCCTCCTTCTCGGTGGAGAAACCTCTCCACAGATCTCACAGATGATTGAGCTTGAGTACAAGAGATCACACAAGAAGGAACACTCACAAAGATCTCACAGGAATATAATAGAAAGCTTAAGCACAAAGCAACAGAGAGCACGAACACAGCCTAGCCAAACTTCCCAAGTTTCTGTCTTGTTCGCCTCGGCTCCTCTGCTTCCAGCTTCGTCACTTAAGCTCTGCTCACCATCACAAGCTTCATCAGCATCCACTGAGCCAGCCTGAACCTACTGACCTCCCTGAGCACTCAGTCCACTGAAGACCTCCTCTCTAGCTGAGCCTCCGTCAGTCGCCAGCTGCGTCAGTTGCCCGTTGAAACCTGAGAATGAGAAACAGCCAAACCTGCTCAACGGAAAGCCTCCCATTGACCCTCCTTGAGTGTTTGAATCACCTGCTATCACCTGCACACTCCAACAGAGGCTTAGCAATGCATATCAAAACATATCAGCAGTGTATCAGAGAATCGGCAGTGAAAATAGACTTCTGACAGCATATTTGAATTAAAGTTCTGCTCCTGATTGGTCCCCAGACCGATCAGGGAGGAGCCTGATCGGTCACCAGACCGATCAGGGAGGAGCCTGATCGGTCACCAGACCGATCCAGCAGTTTCTGCACACTCCTGATTGGTCCCCAGACCAATCAGGCTTCTGCCTGATCGGTCACCAGACCAATCAGGCTCCAGCCTGATCGGTCACCAGACCAATCAGGCTTGAGTGAACAGTGATTCTTTAATCAAATCCTAAGTCTCTGATCGGTCACCGTACCGTTCTGGACCTGATTAGCAAGGGAACTCAACTCACTGTTCGCTCCCTGATCGGTCACCAGATCGATCAGGAGCTGTGCAGTGAGTGAAACACACACTCCCTGATCGGTCACCAGACCGATCAGACATCGCTGGATCGGTCACCAGACCGATCCACGAAGGAGCAGCGTGTCAACTCCCTGATCGGTCACCAGACCGATCCAGGGACGCAGACCTAGCCTTCCAAGCTATGATTTCATTCACCTTAGCCCTCCAAGCTAAGGATTTTTCAATCTAACTCTCCAAGTTGGGAATTTGCACCTAACCCTCCAAGTTAGGACTTTTCACCTAGCCCTCCAAGCTAGGACTTTTCACCTAGCCCTCCAAGCTAGGACTTTTCACCCAACCCCTCCGAGTTAGACCCTCATCCAACCTAGCCCTCCAAGCTAGGCACCTGACCCTCCAAGCCAGGACTTTTCACCTAACCCTCCAGTTGAGACTTTTCACCTAACCCTCCAAGTTAGGACTTTTCACCTAGCCCTCCAAGCTAGGACTTTTCACCCAACCTTCCGAGTTAGGACTTTTCCACACCTGGCTTCACTCACCAGGACCCAGCTTCACTCACCGGGATTTCCAACACCTGGCTTCACTCACCAGGACCCGGCTTCACTCACTGGGATTTCCAACACCTGGCTTCACTCACCAGGACCCGGCTTCACTCACCGGGATTTCCAATCACCTGGCTTCACTCACCAGGACCCGGCTTCACTCACCAGGATTTCAACCTAGCTTCACAAGCTAGGACCTGGCTTCACTCACCAGGGTTTCATGCCCAGTCCCCGACCAGGACTTTAACCCAAATTCGCTCAACCAAACTTAAATCATTGTCAAACACCAAAACAACAACCGGGCCAGACTGCATCAACACATTCCAGCAGCCTTTTCAAGGGAATCAACAAGGTTTTTAAGGAAATTTGAATTTTTAGCAACAATATCAACCCTTACAGCAACCATTCCAGCAATCACAGCAAAGTTTTCAGCCTTTGAATCAAGGTTTTCAGCCCACTCAGTTTCAATATTCACCACAACCATTTCCACTTCAAAATTAGAATTTTCAAGGCTATAATTCTCAGCAAGTTCAACCATCATTCTAGCCTAATTATCAGCCCTTTCAACAACCATTTCAGCCCTATAATCAGCCCCAACAACCCCAATTCCAACAATCACAGCAGGGTAATACTTTTCAGCAACCTACCTCATTATTTCAAGGTCAATCAAAGCCCTATGCTAACCAAGATGGCTATGGAGGTTCTAGTGGGGGAAATGTGCAACCACAAAGGATAGAAGAGATGTTTCAACAAATTTTACAACAACAAAGGAATTATCCTGCCCTACAAAACATCGAAAGGCAAATTGGACAATTGGCTAGTGAGATAAATCAGATTCAAGCTCAAGGATCAAGCCAACTACATTCTCAAGCTACTCCCAATCCAAAAGGAAATGTTAGCGCTATTACTTTGAGGAGTGGGAAGGTTACTTCAACTCAAAATGGTCCAAGAGCAGATTTTTCTGAAAACAGGGCAGCACCTACATTTTCAGCACCAATCAGCCCCGAAATCACTTCAAAATCAGTTGGTTCCACCCCTAGTCCGTGCTCAACTCCTTCATCAAGTAATCCTGTGATTTTGGTGGAAAATGAGGGAGAAATCAGAGGCAAAACTGACCTTACAGCAGCTACATCAAGTGGGACAGCATTTCAAAATTCAGCCCCTCTAATTTCGCTTCAAGAGGAAGAAATGAGAGTTCCCTTGCCCTTTCCACAGCGGAAAACTCAAGCCAAAAGGCAAGTGGAGGAGGAGAAAGCTAAAGAATACAATGAGCTTGTAAAGTTGTTTAGCAAAGTAGAGATTAATGTACCCCTGTTGACCATGATTAAACAGATTCCTAAGTATGCAAAATTCCTGAAAGATTTATGTGTTCACAAGAGGAAGCTTAAGGAGAATGAGTTGGTCAGCTTGGGGAAAAATGTTTCAGCACTCATCCATGCCATACCTCAAAAGTGTGAAGACCCTGGAGTTTTTACTGTATCATGTGAGATAGGGAGGACTATGTTTCATGAAGCCATGCTAGACTTGGGAGCCTCCATCAATGTAATGCCCAGTTCGGTCTTCTAGATGCTTGGCATTGGCCCTCTGCAGCCCACTGGAGTGGTAATTCAGTTAGCGGACAGAAGCCAGACCCATCCAGCAGGAGTTATTGAAGATGTTTTGGTAAAAGTAAAGGAGTTGATTTTCCCTGCAGACTTCTACATTCTAGACATGGAAGGAGACTATCTTGCACATAGATCCCCACTTATCCTTGGGAGGCCTTTTCTGAAGACTGCCAGGACAAAAATTGACGTTTATGCTGGCACACTTTCGATGGAAGTTGGGGACACAGTAGTCCAGTTTAGTATTTTCGATGCCATGAAGTATCCTAGGGAAGATCACTCTATTATGAGCATTGACATTCTGGATGGACTGGTTGATACAGATTCAGTGGCTGAGGGAGTTTCACATGATTTTTCTGGAGGAGATATTTTTGCAGAGGAGGCTGAGGGAGTACTTGCTATTGAGACTGAGGATATTTCAGAGTTTATTTCAGATTCACTTCCAGCTGGTGAGGATTTTCTAGGTGTAGGGGATTGCACAGAGCTCCAAGGATCACCTATTTCTATTGAGATTCCAAAGGATTCAGAGCACAGATATGATAGTGTAGGGGATTGCACAGAACCCCAAGGATCACTCATACCCACTAAGCAGGGCCAGATTGAACTTAAGCCGCTACCAGACCACTTGAAGTATGTGTACCTAGGAGAGGAGCAGAATTTTCTAGTTATTATTGCACATCATTTGGAATCAGAGCAGGAAGAGAAATTATTGCAAGTCCTGAGGCATTACAAGAAGGCGATTGGGTGGACTCTATCAGATATACTAGGTATCAACCCAGCTCTCTGTATCCACAGGATATTCTTGGAAGAAAATGTTAAACCCATGAGGCAGCCACAAAGGAGACTTAATCCACTCATTTTGGACGTTGTAAAGAAAGAGGTGACTCGACTTCTACAGGCAGGTATCATTTACCCCATTTTTGATAGTTAGTGGGTAAGTCCCATACACGTGGTGCCCAAGAAATCTGGCGTGACAGTGGTGGAAGATGGAAGCAACGAACTAGTGCCCACCAGAGTTAAGAATTCCTGGAGAGTTTGCATTGATTATAGAAAGCTCAACAAGGTCACAAGGAAGGACCACTTCCCTTTACCCTTTATTGATCAGATGCTTGAAAGACTGGCAGGGAAGCCCCATTACTATTTTTTGGATGGTTATTCAGGCTACTTCCAGATTTGTATAGATCCAGAGGACCAAGAGAAGACTACCTTCACTTGCCCCTTTAGCACTTTTGCCTACAGACGTATGCCTTTTGGACTCTGCAACGCACTAGAAACATTTCAGCGATGCATGGTAAGTATATTTGGTGAGTTGCTAGAGCATTGTATGGAGGTATTTATGGATGACTTTTCAGTTTTTGGCACGTCTTTTGATTCATGTTTAGAAAATTTGTCTAGGGTTTTACACCATTGCATTGAGACTAACCTTATGCTTAATTTTGAAAAATGCCACTTCATGGTAGAGCATGGTATTGTACTTGGACACATAGTCTCTAGGAGAGGTATAGAGGTAGATCCTGCAAAAATAAGTGCTATTTCTGTTGGGACCGGGTGCATGTTGACATGGATGCGGGTTCGTAATTTCAAAATTAATTACGTGCAGCGGAAGATTTAGCATAAATAATTTCTCTAAATCATTTAACCACACATCTAAGCATGCAATTTTATCTTGTGTAGACATGATCATATATTTGAAATTTTACAGAAACATAAACTAATTTACGTATTACCTCGCGTAACTCGAAGGAAGGGACGAGATCCAACTGTATGCGTCGCTTAGAAGCTCCGCCTCTATTCGCGTCCACGCCGAGTATCTTCGGGATGACTTCGCAAAGCCACGAGTTTCGTGTTCTCGAGAACTACTAGATTCTCCGAGAACGCGACAAGAAAAACCAAGAGAGAAGTCAGAAGACTAACCATAAAAGGTTGACTGGAATCAAAATTCTGGCGAAGCAAAAGAAGAGGCTTGCGGCAAAAAGATCCTTGCGGCAAACTCTAATTCCGGCAGCACCTTCTTCCGGCCAAGAGATGGCCGGAGCTTCCTTCTCCGGAAGCAGGTGGTGGTCGGCAGGGAAAGGGCAGGGGCGGTGATAACTGTTTCAGTCGTGTCACGGTTTCAAATACAATTTAAGTATCGAATTCCTCTAAACTAATGTAGCATAGAGTAACTCGAGTCGTCTCCCAACGAATGTAGTTGGTGCAAGATAAATCTCATGATCGTATTTTATTGCTTTTGGATTTTTGATATCAAACTGGGGTTTGGATTTGAACTTTAAGACTACGAAAAGACATAGCAAAGCAGGTATGAAATCTAGTCTAATTAAGGAGAGACAGTACAGGTAAGGAAATCTAATTTAACCTAATTACAAGTGCAGTAAGGAAAAGACAACTGGAAATTAAGCATCAACAAAATTAAACAGGGAATAGAAACCTACAACATTAAGGAAATTTAATTTCCTAACCTAATTGCATGTAATGAAGACAGAGAACTTAAAGACATGGAAAAAGCAATACAAACCAAGAGTTTATCAACTAAGAAACATCACAATTAAAATTAACTGTTCTAAGAGGCATTTGACCAAACACCTCATATGCATGATTGAAATTGATTCAAGAACGTGCAATTCGAATTGGGGAAGTTCCATCAACTACAAACATTCACTCAAAAACAAACATAACAACTCAAACATTATCAATTATCAAAAATCAACAAGCACAATTAAATTGCAAGGATAGTTCAATGAAAGGAGATGCCGAATCAATTGGAATTGCTGGAAATGCAGTGAAGAAACTGCTGTTGCCATAGCTGCTGAAGAGGTGCTGCCACTCGGCCTGGATTTGAGTTGAATGCTGAAAATGCTGAAGAATGCTGAAAATCGAAGCTGCTGTTGGGAATTGACTCTGCTATGAAGGAAATACTGAATGGCTGAAACTAAATTGCTGAAAGGGATGAATTTCTGCGAAGGAAGAAAAACAAGCTGCTATGAAGAATCTGTTGGGAAATAAAAACTGCTGAACTTGGATGAATTGCTGTAAAGGGAAACGACTGAAAGCATTGCAGTAAGGAATTGATCGTCAGCGGTGGAGATGGATGGTGAGATGTCAGCTAGGGTTCGGAACCCCCAGAGCCCTAGCTTGTGGTGGTGGTGATGAATGTGCTGTGACGGCTGCGTTCGGCTACGTTCGGCTAGAGCTCGGAACCCCCAAAGCCCTAACTTGTGGTTGCCGGTGATGAAAATGGAGGAAAACGGAGGTGACCTCTCTTCGAACCCCGAAAGAGAAGAAACCCTTTACTCTCTTCTCTTCGAACCCTGACAGAGAAGAGGTGGAGATGGAATACCAGCCGGCGGTGATGTGATGAAGAAGACCGCCGGCGGTGAGGGTGGAGAGGATGAGTCGCGCGTGTGTGTGTGCCGAACGATGCCCTAGCTTTGCGTCGGCTCCCCCTTTTTGTTTCTCCCTGGCTGCGCGTAGGTTAGGTCAGGTCAGCCAAGCCAGCTTCGGTTCAGTCAGTTAGTTCTGTGGTCAGGTTCAGTCCTTTGGTTCAGCGAGTCCAGCCTTGTGTGCAGGTTCAGTCAACCCAGATCATGTTTCAGCTCTACTCTGGTCCAGCTTAGCCCAGCTCTTCATTTGAGTTCAGCCAGCTTGGGTTCGGCTCAGCAAATGGTTCAGTCCAATAGTTGGGTCAGTCATCCAAGTCAGCTCAGAAGGAGATTAACAACGAACGACTGAGATCGATTTGGCTTCATCCAACGGTCAGATCTCTTCAGATCTGAACCAAACTCCACAGATCCCAATCAATGGTCCTAATCTACCTATCCCCAGCTCGGATTAACCAGATCAGTGGCTGATGGCTCAGATCTAGCCGTTCTCTGAATGGATGGCTCCTATTAATCCACCGAATCCCTTTGATCTGGATCCAATGCTGACTTAAGTTTGACCCGATTTGATCTAGGTCCATGATCATTTGAAGCCTACAAAATGATATTCAAATTTAGTGCCAAAAATATCCCAAATATACAAAGATTAGAATTAAAAGCCAAAATGAAGGGAATACATGAAATCTAATACAATTGCAAACTTAAGCATATAAAATGTGGATCAAATATGGATTTTAGAGCCTAAAATAATCAGCAAAAATGGTGGTTATCAACTCCCCCACACTTATTCTTGGGCGTCTCGCACAAGTCAACTAGTAAACTAAGGATGTATCTCTCTAGATTATTCTCAATCATAGTTAGAAGCAATTGAAAGAAAATTACCTAAGATTATCAATTCTCAAAATTCTAAGCTCAATGGACTAGAGACTTGTCCTTAAATCAACAACTTAGCATACTTCATCCATCATGACTCATTGAGATGAATTTTACAAAATCCTTGCAAGGGAATTTCTAAAGTGGCTCTCTTCCTAAGTTCTACATTTTTGATGAAAAGTGGAGCTCTCTCTAACACAACCATGGTTCTTGCACTACCATAGGCTTGCTTATTATTTACTCTCCACCATTATTCATGATTTGGATCCACATCTACAAAAGCTTATTCAAACAAGTTAAAGAAGATATATGCAATGATAGAGATGAGATAGCAAATTGAGAGACTTGATACTCATGAATCACAATAAAGAAAATAAAGAGCATGATATGACAAAAAGATATGGCAAAGCAAAGAAAATAATATGATAAGGACACATGGAGAAGAAATATAGCATGATAAGAAAGTGTGGAAAATTAAGGAAAGTGGAAGACTTGGACACTCAAAAATGTATCCCAATGCACTTTGCCCATTTCTTTTGAATTATCTTACATGTATCATGGTTGTGGTGGAGTAGGAATTGAAGAATTGTGAAAATTCAGTGTGTCAATAATTTTCCAGCTGTTTTGTTTTTTTTTCCTTTTTTTTTAACCGCTCACACACTTTACTTGGCACATTTTTGCTTCTAATGGTAGTATGCTTGCATCCTCCCCCACACTTAAACTTTTGTCCGTCTCGGGCAAAATAACACTAAGAAACATTAAGGTATCCAAGTCCATGCAAAATATTATGATGAACATGAAAAAGAGGGAAGGGAAATGTGGACTAAGAGTGTATCAACAAGGCAATTGCAAAAAAGATATAAGAAAAGGAACAAAGTGATTTACCTCTATAAATGTGGTCCAATCATAGAAATATAGCTTTGAAAGAACCTAAGCAAGTTCTAGAGTACAATCACATGTGTGTATCACAAAAAATTGGCCAATTCCTCACTAGGTAAAAAGAATTCATCTCAACTCATCAATTTAGAATCCAATACTAAGAAGTACTCAAGCAACCAAGAATTTTCATCCAATGACTCAAATCTTAAGTTTTAACAACCAAATTTAATTTGCTTTCAAGAGACTCTAAAATGATATAAGAAAATCTAGATGAATACATTTATTTCTAGTCACGCAAGAAACAAAATGCCAAATGACTAACATGATATCTACAATGACTTTTATACATCCTACTCTACGTAAACATTTATTAGCAAGAACTCATTTGAAAAGAAAGATTACTACTGGAAAACATGAAAATGTTATTCACAATGAAATAGGAGAGTAAGAAGAAAATAATGTTGGATCGAGAAAACCGATAGAGGGGGGGGGTGAATATCAGAATTCGTTTTTCGAAAAATTAAGAGCAAGTACGCAGCGAAAAAACACAACACAAAGACACAGTCGATTTTACTTGGTTCGGAGCCTGTGTCGACTCCTACTCCAAGGCCCACGGTCGTTGACCGTTTACTTTGGGCAATTCTATATTTGGCGCAAAGACAGTTTACAATATTGAATACAGAGTAAGTGCAGTAAACTTTAACAATAAAAAGAAAGATGCTCTTCTTTTACCGACGTCCGATTGTAGGTTCACTTGTTTGGAGCAGCGGGACGTCGTTGGCTCGAGTTCGAAGGATTCCGAGGCGAAGCGCGTGAGTAGAAGAGCGTAGAAGCGTTGCTTAGAAGTTGTGTTGTGAAGCCTTGGTCGAGGGCCCTTTATATAGGGCCTGGGGGCGCCCGGGACGTCGGGGGCGCCCCCCCACGTGTCCTTCGATCCGTTAAGTTCTCGGTCAGCGTCTGATCCCTTTATCTTCTGGATGAGCTTTGACCGGGGCGCCCGGAGCGCTCGGGGCGCCCGCATTAACCGGGTCAAGGTGTTATCTGGCTTCGCTAGCTTCTGGATCGAGGCTTGCGCATGGGGGCGCTCGGGATGCAGGGGCGCCCGGGACCACGGGGGCGCCCCGCCCAGCAACTGTTCGAAGCCTTTTTACTTCAACTTGTTTTGTATGCACCTTGGGGGCGCCCGGGACACTCCGGGTGCCCTACTCAGCCATTGCCTCACTCCTTTGAGGCATTCTGAGCTGCAGACACACGTTCCTTCGGTTCTGCATCCAGGGTTAGTCCAAAACATAATAAAATAATAAAATATTAGATTATACAGCCTTAGCTGTCTTGGTTCTGACTTTGGTCTCCAAAATGGAGCCCTAGGTCGAACCGACGCCTACTGTTCCCTCGACGGGGAACGCGTCCTCACCTACTCCTCTCGGGAGAATTTACCTGATGCCAACCGTTCCTCTGGTTGGACTTTTGCCTGACGGTCCTTTGTCAGGTCTTGGATGCCGAGCTGCCCTTCGCCCGATACCTAGCATTCCTTTGCTAGGGCTTCAGTCCAAGCTGTCCTTCGCTTGACGCCTAGCAGTCCTTCGCTAGGTCTTGGATACTGGCAGTCCTTCGCCAGTTGCCTAGCAGTCCTTCGCTAGGGCTTTTTACCCTGACATTCCCTTGCCAGTGCCTAGCTGTCCTTCGCTAAGGCTTTTTACCCTGGCATTCCTTCGCCAGTGCCTAGCTGTCCTTCGCTAGGGCTTTTCCTGCATACTAGAGTAACTTGTTAGAAAATAAGTAAGACTTAACTTTTGACCTCTGTTGCCATTATCAAAACACAGATTTGACTTGGGTGCATTCTGCACCAACAATTTCCCCCTTTTTGATTTATGGCAACCCTAGTTCAAAAAGTTAAGTTTAAGCAAGCATGAGGAGGTTAAATTTTGTTCCCTCCCCCTAGATTTTTCAAAAATTCGTGGGGTTAAAAAAAACTTGTACTTTGGAAACTTAAGTTTTTAGGTACTTAGAAATCTTTTCATACCTTAAGTTAAAAGTACATAGGAAAGTTTTTGAAGCATGATTTTTAGAGTATTTAAAAAGTTTGAAGCTTTAAGTTTTAAGGTACTCAAAAGTTTTGAAAGTGTTAGCTTAAGTACTTAGTAGGATTTGAAAGCTTAAGTACTTAGCAAACTTTGAAACACTTTAGTACATTTGAAAAACTTAAGTACTTAATAACATTGAAAAACCTAAGTATTTAGTAACATTGTACTTATATAGTTTTGAAAAACTTAATCTTAAAGTACTTATAGAAGAAAGGCTTGAGTACTTAGCAAAATTTTGAAAGCCAAACAAATTTGAAAGCTTTAAGAACTTAAGTACTTTAGTCGATTTTGAAAAGCTTAAGTCTCTTTGAAAATTTTTGAATAAAGGATAAGAAATTTTTGAATACTTTTTTGAAGACTTTTTGAATAAAGGGTAGAGTTAAAAAATTGATTTTACTCTCTCCTTTCCTATCTCTCCCCCTTTGCCATATATCAAAAACAGATGAATATAGCAGAATTAAGATTGCATAAAGGAAATAAGTAAGATATTACTGTACTAAATCAATTCATAATTAGACTTAAACTTAATCATTCAATTTTCTCTGTAAGGACCTGTCTAACCCAATTAGCTACTTACTAACTGTTATAAACAGTAGTTTTTACTAGGGTTAGTCAAGTTAAGTGTTTCTGTTCAAGTTAGATTTTCTAGACTTGACACTTAACTTGATTGCTGTGTAAGTTGTATTTAGTGCCCCAATTACTGCAGATGCACTGACTTAAAGCATCTTGAATTAAGGCAAAGACCTAAGCATCTCAACCCTTTCTAGGTTATCAATCAAAGTACCCTAAGGTGCTTGTGAGATGCTGGCTTCTAAGTCTATAGGTGCATGTAGTTCTAGGGTTAGGGCCTAGGCTAAGTCCTTTTTCGAAAAAGCCCTAGTTTTGAAAAGGGGTAGTTTTTGAAACAAAAATAAAACTAAGTCGAAAAGATTTAAGATGAAAACTGATTTTGAAATTAAGTAAAACTATTTTTCAAATTCTATTTTTAGAAGCAATTTTGAAGAAAAACAAGTAGAGTAGAAAAACTATTCTACTGAGCACAATCCTAACTATCTTCTTAGAGAACTGAACTCAGATTCAGGTAAGGGTTTTGTGAATATATCAGCTAGGTTGGATTTAGAGTCAATATGCTTAAGTACTATTTCACCCCTGGCTACATGGTCTCTTACAAAATGATGTTTGACTTCTATATGTTTGGTTCTGGAGTGTTGAATTGGGTTCTTAGTTAAATTAATTGAACTTATGTTGTCAATAAATACTTGAGTTTGGGTGTAGTTAAGCTGGAAGTCATTAAGTGTATGCATCATCCACAAAAGTTGAGCTACACACTCTCCTAAGGCCACATACTCAGCTTTAGTTGTGGATAGAGCTACACAGTGTTGTTTTCTGCTGCACCAACTAACTAGACTCTGACCTAATAGTTGGTAGCTTCCACTTGTGCTCTTTCTATTTAATTTACAGCCAGCATAGTCAGAATCTGAGTATTCTATTAAATCAAAAGTTGAGGTCCTAGGATACCAAATCCCTACATTTAGGGTGCCTTTTAGATATCTTAGTATTCTTTTTAGGGCTGCTAAGTGCGTTTCCTTAGCATAGGTTTGGTACCTAGCACACATTCCTACAGCAAAAAGAATGTCAGGTCTACTGGCTGTAATGTACAGTAGGCTACCTATCATACTCCTGTAGAGTTTAAGGTCCACTGGTTTACCATCAGGGTCACTATCTATTTTTACGTTAGTGGCCATGGGGGTACTTATGCTTTTAGAGTTATCCATTTTAAATTTCTTTATTAACTCTTTAGCATATTTGAATTGATGAACGTAATTACCATCCCTGGTTTGTTTAATTTGTAAGCCTAGGAAAAAGTTAAGCTCACCCACTAAGCTCATTTCAAATTTATTTTCCATTATTTTGACAAACTCTTTTAGGAAGTTTGTGTTGGTGGATCCAAAGATTATGTCATCTACGTAAATTTGGGCAATAAATATATCTTTTCCTAGGGTTTTAATAAATAAGGTTGAGTCAATTTGGCCTTGTTTAAATTCTTTAGAGGTTAGATAGGTTGATAAACGGTCATACCAGGCCCTAGGTGCTTGTTTTAACCCGTATAATGCTTTAGTTAGTTTGTAAACGTGGTTAGGTTTGTCTAAGTCCTCAAACCCTGGGAGTTGTCCTACATACACTTCTTCTTTAATGAATCCATTTAAGAAGGCTGACTTTACATCCATTTGATATAACTTAAATCCTTTATGGGATGCAAAGGCTAATAACATTCTAATGGACTCAAGTCTAGCTACTGGGGCATATGTTTCATCGTAGTCTAATCCCTCTACTTGGCTGAAACCCTTTGCTACTAAGCGGGTTTTATTTCTGACTATTTCTCCTTGATCATTCAACTTATTTCTAAAGACCCACTTAGTGTCAATGACGGATTTGCCCTCAGGTTTAGGTACTAATTCACAGACTTGGTTTCTCTCAAATTGAGCTAGTTCTTCTTGCATTGCTATGATCCAATCAGGATCAGGTAGGGCTTCTTCTATAGTTTTGGGTTCAATTTTTGATATCATAGCTATTTGACTAAGGTTTCTATAGGAGGACCTAGTCCTGACTCCTAGAGTTGGATCACCCACAATTTGATCGGTTGGGTGACTAAGTCTGGGTTTCTTTGTTCTTCTAGAGCTTGGTTCAGCCTCAGGTCCGGTTGATCGGTTTGGTTCACTATTTGATTCGACTCTTTGGCTGGTTCATTTGTTGGTTCGATTCTTGGTTCAGTTGATTCATTAATTGATTCAATGGTTAGTTCGTTTAAAGGTTCAATTAAGGGTTCAATAGTTTGTTCATTATTTTCTTGGTCAGAGTTTGATGAAGTTGGGTCTGGATTATTAGATGCTGAGTTGATTTCTTCATCAAAAATTAAGTTTGTTGTTTCTTCAATTTTCTTAGTTTGGTTGTTGTAAACTCTATAGGCTCTACTTGTGGTTGAGTATCCTAGGAAGATACCTAGGTTTGACTTGGACTGAAATTTTCCTAAATAGTCTTTGGTGTTTAGGATATGGACTTTGCATCCAAAGACCCTTAGGTAGTGTAGGTTTGGGAGTCTGTGGTAGTACAGTTCATAGGGGGTTTTGTTGTGTCGTTTGTTAATCAAAACCCTATTTTGGATATAACAGGCCGTACTAGTTGCTTCTGCCCAAAATTGGTTTGCTAGTTTAAATTCGTTGAGCATAGCCCTAGCGGCTTCTTGTAATGTTCTATTTCTTCGCTCGACTATCCCATTTTGTTGGGGAGTTCTAGGACATGAAAATTCATGTAAGTAGCCATTTACTTTACAGAATTCCTCGAATCGTTGATTTTCAAATTCTCCCCTGTGATCACTCCTAAGTCTTTTAATTTTAGTGTCGTTTTGATTTTCAATTAGTTTGCAGAATTCATTAAATAGGTTTAGGGTTTCATCTTTGGTTTTTAGAAACCTAACCCAGGAAAACCTAGAGTAATCATCAACTATTACTAAGCAGTATCGGTTCCCGCTTAGTGACTTGGCTCCATGTGAATCAAATAGGTCAAGATGTAGGAGCTCAAGTGTAGTTTGAGTTAAATCGGATTGGGTTAGTTTGTGATTGGATTTGGTTTGTTTACCTTGATTACACGATTCACATATTAGGTTTTCATTATTTTTAATTTTGGGGATACCTTTGATTAAGCCACGTTGGGTAATTTTTGAGATAGTTCTCAGATTGGTATGACCTAATCTCCTATGCCAGAGGTTTGATTGTTCTAACTGTGTTAACATACATTTGGGTACAAGGGGAAGGTTTATAGTGTATACATTGTTTTTCCTAGTGCCCTTAAGTATGATTTCTGAGTCTTGTTCATTTCTAATCAGGCAGTTGGAATTGTTGAAAGTAACTATGTAACCAGAATCACATAACTGACTTATACTAAGCAAGTTAAAATTAAAGTTTTCAACCAATAGAACTTTTTTAATAATGAAATCGGATTTAAGTTCAATATTACCTGACCCAATTACCTTGAGTGTAGCATTATTGCCAAATGCCACTGAGCCTAGGCTTTTGAACTTGAGCTTGGTGAACTTCAATTTATCTCCAGTCATGTGTCTGGAGCAACCGCTATCCAACATCCATTGGTCCAAATCTTTATGTTCCTACACATAAAGAGTTTTCTTGATTTGGATCCAATTAGAGTTAGGAATAGCTTGAATTGAGTTTCACTGCCTAGTCTGTCTCACCCAAATCTAGGGTTTTCAATCACGTTAGCCTTATGGGTCTCGTGAGACAGGTTTTAATAGTTAAGATTATTTTAAAAAGGATGGTTTATTTTGAAAACTTAATTAATTTTGAAGACTTAATTAAATTTGAAAACTTAATTAATTTTGAAGACTTAATTAATTTTGAAAAGTTTGAAAGGATGTTTAAATCTACAAATAACTGAAATTTTGTATTAGATTCGAATTTGACAAAAAATAATTTGAATTTGAATTTCAAAAATTGGCTTCCAAGTCTTGGCGAGGCACTAGGCCTTCTTTGGTCGTAGCCTTGTGGGATCATCCACCCTTTCCTTGACAAAGCCTTTTAATGAAATTTCATTTTCAAAATTATTCTTTGAAAAATTTTTGGTCTAACTAGTTTGGGTCTTGGATTGGTAGCTTCGGCTAGTTCCGCCAAATTGGCTTCCCTAACGTACTATCATCTCACCTCCACCCAATACTATGTTGTCAAGTTTCAATTAGGTGTGTTCAGTCCTTATACTAACCATTCCTAAATCTAAGCATGGTAAATTGCAGAAATTTAAATAAACAATCAATCAAACAATTTGCAATCAAGAATTAAAAAAAATTTATCTAACAATAAATATTGTTTTCAGTTTGGCTCCCCCTGGACTAAAGCCACGGTGATAGTTAGGCAAGATGTGAATCTTGTCCCTGGGAATCCAATACTGATTTGATCCAGTTGGTTTGTTCAGGTATAGTTTAGGTACCCATGCCTGAATTTTACCTCTGGACTGATTCAGTACAGCATAGTAAGATCTTTGCCGGGATTTGGTTCTGTAGCCAAATCCGGATCGATTTAGAACTGATTTCTGTTTTCCAAGGATTATGTCAAGACCCTTGGAACCAGATGTAAATCATTCTAAAGCTGATCTAAGATCCTTAACCTGAGTTTTCAGGGAGGAGTTTTCCTTTTCAAGTTTTTCAACTTGAGTAGGAGTTCCTTCCTGAACCTTTTCGGTTAAGGGTTTAGGGTCAGCTCCCTCTTTCAGGAGTTTTACTTCCTGTCGGAGGGATTCAACTCGGAGTTTGGCTTTTGCCAAATCTCGGGAAAGAAATGAAATTAATTCACTTAATTGACATCTATTAAAACCAGTTACCTTAATTTCGCCGTCTTCTGTAAAGGTCAGCTCGCCGTCGTCCTGTTCTGATTCTGACTCAGTCTCGACTTTTTCTAAGGCGGTCAAGGCTAGTAGGTTTGATTGGGGTGCTTCATCTTCTTCTTCTGAGGAAGACTCGTCCCAGGTTGCTTGTAGTGCTTTCTTTCTTCTCGTCATTTTAGTCTCCTTTAGGTTAGGACACTCTGACTTGTAGTGGCCCTTCTTCTTGCACTCGTAGCAGGTTACGTTGCGCTTGTTTGCGGGTTCAGCTGGTTCGTCTTTTCTTCGGCTGATTTTTCGTTTGTTGGTTCGGTTCTTCAGCTCCTTGTAGTAGCTTCGGGCTAGTCGGACCAGCTTAGTTTGATCTCCTTCTTCGTCTTCTGAATCTGAGTCTGAGTTAGACTCGGGTTCAGGTTCAGGCTTCTTCTTTGTTGTCCTTCCAGTTTTTCCTGCAACGAAAGCAATACCTTTCTCGACCATATTGGTGTTAGTTTGTTCGTGCAGTTCTAGTTCAGAAAATAATTCGTCTAATTTTATTTTTGAAAGATCCCTTGAGACCTTGTATGCATCTACCATTGATGCCCACAAGGTATTTCTAGGGAAGGCGTTTAAGGCATACCTTATTAGGTCACGGTTTTCAACCTTGTGACCTATCGTGTGAAGACCGTTCATCAACTCTTGGATTCGTGCGTGGAGCTGGGCTGCTGTTTCGTTGTCGGCCATCTTGATGGTGTAGAGTTTGTTTAGGAGCAGATCCCTCTTACTGATCCGAGTATCTGATGTCCCTTTGTGCAGCTCGATCAATTTTGCCCAAAGCTCCTTCGCACTGTTGAAGGGGCCCACGTGGTTCAGCTCCTCTTTTGTCAATCCGCACTGGAGAGTCTGAGTTGCTTTTGCGTCGGCTTCTATCTTACGCTTCAGAGCGGTGTCCCATTCTGAGTAGCTTTGAGGAAGTCCTTCGGTGTTTTTGGGGATCTCTAGACTGGACTGGATGATGATCCACATGTCCACCTGAGTTTTCAGGTGGACCTCCATACGACTTTTCCAGTGGGAAAAGTCTTCTCCACTGAAAAGTGGAGGTCTGGCAGTGCTAAATCTCTCTTGCATGGCCATTTAATCTATAAAAGAAAAACTAAAAAAAATATCCCAAGACTTGGTCTTGGATTAGTAGTGCGGGATATGGAAAAAAAAAATTCGAACGAAAAATTTAGCGAGAATTCGAAAAGAAAAAAAATAGGAAACAAAAGATACGAAAAAAAATTTCAAACTGGTGGTTGCACCAGGTTTGAACTTCCCCGCTCTGATACCACTTGTTGGATTGAGAAAATCGATAGAGGGGGGGTGAATATCGGAATTCGTTTTTTGAAAAATTAAGAGCAAGTACGCAGCGGAAAAACACAACACAAAGACACAGTCGATTTTACTTGGTTCGGAGCCTGTGTCGACTCCTACTCCAAGGCCCACGGTCGTTGACCGTTTACTTTGGGCAATTCTATATTTGGCGCAAAGACAGTTTACAATATTGAATACAGAGTAAGTGCAGTAAACTTTAACAATAAAAAGAAAGATGCTCTTCTTTTACCGACGTCCGATTGTAGGTTCACTTGTTCGGAGCAGCGGGACGTCGTCGGCTCGAGTTGGAAGGATTCCGGGGCGAAGCGCGTGAGTAGAAGAGCGTAGAAGCATTGCTTAGAAGTTGTGTTGTGAAGCCTTGGTCGAGGGCCCTTTATATAGGGCCTGGGGGCGCCCGGGACGTCGGGGGCGCCCCCCCCACGTGTCCTTCGATCCGTCAAGTTCTTGGTCAGCGTCTGATCCCTTTATCTTCGGGATCAGCTTTGACTGGGGCGCCCGGAGCGCTCGGGGCGCCCGCATTGACCGGGTCAAGGTGTTATCTGGCTTCGCTGGCTTCTGGATCGAGGCTTGCGCATGGGGGCGCCCGGGATGCAGGGGGCGCCCGGGAGCAGCGGGGGCGCCCGGGACCACGTGGGCGCCCCGCTCAGCAACTGTTCGAAGCCTTTTTACTTCAACTTGTTTTGTATGCACCTTGGGGGCGCCCGGGACACTCCGGGCGCCCTACTCAGCCATTGCCTCACTCCTTTGAGGCATTCTGAGCTGCAGACACACGTTTCTTCGATCCTGCATCCAGGGTTAGTCCAAAACATAATAAAACAATAAAACATTAGATTATACAGCCTTAGCTGTCTTGGTTCTGACTTTGGTCTCCAAAATGGAGCCCTAGGTCGAACCGACGCCTACTGTTCCCTCGACGGGGAACGCGTCCTCACCTACTCCTCTCGGGAGAATTTACCTGATGCCAACCGTTCCTCTGGTTGGACTTTTGCCTGACGGTCCTTTGTCAGGTCTTGGATGCCGAGCTGCCCTTCGCCCGGTGCCTAGCATTCCTTTGCTAGGGCTTCAGTCCAAGCTGTCCTTCGCCTGGCGCATAGCAGTCCTTCGCTAGGTCTTGGATACTAGCAGTCCTTCGCCAGTTGCCTAGCAGTCCTTCGCTAGGGCTTTTTACCCTGGCATTCCCTTGCCAGTGCCTAGCTGTCCTTCGCTAGGGCTTTTTACCCTGACATTCCTTCGCCAGTGCCTAGCTGTCCTTCGCTAGGGCTTTTCCTGCATACTAGAGTAACTTGTTAGAAAATAAGTAAGACTTAACTTTTGACCTCTGTTGCCATTATCAAAACACAGGTTTGACTTGGGTGCATTCTGCACCAACAAATAACTCCCCTTCAAATAGGGTAAAGAGCACGTAGCATCCATCTTGGGAGAATTATCCTCATGTGATCAATCTCGTAGTAGACAGATTTCTCCCTTATTAATTCTGCACAAGCATCTTCCGGTGGTCGGAGACGATTAAGGTTCAGAACCCACTTAAGAGGTGAGGTGCTACTAGTCGAAATAAGAGCAACTCCTCCCTCTTGATGCTTTTTAGAAGTCCTTCCAGGAGGTTGGAGACTGTTCAGATGGAGCACCCACACCAGAAGTCTTCAGGACCCTGCAAAACCATGTAATACCTCTCTCAAGTGTGCAGGGTAAGAAAGAAGTGTAATATCATCAATCTCCACATAAAAAGAATCGAGGTACGCATCACATCCAAGAAAATCAATTTTTGGCACCTCAATGATGTTTTCACAATTAATATCTGCATAAGATGTGTCCAGTAATTCATCAGAACAAATAACATCAACACTAGGTATCGCAATGGAATATTCACAATCAATTTCTAAATGAGATGTAGCAAGACATGCATCACAACCAATAAAATCAACATTGGGTACCTCTATGCAATTTTCACAAGCAGTTTTTACACAAGGTATATCAAGAAATGTGTCACAGCCAACAAAATCAAGCATGGGTACCTCCATAAGTTTTTCACATTCAACTTCAGCATAAGATATAGCAAGAGATTCATCACAATAAACAACATCAATTTCAGGCACTTCTAAAAATTTTACACAATCAGTTTCAGCATAATATGTATCAAGAATATCATCACAACAAGCAATCTCAACACTAGGTGTGTCCAAATATTCACCACAATAAACAGAATCAATTTCAGGTGCCTTTACAAGTTTTTCACAAACAACTTCTACAGTAGATGCATCAATAAACTCATCACAAACAATAAAATCAGATTGAAGTGCCTCCATTGACTTTTCCAAGGGCATAAGAGGAATACTTACCTGATCGTGCTGAAGAATACCTGGAGGTTCTACAAGAATAAATATATCCATAGCTTCCTCCCGGTCAAGTACATGTTCCATCTCAAGCTCAAGTTCTAGTGGACACTCAACTGGAACAGGTGATCCTTGGGTTCTTGCTTCCACCATGCAAGTCCCTACACTTCCATGCTGATCTTCTGAATCTTTTAATGTATCAAACAATGTTGGTGGTCCCTGGGGCTCAGTGCAATCCCCTACACCTGTGGATTCATCTGCAACACATGCTTCATCAACCATATCTGCAACACGCATATTAGAAAAGTTAGAATCATCAACAACTATATCATCACAAAATAAAAATATAGAATGATCCTGTAAAGTTTCAGAATTGAATTCAACACTATCACAAGCTCTGCTATCAATCTCCTCCAATGCCTCTAAACCAGTAGGAATGGGTGATTCCTGGGGCTCTGTGTAATCTCCTACACTCTCAATCCTATCCTCTAGATCTTCTGATATATCAACCAATGATGGTGGTCCCTAGGGCTCAGTGCAATCCCCTACACCTATAGATTCATCTGATTGTCCTAATCTTTGAGCTTGTATTTGATTCATTTGATTAACCAATTGTCCAAGGCGTCCTCCGATGTCTTGAAGCCTTTGTTGCCTTTGATTCATTTGATTAATTGTTGCTTGTTGACTTTGTATGATTTGTTGCATGACCTCCTCAACTCTTTGTTCAAAATCTCCTTGATTAGGTTGTGAATTCTAAAAATCAAGTTGTTTGGGCTGAGCAAACGGTCGAATGGGCTGATTAAATTGCTGAAAATCGGGTTGATAGCAAGGATGATGTTGCTGGAAATTATTGTTTTGAAAATTCTAAAATTGGAGCTGGCCTTGTTGATTGAATTGTTCAAATGCTTGAGGGTGAAAATTCTGAGTGCCTTGCTGAAAATTCTGACTTTGAAACTGGAAATCTTGCTGAAATTGTTGAAATTGTGGCTGAAAAAACTGATTCGTCTGCTGAAAATTTGAATAGGGCTGTTGAAAATTTGGATTGAACCTTTGCTGAAAATTCTGAAATTGTGGTTGAAACTGCTATGGTGGCTGATTAAATGGTTGCTGAAAATTCTAAAAATTTTGTTGGAACTGCTGTTCTGGTTGACTCCAAGGTTGGTTTTGCTGAAATTGTTGGAAAGGTTGCTGCAAATTCTGACAAGGTTGCTGGAAATTCTGAAAATACTGGTACTCTGCCATGGAACTGCTTGAATAAGTAGAAAAAATTTCCAATAGCCACCTGCAGTCCTGGCCAAAAACAAACAAAGAATAGCAGCAAATGTATACAAAAGATAGAGCAATCAAGAATAGAATCAAAAGATATAATTATCAAGCACCACTACACTCCCCGGCAACGGCGCCAAATTTGATAACCGTTTCAGTCGTGTCACGGTTTCAAATACAATTTAAGTATCGAATTCCTCTAAACTAATGTAGCATAGAGTAACTCGAGTCGTCTCCCAACGAATGTAGTTGGTGCAAGATAAATCTCATGATCGTATTTTATTGCTTTTGGATTTTTGATATCAAACTGGGGTTTGGATTTGAACTTTAAGACTACGAAAAGACATAGCAAAGCAGGTATGAAATCTAGTCTAATTAAGGAGAGACAATACTGGTAAGAAAATCTAATTTAACCTAATTACAAGTGCAGTAAGGAAAAGACAACTGGAAATTAAGCATCAATAAAATTAAATAGGGAACAGAAACCTACAGCATTAAGGAAATTTAATTTCCTAACCTAATTGCATGTAATGAAGACAGAGAACTTAAAGACATGGAAAAAGCAATACAAACCAAGAGTTTATCAACTAAGAAACATCACAATTAAAATTAACTGTTCTAAGAGGCATTTGACCAAACACCTCATATGCATGATTGAAATTGATTCAAGAACGTGCAATTCGAATTGGGGAAGTTCCATCAACTACAAACATTCACTCAAAAACAAACATAACAACTCAAACATTATCAATTATCAAAAATCAACAAGCACAATTAAATTGCAAGGATAGTTCAATGAAAGGAGCTGCCGAATCAATTGGAATTGCTGGAAATGCAGTGAAGAAACTGCTGCTGCCGTAGCTGCTGAAGAGGTGCTGCCAATCGGCCTGGATTTGAGTTGAATGCTGAAAATGCTGAAAATCGAAGCTGCTGTTGGGAATTGACTCTGCTATGAAGGAAATACTGAATGGCTGAAACTAAATTGCTGAAAGGGATGAATTTCTGTGAAGGAAGAAAAACAAGCTGCTATGAAGAATCTGTTGGGAAATAAAAACTGCTGAACTTGGATGAATTGCTGTAAAGGGAAACGACTGAAAGCATTGCAGTAAGGAATTGATCGCCGGCGATGGAGATGGATGGTGAGATGTCAGCTAGGGTTCGGAACCCCAAGAGCCCTAGCTTGTGGTGGTGGTGATGAAAGTGTTGCGACGGCTGTGTTCGGCTACGTTCGGCTAGAGCTCGAAACTCCCAAAGCCCTAGCTTGTGGTCGCCGGTGATGAAAATGGAGGAAAACGGAGGTGACCTCTCTTCGAACCCCGAAAGAGAAGAAACCCTTTACTCTCTTCTCTTCGAACCCCGACAGAGAAGAGGTGGAGATGGAATACCGGCCGGCGGTGATGTGATGAAGAAGACCGCTGGCGGTGAGGGTGGAGAGGATGAGTCGTGTGTGTGTGTGTGCCGAACGATGCCCTAGCTTTGCGTCGGCTCCCGCTTTTTATTTCTCCCTGGCTGCGCGTAGGTTAGGTCAGGTCAGCCAAGCCAGCTTCGGTTCAGTCAGTTAGTTCTGTGGTCAGGTTCAGTCCTTTGGTTCAGCCAGTCCAGCCTTGTGTGCAGGTTCAGTCAACCCAGATCATGTTTCCGCTCTACTCTGGTCCAGCTCAGTCCAGCTTTTCATTTGAGTTCATCCAGCTTGGGTTTGGCTCAGCAAATGGTTCAGTCCAACAGTTGGGTCAGTCAGCCAAGTCAGCTCAGAAGGAGATTAACAATGAACGGCTGAGATCGATTTGGCTTCATCCAACGGTCAGATCTCTTAAGATCTGAACCAAACTCCACAGATCCCAATCAATGGTCCTGATCTACCTATCCCCAGCTCGGATTAACCATATCAGTGGCTGATGGCTCAGATCTAGCCGTTCTCTGAATGGACGACACCTATTAATCCACTGCTTGATCCCTTTGATCTGGATCCAATGCTGACTTAAGTTTGACCCAATTTGATCAAGGTCCATGATCATTTGAAGCCTACAAAATGATATTCAAATTTAGTGCCAAAAATATCCCAAATATACAAAGATTAGAATTAAAAGCCAAAATGAAGGGAATATATGAAACTTAATACAATTGCAAACTTAAGCATATAAAATGTGGATCAAACATGGATTTTAGAGCCTAAAATAATTAGCAAAAATGGTGGTTATCAGGCGGTCGGCTGGTGCTCCTTCTTGGGGCTGGTTGGCGCATGGCAAGAAGCGGAGAAGAGAAGGAGAGAAAGAGAGGGAGAGAGCCTATGCCTTCATCTCTTTGATTATCACCCAAGCCTTGCCTTGGGTCCTTTATATAGTGGCCTCTCAACCATCAAGCCTCTCAAATATGGAATTGTTGAGGCAATCTGTGATTCGGAGTGATCATATGTTTTGATGTTTGGGCAAAGGGTTTAAGTTAGGCTTTCTCTTGTGTACTAATATGTGTATGTGAGTGTGCAGGTTGCACAGGTTTACACATATTGACTTGGCTGGACGGCTTCGGTATGGTGAAGGGTTGCATGGAGACAAGCTGGAGGCTTGTGTGCACCTGAGGGGCCTGATATAGCAGGGATGATGAGCCGAGGGATGCAGATTTCGAGGTGTACGTGAAGGATGGCATGGAGACAAGAAGGAGACTTGTGTGCATCCAAGGGACGAGGGCCGAAGATGAAGAGGGCGCGAAGGCAATAGTCAAGGTTGCTGGTGAAGAGTCAGCTGAGGCAAGGGACAAGAGTCGAGGGAGGAGGACTCCAAGGGCAAGCCGGGAAGTGGACTTCAAAGGGCACACGTGAAGGGTGGCATGGAGGCAAGTCGAGGACTTGCATGCGCATCCGAGGGACGACAGCCGGTGGAAGAGGACTTCAAGGGGCAAGCAAAAGGAGTGGACCTGAAGGCACGCGTGGAGGAGGGTCAAGAGAGTGAGTAGGAGTGCTGTTGTAAGCTGGGCAGTCGACTGGGGGTTGTCCAGTCGACTGCCAAAACTCACAGTAGGTTCTGGACCCTGGACGACTGGTAAGTCACCAGAATTCGAACGTTGGGATGTCAACGGTCGAATCTGAGTGGTGGCAGTCGACTGCCCTGGGACCAGTCGACTGCCAGCGGGTTTTCCAGCCCGAGTTCTATTTAAAGAGGACTCGGTTAGGGCTGGTTTTCTTGACGAATCTTGTCTTGGTTAAAGACAAGATAGTAGTCTTTGTGCTCAGAGGTTTGCTTGGTGCTGTGGCGAGGTTTCTCCACCTACAAGGAGCGACGAGGGCTAGCCGGAGGTTATCCGGGGAGTGATCCACCGACGGATTCTTGGATTAGTCACCCGTCCGGGGTGGATACCAAGTAAATAGGTTTGTTAGTAGTGCTTTCTTTGTTGTTTGTGTTTATTATTATTGTTTCCGCTTGCGCATACTAACAACGTAGGAAGAACGAGCCAAAAATCGCTATTCACCCCCTCTAGCATATGGAACGATCCTAACAATTGGTATCAGAGCAAAGGACCGCTCTTGATCGGACTAACCACCGAGGGAGCACACGCTAGAGGGAAAAGAAAATGGAAGATAAGCTAGGGGACGATATCAACTCACCGCCAACATATGACCATGAAGATTTTGCATATTGGGGAGATAGAATGAAGATGTGGCTTAGCATGGATTGAGCATGTAGGATAGCAATTGAGGAGCCCTTCGAGATTCCAAAGGATAAGCACGGGAAGAAACTTAGGCCTAGATATTGGAATCAAGAGCAACAAGATCAAGCAAGGGCGAACAAAAAGGTAATTGATATATTGCTTAACATTTTGCCTACTAATGTTTTGAATGGTGTAGGAGCATACGAAAATGCACACGATCTATGGAAAAATGTAGAAGAAATCCATAAAAACCCTACACGAGATCAATTAGTGGAAGAGGCCGAGGAGGTAAACTCAATAGCCTAAGAAGAGGAGAAAAAGGAAGAAGAATCATCTACCTCCTCAAGTGAAATGGAAGAAGAAAGTGAGAGGTCCTCCACCTCATCTAGGGAAGAAGAAGAAGAAGTATCAATTTTAAGAATTGAGGGGGAGGAGAGATCTATTTCCATACCGGAGCAAGAAAAAGCTCCAGCCTCCACCAAAGCCAAGACAAAGGACCATATCACATGCTTTGGATGCAACGAAAAGGGGCACTACAAGGACAAGTGCCCGAAAGGTAAGAAGGAGGTACTCTTTAAACCCGGGTCCATTCAATTTAAATTTAACATGAATTGTAGGAATGGAGAAGCCCAAGAAAAGAAAAAGAAAATCCGATGCTTCACATGTGGAGAGCTAGGGCACTACCACACCAAGTGCCCTAGAAAAGGAGAATTAAAGAAGATGGAAAATTTGAGAAGATGGGAGAAGGAGGAGAGAAAGAGAAGAAGCTTCCATCAAAGGGGAACTTCAAGGGTAAGGGAGGTAATTCCTAACCCTAGATTGAAATGTAATGCAATTTCAAGTTCCTTAATGCATGATAAAAATAGAATTAATCATTCATCCATGCATGCTAACATTCATGAGAAATGATTAAGGTGCATAATTTTGATTTCAAATACAATGATAGGACTAGGGTTAACAAGGTAGATCATAACCCTAGGAAAAACATGCATCATGAGCCCAAGACCTCTAGACCTAAGGATCATGACACTAATCCCAAAAAGGGGAGGAATGTGGCTAGAGAGGAGGGTATGTCTAGGAATGGTCAAAGTGGACCTGTGGACTCTAAGGTTAAAGGTCTAGAAAGGGAAAATCAAGCCTTGAGGGCAAGACTTGATAAATTGGAAAAGACCTTAGAAAGATTCAAGGTCGGATCCAAACGTCTAGATATGGTGTTGGGTAGTTTGAAACCCAACTATGATAGATAGGGATTGGGATACCGGTCTAAGACCTCTAAGGCCAACAAAAAGAAGTATGCTGGGGAGGCATACAATCATGGTAAGGAGGGAAAGTCCAAGGATGGCAAGGGAATGCCATCCAAAGGTAAAAGGAGTGAATTAACCAAGGACAAGGTGTCCAAGATTAAGAAGGTTCATTTTGTAGGCCAAGAGTCACTGGGTACTTACCGGTGTGGCCTAGTATGTTAGTAATATGAGAGAAGTGTCCTAAGGCAATCGCCTTATGATTGTAATCATTTACTTTAATAAATGAATATTCACTATTTGAGTATACATGTTCATGTATTTGATTGAGATCTTGAACTCATTTACTGAATGTCCACAATACAATTCACAGCATGAGAGAATTTGTGATGAATTCACAACTAGTGATTATCTCTACATGTGTAATTGTGAAGTATTGAAATTGTCCCTAGTCGATGAATTGATAAATACGGACACTATCAATTCTGTTGAGACTAGCATGGGTTATTCTCTAATCAGCTGAATCTCACTGGCTGGTGATATTGGGATGTCCGGAGATAAACATGGATGCTAGTTAAGGGAACTAGTTCATTGGAGTGACTAGCTGTAAGACTTCATATGGTAATCTACATATAGATATGTCAATGAAAGTTCTTACTGCAGCTTAAGTGCGATGTTCCTTTGACTTGCGGTGTTCAAGTCATCTTGGTCACGGAGACTTATACTTTGACATCTTAAGCAAGCATCTCTAAGGAGGTGTGGACTCAGGATGGTTGGGTATAAGCCGAAGTGCCCGAAGATGTTTGAACAGCCTACAAAGGATTCACCACTCCTTGCGAGGAGATGTATACCCGAGGCCTATCGTCGGATTGTTACTCGAAGCCTCTGGCCAGAGCATGACATGTTCAGAGTATGAATCTCTTAGACACATGTGAGTAATTAGAATCCATTGGACGAGAAAGACATTACTTGGGCTAGGTGTGACGTAGTCAGCCTAGTGGGGACTGACACACATAGACCGTGTCCTGAACCAAGTGGGTATAAGATGATGAAGGGAATGAGGCACGATTCATTAGAGCTACTGAAGGGTTTCAGAATTATATCTGAGGTCAACCGTTGATCTTTCGATTAATTAGGGATCATGATATACTACTAGGTGCCACTCATGATCGTTCTATAATTGGTTAATTATAGACGGCCAACATAAATCGAAAGCCTATTTAGTCACACGCACTACGAGTAATTCGAGGGATTTAAAACGAGTTGAAAATTGGATTTTCCGATCAAGAGAAATAAGTCGAATCTGAATTAATCAGAGGCGCAATGGAAGCGTAAAATGGCTAAGTCTTTTGAAGGCTTATTGGGCGAATTAAATGAGTTTAATTCGTGAGGGCTTGGCTTGGTGTGGCCGGCCAAAGAGGGTGCCCACCCTCTTTGGTTTGGCCGGCCACTACAAGGAGAGAAAACCAATTTATTTGGTTTATTTTATAAAATAAATCAAGCACGATTTGTTTTATAAAATTATGGATAAATAAATCTATATAAAGAAATTTATATAAAGAGATTTATATAAAGAAATTTATATAAAGAAATTTGTAGAAATTTATTCTTTTTTATGGAAATTAAAATGAACCATGGATCGGTTTATTTTAATTTTATAAAATCAATTATGAATTGATTTTTCCATGATAAGAAAAATTTATAAATTTCTTGTAAATTTTATTCCATAATTAAAAAGAGAGATGTATTTGTTTTATTATAAAGTTAGTTATAATAAAACTAGGCATAACGGAATAATTCATAAAAAAATTTATAAGATAAATTTCTTATGAAAATTTATTCCGTTAATTCCGTTAAAGGGGAGACTTGGCAAGGGAGAGGCTACTATATAAAGGAACCAAAGGCAAGCCTTGAATTCCAATCAATTAATTAAGAGATTAGTAGCTCCCTCTCTCTCTCTAACTCTCTCTCTCTCTAGGGCCGGCGCCCCTCTCTCTCTCTAGGGCCGGCTCTCTCTCCTCCCCTAGGGCCGGCGCACATCCCAAGGGTGGCCGAGAGCTTCATCCACCAAGAAGGTGCCGAAGAAGAAGAAGTGGATCGCGACTCCTTCCTTCCTTTCCAGGAATTTTGATTCCGTTACTTGGTGGTTAGTTTCCATCTTTTCTCTCTTGTTATTCTAGTTGTGCCTTTGGAGAATCTAGTAGTTCTCGTCGGCACAAAACTCGTGGCTTTGCGAAGTCATCCCGAAGAGAACTCGGCGTGGACGCGAATAGAGGCGGAGCTTCCAAGGGACGCTACGGTTGGATCTCGTCCCTTACTTCGAGTTACGCGAGGTACTAAGTAAATTAGTTTACTTTTCCACAAAATTTTGATTTATGATCATGTCCACACATCATAAGGTCGCATGCTAGATACATGGTTAAAAATAATTTGAGAAATTATTTATGCTAATTCTTCCGCTGCACGTAAATATTTAAAAAATTTACGAACCCGTATCCTTGTCAACATGCACCCGGTCCCAACATAGTATGGATTAAGTCACCTAGGGAGGTGGCTAGGGCTAAGAGCTCAAGGGAGAGCTCTAGGAGCCTTTGGGATATATGGTGAATGGACCTTGGGAGGGTTGCTCCTAGAGGTCTAGATGGACCATGGGATGTGCCAAAAAGAATTGGAGACGGACTTGAGTCTCAATTCTTGGGATTTGGCACGTTAGAGTTATGTTTCATGCATGGAAATATGACATTGAGGTCATATAGCATGAAAGTTGATTTTTGATGATTAAATGCCATATAAATCAATGCTAGGGATGCATTGTGGGATGGCATGGGCAAAGACATCAAGTGGAGACCAAAACTAGGACTTTAGGTGAAGGTTTGATTGAAGTTGTTAGCTAGTTTTGAGTTTTGTGTCAAACATGGGAATGATGATAGATACATTTTGGAATGTATTTTTCCCAAGTAGATATGGGTACCACAAACCTCTCCATAAAATTTGGAAATTTTTAGAGATTTTTAGAATTTTTGGCGCATTTCTGAACTTCGTCAGAAAAGGCTGAAATTTTGTGTTTCAGAGTATCAGTCGACTGCCATTTGGGGCAGTCGACTGGTAAAGACTAAATTATGTTTCAGCAGCTGGGTATGTGTCCAAATAATACAAAACAAGTATATGGGGGGCTAGTACACATTGTTTATGGTCATTAGGGATTAAAAGAACCAATGATTGGGATATTGTTGGGTTCTTTTTGATGTATGACAAAGGGAGAGAAGTTTGGGTTTAAGTTGGGAAACCAAACTTACCTTTGCAAGAAACCCTAGGTTTAGGGGGAGTTGAGATTAATGGGGAGCATAGTTGCTTCATTCTTGGCGTAAGGAGAACCTTGGAGAGGTTCTTAAAAAGCCTTTGTAAGTCCAATGGAGGGGGAGCTTTGGAGAAGCTTTAAAAAGCCCGTTTTGCTGAATATTCCTAACTTGGAGGGTTAGGTGTGGGGAGCCTTGGGATAGGTTTTAAAAGCCCATTTTGGAAAATTACTAACCTAGAGGGTTAGGTGTAGGATGCCTTGGGATAGGATCCATATAAGCATTGCATATGCATTTATTTAGCATTATTCTTCCTATCTATTACTCTTTGTTTTTCCTAACTTAAATGTATTGCCAAACATCAAAAAGGGGGAGATTGTTGAGGCAATCTGTGATCTGGAGTGATCATGTATTTTGATGTTTGGGCAAAGGGTTTAAGTTAGGCTTTCTCTTGTGTACTAATATGTGTATGTAAGTGTGCAGGTTGTACAGGTTTACACATATTGACTTGGCTGGACGACTTCGGTATGGTGAAGGGTTGCATGGAGACAAGCTAGAGGCTTGTGTGCACCCGAGGAGCCTGATATAGTAGGGATGATGAGCCGAGGGATGCGGACTTCAAGGCGTACGTGAAGGATGGCATGGAGACAAGCAGGAGACTTGTGTGCATCCGAGGGACGAGGGCCGAAGATGAAGAGGGCGCGAAGGCAATAGTCAAGGTTGCTGGTGAAGAGTCAGCTGAGGCAAGGGACAAGAGCCGAGGGAGGAGGACTCCAAGGGCAAGCCGGGAAGTGGACTTCAAAGGGCACACGTGAAGGGTGGCATGGAGGCAAGTCGAAGACTTGCATGCGCATCCGAGGGACGACAGCCGGTGGAAGAGGACTTCAAGGGGCAAGCAAAAGGAGTGGACATGAAGGCACGCGTGGAGGAGGGTCAAGAGAGTGAGTAGGAGTGCTGTTGTAAGCTGGGCAGTCGACTGGGGGTTGTCCAGTCGACTGCCAAAACTCACAGTAGGTTCTGGACCCTGGACCAGTCGACTGCCATTTTGGCAGTCGACTGGTAAGTCACCAGAATTCGAACGTTGGGATGTCAACGGTCGAATCTGAGTGGTGGTAGTCGACTGCCCTGGGACCAGTCGACTGCTAGCGGGTTTTCCAGCCCGAGTTCTATTTATAGAGGACTCGGTTAGGGTTGGTTTTCTTGACAAATCTTGTCTTAGTTAAAGACAGATAGTAGTCTTGGTGCTCAGAGGTTTGCTTGGTGCTGTGGCGAGGTTTCTCCACCCACAAGGAGCGACGAGGGCTAGCCAGAGGTTATCCGGGGAGTGATCCACCGACGGATTCTTGGATTAGTCACCTGTCCGGGGTGGATGCCAAGTAAATAGGTTTGTTAGTAGTGCTTTCTTTGTTGTTTGTGATTATTATTATTGTTTCTGCTTGCCCACACTAACAACGTAGGAAGAACGAGCCAAAAATCGCTATTCACCCCCTCTAGCGTACGGAACGATCCTAACAGGAATAACTTATTCTATCATGCCAAGTTTGATTTTATATCATGGTTAAAATCATATTTTAATTCATGATAAAAAATCAATCATGTCTCTTCTCTCCTATGGAATAAATTTCCTTATTATGGTAAATAAATCTATGATTGATTTTATAAAATAAACCAATCCATTGTTCATTTTAATTTCCATGAAAAATAAACCAAACCTTGGTTTATTATATAAAAATTTATATCATCCATAATTTTATAAAACAAACCACACTTGGTTTATTTTATAAATTGAACCAAAAACTTGGTTCTCTCCCTTTGTTGTGGCCGGCCAAGCAAAGAGGATGGAGCCCCTCTTTGGTCGGCCCATCCAAGCCACGCCCCAATGAATTAAACTTATTTAATTCATCTATTAAGTCTTCAAAAGACTTAGCCATTTTACGCTTCCGATGCATCTCTGAAAAATTCAGATTCGACTTATCGTTTGGCTCAACCAAACCTAATCTCTCTTGATTGGAAAAATCCAATTTTCAACTCGTTTTAAATCCCTCGGATTACTCGTAGTGCGTGTGACTAAATAGGCTTTCGATTTATGTTGGCCATCTATAATTAATCAATTATAGAACGATCATGAGTGACACCTAGTAGTACATCATGATCCCCAATTAATCGAAAGATCAACGGTTGATCTCAGAAATAATTCTGAAACCCTTTAGCAGCTATAATGAATCGTACCCCATTCCCTTCACCATCTTATACCCACTTGGTTCAGGACATGGTTTATGTGTGTCAGTCCCCACTAGGCTGACTACGTCACACCTAGCCCAAGTAACGTTTTGTTGTCCTACGGATTCTTATTACTCTCATGTATTTAAGAGATTCATACTCTGAACATGTCATGCTCTGGCCAGAGGCTTCGAGTAACAATCCGACGATAGGCCTCGGGTATACATCTCCTCGCAAGGAGTGGTGAATCCTTTGTAGGCTGTTCAAACATCTTCGGGAACTTCGGCTTATACCCAATCATCCTGGGTCCACACCTCCTTGGAGACGCTTGCTTAAGATGTCAAAGTATAAGTCTCCATGACCAAGATGACATGAACACCGCAAGTCAAAGGAACATCGCACTTAAGCTGCAGTAAGAACTTCACTGACATATCTATATGTAGACTACCATATGAAGTTTTACAGCCAGTCACTCCAATGAACTAGTTCCCTTAACTAGCATTCATGTTTATCTCCAGACATCTCAATGTCACCAGCCAGAGGAATCAGCTGATTAGAGAATAACCCATGCTAGTCTCACAGAATGGATAGTGTCCGTATTTATCAATTCATGACTAGGGACAATTTCAATACTTCATAATTGCACATGTAGAGATAATCACTAGTTGTGAATTCATCACAAATTCTCTCATGCTGTGAATTGTATTGCGGACATTCATAAATGAGTTTAAGATCTCAATCAATACACGAACATGTATGCTCAAATAGTGAATATTCATTTATTAAAATAAATGATTACAATATAAGGAGATTGCCTTAGGACACTTCTCTCATATCACTAACAAACTCCCACATGGCCTAATGCAATGCTACGGTACCCAATACCATAGGCTCTACATGACCCTCAAACTTCTTTGAGGCAAGGCCTTAGTTAAAGGATCCGCTAAATTCCTTTCAGTGGGAATTTTCTCAATTTGTATATCATTCCTACTTATAATCTCTCTAATCAAATGATAGCGGCGAAGCACATGTTTGGATCGCTGATGAGACCTTGGTTCCTTCGCTTGTGCAATAGCTCCATTGTTGTCACAGTTAACCGGTATTGCTCATCAATGGTTGGAACCACACCAAGTTCTGAGACAAACTTCTTGATCCAGACTGCTTCCTTTGCTGCTTCCGAAGCTGCAATATATTCCGCTTCCTGGTAGAATCCGCTACGGTGTCTTGCTTGGAACTCTTCCAACTTATGCGCCTCCATTCAAAATAAATACGTATCTGGACTGAGATTTGGAGTCATCCTTATCTGTCTGGAAACTGGCATATGTATACCCATTATTACCATATCACCTTCTCCATATATTAGGAACACATCCTTAGTGTTTCTTAAGTACTTGAGGATTGTCTGACAGCCGCCCAATGATCCATTCCTGGATCAGACTGGTATCTGCTTGTGACGCTCAGAGCATACGATACATCGGTCTAGTACATAACATAGCACACATGATAGATCCTATCGCGGATGCATAAGGAATTTATTCATGCAAATCCTCTTGTCTTCTGTGTTCGGACACATAGACTTCGAAAGGTTGATCCCATGCCTGATGGGAAGTTAACCTTTCTTGGATTCCGACATGCTAAACCTTTCTAGCACTCGTCTATATATGTAGACTGCGAAAGACCAAGCAACCGTTTTGATCTATCTCTATAGATTCTAATCCCAAGGATATAGGTGCTTTCTCCCAGTCTTTCATGGAGAAAGTTTGTACAACCAAATTTTAACTGACTATAAGACTGAAATATCGTTTCCTATAAGTAATTATGTCATCGACATATAACACTAGGAATACGACTGCACTCCCACTAACCTTCTTGTACACACAAGGTTCGTCAGGATTTTGTGAGAAATCAAACTCTTTGATTTTCTCATCAAAACAGATGTTCCAGCTCCTGGATGCTTGCTTTAGTCTATATATNGGAGCAAGAGTAGACAATATTTATCAAGTTTCTTTTAAAAGTGCTACTAATGCTCTTGCTAAGTGTTTCATGTCAAAACAAGAAGAGTCCACACTTTGGCACCGGAGGCTAGCACATGTGAACATGAAGAACATCCGGAAGTTGGCCAACAAGGGACTAGTGCGAGGCTTACCAAGCATCAAGTATGAAAAGATAAATTATGTGATGCGTGTCAAATGGGTAAGCAAACAAAATCTGCACATAAAGGTAAAAGCACTGTAAGTACTTCCAATGCATTAGATTTACTTCACATGGATTTATTTGATTGTAGTACCATCATATATTGAATGGAAGTAGATATTGCTTTGTTATCATTGATGATTTTACTAGATATACTTGGACTTACTTTTTAAAACATAAGGATCAAACCGTAGATATTTTCATTTCTTTTTGTAGAAGAATTGAAAATGAGAAATCATCAACAATTAAGACAATAAGAAGTGATCATGGAGGTGAATTTCAAAACCAAAGGTTTCTAGAATTTTGTCAAGATAAGGGTTATAGACATGAGTTCTCTACTCCTAGAATACCACAACAAAATGGTGTTGTAGAAAGGAAGAACCGTGCACTTCAAGAGGCTGCACGAAGCATGCTTAATGAGTACTCACTCCCGAGTTACTTATGGGCCGAAGCTGTAAATACAGCTTGCTATGTGCAAAATCGAATTCTCATCCATAGGTTTTTAGAAAAGACTCCCCATGAACTTTGGTTTGGGAAACCACCTACGGTTAAACACCTTAGGGTGTTTGGGTGTAAGGTGTTTATCCTAAACACCAAGGATCATCTTGGAAAGTTCACGGTAAAAGCTGATGAAGGGATACTAGTCGGGTACTCCCTAGTTAGCAAAGCCTACCGAGTCTACAACAAGAGAACTAGACTAGTTGAAGAGTCTTCTGATGTGGTTTTTGAGGAACTTCCAAAATCAATTGGCCAATCAGAAAATGTAGAAGGAGTTCAACTCGAACTTAGGAGACTAAGTTTGAATGATTCTCCAAATAGTGTTAATGGTGATGAGTCTGATGACGGTGAGCCTAGACAACTCATTGATCAGCCGGATCCTGAGGCTGAACTTGTGTCTAGTGAACTCGTTCAAGAAGCACCACCAACACCAAGGCAAACGAGACTAGCCTCTAGTCATCCCCAAGACCAAATTGTTGGAGACATCCATCAAGGGGTTAGGACTAGATCATTCTTCAGGAATGAGGCTAATGAAGTTGCTCTAATTTTCGATATTGAACCTAGAAAAATTGATGAAGCATTAAATGATCCCGATTGGATTATTGCAATAAAAGATGAACTAGGTCAATTTGAGATGAGTCAGGTTTGGGACTTAGTCCCTAGGCCTAAGAAGACCACCATTATTAGAACTAAATGGGTCTTCAAAAACAAATTAAACCACAAGGGAGAAATCATTAGAAACAAGGCACACTTGGTAGCCAAGGGCTACAGTCAAGTTGAAGGTCTTGATTATGATGAGACTTATGCTCCCGTGGCACGATTAGAGTCCATCCGATTGATGCTTGCATTTGCATCACATCGAGGCTTCAAACTATTTCAAATGGACGTCAAATCGGCTTTCCTAAATGGTTTGATTAGGGAAGAAGTCTATGTCGAACAACCTCCAGGGTTTGAGAGTACCGAATATCCAAACCACGTGTACAAGCTCAAGAAGGCACTCTATGGCCTTAAACAAGCACCCCGGGCTTGGTATGAGCGGTTGTCGACATTCTTGATTGGAAAGGACTTCATTAGAGGTCAAATAGACCCTACACTATTTCTACGAAGAGATAGTGACAATATATTTGTAGCCCAAGTATATGTCGATGACATAATTTGTGGCTCAAATAACAAGGGCTATTTACGTGAATTTATCGGACACATGGAGAGTGAGTTTGAAATGAGTTTAGTGGGAGAGTTGACTTTCTTCCTCGGACTTGAGATCAAGCAAACTCGCGATGGGATCCATGTGCATCAATCAAAGTATACACATGAAATGCTTCGAAAATTCAATATGAGTGATTCAAAGGAGGTAACCACTCCCATGGCCACAAACACAAGATTAGATCATGATGAGAGTGGTAAACCCGTTGATCTAACTCAGTATCGTAGCATGATAGGTAGTTTGTTATACCTTACAGCCAGTCGACCAGATATATTATTTGCTGTAGGTATGTGTGCTAGGTATCAAGTCTGTGCCAAGGAATCTCACCTAATTGCTGTTAAGCGAATTTTGAGATATCTTAAGGGTATAATTGGTGTAGGTCTTTGGTATCCTCGTACCGAATCTTTTGATTTGATGGGCTATACGGATTCTAACTACGCTGGATGTAAGTTGGACAGGAAAAGCACTAGTGGGGGCTGCCAATTCCTAGGATCGTCTTTAGTAAGCTGGTCGAGTCGGAAGCAACATTGTGTTGCTCTTTCCACTACCGAGGCAGAGTATATCGCCATGGGAGAGTGTATATCACAATTGTTGTGGATGATCCACACCTTAGAGGACTATGGATTGGGTTATCAGGGTGTGCAAGTGTTATGTGATAACATTAGCACGATTAACTTAACCAAGAATCCGGTCCATCATTCTAGGACAAAACATATTGAGGTAAGACACCATTTCATTAGGGATCATGTAGCTAGGGGGAACATCATACTCTCACATGTAGAGTCAAAGTCAAACCTAGCTGACATTTTCACTAAACCACTTCCCGAGAGTGAATTTAGTTTCCTAAGACGGGAATTGGGAATGTGTCGCGCTTCATGATGTTCAAATTATGGTCAAAATCCTTCATGATTATTTCAAATTGTTAGGGAACATTTGAGTAACTTTGGGAACATCTCACACAAACTATAAGGGTTACCAAAATATTTTTGATTGCTAGATATGGGGTGAGATGTTAGGTTCAACTCAATTTCTCAAAATGTCATTGCATCACTTGAGAAATTGAGTTGACGAGATAATGATCACGGTGGTGACCAAGTATGGGGAAAACCATTGCATAACATATGTGTATATGGCTCCATGATCATACTTGGACATTCCAATCAAGGCAACTTGATTAGAAACTTGAAGTTGGAGTAGAAACTTGGTTGAATTTGCTTGATTGATTATTGCTTGAGTTTGATTCCATTTAGATGGATCAAAGTGTTTGTTGAACATATAGGGATTCTAGACTCTTGTTTAAGAATCAATTTTAGTCATGTGGACCTATCCAAGTTAGACAAAATCCATCAAAGATCGTTTGGAAATTTCAGAAATTCTGAAACTGAACATTTCAGGTCGTATCAGGAACCCTGATCGGTCACCGGACCGATCAGGCATAGGACTGATCGGTCCCCAGACCGATCTGACTCCTTCCTGTGTCAAGTCTCCCGAAATTTGACTAAGTATCTGGGCTAGCCTGGATCGGTCTCCAGACCGATCTGACACCCTGTAGGGATCGGTCCACAGACCGATCAGGGAGCTCAGAAATTTCTCTCCGGGACCTACTGATCGAATCCTGATCAGTCACCCGACCGATCAGGAGCGTATCTGATCGGTCATCCGACCGATCAGGACCACTCTAGTCCGATCAGGCTGTTTCCTGATCGGTCCGGACGCGATCTGATTGAACGGTGATCCGATCAACCGCATTAAATTTTGGTTGGTGGACCGATCCACCAACCAATTAACTCTCCAAATCTTCGTTTTCCCGAACCCTAACGCCGTAACATTCTGCGCCACCTTGTGCGAGCAAGTGAGAGAGCCCTGCGTCTCCTTTCTCCACGCCGTGCGAGCTCTTCTGCGCGCCCTTTGGGCTTCTGCGAAGGCTTCTTCACGCGCGAGCGTGCTCGAAGTGTTCTTCCCTGTCGCGAGTTCTGCAATCTCTTCAAACAAACTCCAATGGCGCCTAAGTAAGAGTTGATTTCAAGTTTCTTTTAACAACAACTCTTAATATATTTGTGGAGCTAACCATGTTTTTTTTTGTTGTGGTTGTTCTTGTTCTTGCTTTGTTTTTGCCGTGACCCTCTTCCTCATTTCTTATGACCAAAACATTTTATATCTGTCTTTTGATTGGGTCACATCCTATGATCAACTCTTGTGCTTCACTCTATGTGTCATAATCAATTCAAACCTCCTTAGAAAGTCATCTAAGGGAAAGGAGGTTAAAGAGGTTAGTTCAAGAGGGAAGACTTCTTCATCATCTACATCTCCTCTAAGGCCTCCATCTCCCCCGCATCCTAGATTTCAGAACATTCTCTATGCCCTAGACTTTCATTGGCACAACTTCGAACTAATGCCATGTCGATCAGTGGACCGAACCTTCATTTATGAACATTGCCCTACGATAAAAGAAATCATTGAGTACTATGGGCTTCAAAACATCCTTTTCTTAGAAAGGCCTATCAATGTTGACTTGATCTCTGAATTCTACAATAATCTGGCCAATGGGGAGGGCATGGGATGGCGGACCCGTGTCACCGGTGTCGATCTTGACTTTACCTTATCATCCTTCACTCTGTTTCTGGGTTGTCGTCAATCTAAGAACGATTTCTCACTTTATCCATATCATCCTATTCCTCTTCCTGCACCTTTTACTGGAATCACTCCGGACTCTATATATGAACATTTTCTAGGCCACCCCAGGCCACGGGGTTTTGGTGCGGATATTTATAACTTTCCCACATTCTCTGCTCTTCGTCTGTCTCCCATCGATTATATCCTGTTTCAAATTATCGCAAATTGTCTTCTTCCAACTACGTCCAAGCATCTTGATGCGATCCTTACATCTCACTGCCTGATGCTTTATGGGATGCATCTGCAGTTCGATTTTGACATAGCACCATCCATCTATTCCACCATCATTGTTCATGGTCTGCGGTCTGGTCAGACGATCTACATGCCTTTTGGCCATATCATCACTGCCTGGCTGGAGTCAGTTGGCATCAACGTATCACAGGGCCGACTTGTGCCGATGAATCGACAAGACTGTCGCCTGGATCGTCGTATGCTGGCTCAGTCTGGCATTGCTCTCGGGACCGAGGGGCTACAGTGGATGGATTGCGACCAAGTGTGGGAGCTGCCGCTAGCGGGTCATGCCGAGAGTGCACCAGTGGCTCCTGTTGATGCCACGATAGACGACCTTATGCGGGATGACGACCCTCCTGCTGACTCTTGACTTCGGATACCTGCTGCTTTATCTATGTATTTGACTATGACTCTTGGGTTGTATGCCCTCTGACTGTGTTGGTGTGACCTTGGGTCACACTTATTTTGCTACTTGCTTGGATGCTTTTATGCCTTGATCTATATATTTTCATCTGCCATGCTTGTCTTCTATTGTTGATGCCATGTTGATTGTATATCTGTTATCTGCATGATTGTTCGATTGCCATATTCATGCTTACACTGCCATGCTTATTTGATACTTATGAATATTATGGCATGTTTTGGGAGTCTATATTTCATACTCATATGATGCATGTGATTGCTATGTCTTGCTATAATTTTTCACATGTGTTCGTATGCCAATTCAACAAACTATCACATTTTTGATGAGTTGGGATACCCCTAGGGTTGAGGGGGAGTTTTGTTTAAACTTAACAGCCCCTCTGGCTCCTTTTCGGTGTTCGACAAAGGGGGAGAGTGTGGATTGGTTAAGTTTAGCATGACTATGTTGTAGGGGGAGGATCTGGATTCCCCTATGATTCTAAATTTGGAATATTGATTGAGAATCCCTAAACTTAAAATCGGGTTGTAAAACATCAAAAATGGGGAGATTGTTGATGCAGTCTGGCCTTGATTGTTGTTTTGGTATTGACAACGATTTTAAGTTAGGAGGATGATTATGATATGGAAAATCTTAATCTGGGAGGTTAGGTGGATTATGATTAAGTCCTGATCGAGGATTAGGCATGATCTGGAGATTCCTAACCTGGGAGGTTAGGTGTGATGATTATGATGATTATAATTAAGTCCTAATCGAGGATTAGGCATGATATGGAAAATCCTAACCTGGAGGTTAGGTGTGGAAAATCCTAGCTTGGAGGGCTAGGTGTTGGAAAAGTCCTAATTCGGAAGGGTGGGGTGAAAAGTCCTAGCTTGGAGGGCTAGGTGAAAAGTCCTAACCTGGAGGGTTAGGTGCAAATTCTCATCCTGGAGAATTAGGTGAAAAAGTCCTGGCTTGGAGGGTCAGGTGCCTAGCTTGGAGGGCTAGGTTGGATGATGTTCTAACTCGGAAGAGTTGGGTGAAAAGTCCTAGCTTGGAGGGCTAGGTAAAAAGTCCTAGCTTGGAGGGCTAGGTGAAAAGTCCTAACTTGGAGGGTTAGGTGCAAATTCCCAACTTGGAGAGTTAGATGGAAAAATCCTTAGCTTGGAGGGCTAAGGTGGATGAATTCCTAGCTTGGAGGGCTAGGGTTGAGTCACTGGATCGGTCTGGTGACCGATCAGGGACATTGGCACGCTGCTCCTTAGTGGATCGGTCTGGTGACCGATCCAGCTATGTCTGATCGGTCTGGTGACCGATCAGGGAGCAGGCTGCTTCCTTGCTGTCTTGCTTCTGATCGGTCTGGTGACCGATCAGGGAGCAAACAGTGAGTGAGTTCCCTTGCTGATCAGAGTCTTGGATCGGTCCGGGGACCGATCAGGGATCTTGGGATTTGATTAAAAAACAACTGTTCATCTGCCCTGATCGGTCCGAGTGACCGATCAGGATCAAATCTGATCGGTCTGGTGACCGATCAGGATTCACCCTGATCGGTCTGGTGACCGATCAGGCGTGTATAGCTGCGAGAGCTGGGAATCCCAGCAAAGCAGTGGATCGGTCTGGTGACTGATCCACACACCCTGGATCGGTCTGGTGACCGATCACTTTAATTCAAATTCACTGTCAGACGCGGTCAGAATGTCTGATCGTATCGGATTTGCTGATGATATATGATATGCTGCATGATCTTCTGCTCTAATGCTCTGATTGAGTTTCAGGTGACAGGGAAGGAATCAAACACTCAAGGAGAAGTCAAAGCGCACTTTCCTTGGAGCAGGTTTTCCCTTTTCCCATCTCAGGTTGCAACGGTGAGCTGCGGACTGGAGCTAAGACTGGAGCTCGACTGAGGAGCTCAGTGAGTCCAGAGATAGCTCAGTAGAGGCTGGCGTTGGCAGATGAGTAGCTGGGAGCTACAGAGATGCTGTCACCCGTCGCTTGGCGGAGAAACAAAAAGGAACGCGAGAGTTGAGTTCAGAAGGACTTACAGTTGTTGCTTGTTGAAGTTCTTCGTGTTCTTGCGTTCTGCTGCTACAAGCTTGCTGTTCTTAAGTTCTTCAACCATTCTAAGCAAGCTATTGAGGAGCAATCATCATACTTGAGCGCTTGAAGGAGAAAACAAGAAGCTTGGAGTCCGACAGTGGGAAGACACGAAGCTGACAGGGGTCTGCGTGAGATCGCCACTGGGTGGAGCTCGGGAAGCTTGCTGTGTTTAATCCTTGCTAAGTGTTTGAGTAAGATCATTCTTGTTGTTGTTTCATTGTGCTCATTATATATCATTGTTTGAAACACACTGTGGAGAGGTTTCTCCACCAAGAAGGAGGTTGCTTCTTATCTGGTGTTAACCGGGGCTTGATCTGCCGACGATCAAGGGATCGCCCACCTCAAGGGCACGCCAAGGAGTAGGGGCAAGTTATCCCCGAACCTTGTAAACCCTCCTTGTTAGTGATCTTGCTAGTTGTGTGTGTTTTGCTCTCATTTGTTTTTCTGCATACTCTGTTTTCCATTCTTTCCGCTGTGCTACTGATAATTGAGTTGCAGAAATCGTGATAAGTTTTCAAAGGGGAAGTGATTGTCTATATTCACCCCCCCCCCTCTATAGCCATCTCGTTCCCAATAGCTGGAGCATGTTCAGATGGAGCACCCACTCCAGAAGTCTTCTAGACTCTGCAAAACCATGTAATACCTCTCTCAAGCGTGCAGGGTAAGAAGGAAATAAAATAATATCAGTTTTTGCAATAAATGTATCCAAAACTACATCATATCCAATAAAATCAACTCTTGGTGCCTCAATAAATTTTTCACAATTATTTTCAACAAAATTTGCATCCAGGAACTCATCACAAACAAAGAAATCAATTTTTGGCACTTCAATAGAAATATCACAATTATTTTCCATCAAGGATGTATCAAGCAATGTATTACAACCAATGAAATCAATTTTAGGTACCTCAATGAATTTTTCACAATTATTTTCAGCATAAGATATATCAAAAGACTCATCACAACAATCAACATCAATTCTAGGCACTTCTAAAAATTTTTCACTATCAGTATTTTCATGATATGAATCCCTACATGCTTCATTTTCAACAAATTCTACACTAGGTACCTCTATCAATTTTTCACAATCAAATTCTACAAAAGATGTATCAATAAGTGTATCACCACTAATGAAATCAGTTTGAGGTACCTCTAAACAATTTTCAGAAAAAATAGGAGGAATACTTACCTGATCGTGCTGAAAAATATCTGGAGGTTCTACAAGAGTGGATGTAATTAGTGGCTCCTCCTGGTCATGTTCAAGCTCCACGTCAGGCTCAAGTTCTGGTGGACACTCAACTAGAATGGGTGATCCTTGGGTTCTTGCTTCCACCATGCAAGTCCCTACACTTTCTAGTTCATCCTCTGAATCTTGTGGTGGTCCCTGGGACTTAGTGCAATCCCCTACACCTGTAGAATCATCTCCTATGCATGCTCCTTCTGTAATATCTGCAACAACAATATCAGAAAAATTAGGACCATCAATAATACTATCATCACAAAATAAAAGTCTAGAATGGTCCTATGGAGCTTCAGAATCTTCTTCTTGAGCTGAAAAATTTGGAAATGGATTTTCAATAGGAATCTCCGGATGAATGCATGCTGTAGGTGCCCTATTTTTGATGTTTTCTTCTTCTTCTTCCACCAAATTTGCAAGATCACTTGAAGAAGGACTTGGCCATGCATTAGGGTCACCTTGAACTGATATAAACTCAACTCCTGGGCCCTCAGAATTAAGAGCAGCTTGAGAAGATAATTGTTCTGATCTTTGGTCTTTTACTCGATTCAATTGATCAACCAATTTCCCAAAGCGTCCTCCCATGTCTTGTTGTTGATGTAAAATTTGTTGACACATCTCCAACATCCTCTGTTGTTGAGCCTCACTCCAATCAGGATTCTCAAAGCCTCCTTGATTGGTGTGGAACTCCTGTTGGTCTTGAAATGTAACATAAGGCTGCTGAAGACCAGAGGAGGCTGTGCATTCTGAAATGGGAACTGTTGGGGCTGCTCAAATGGATGAATGGACTGATTTAACTGTTGAAAACTTGGCTCACAACTTGGTGGAGATGGCTGAAAATTTTGATTCTGGAAACTCTGATCATAGGGCTGAAATTGTTGGTTGGAAGTTTGGATTGGTTGCTGAAAATTCTGATCCTGGAATTGAAAACTCTGAAATGGTTGGGACTAAAAATTCTGGTTTTGAAATTGAAAATTTTGATCATATGGTTGTGAATGTTGAAAAGGTTGTTGAAAATTCTGTATGGGTTGAAATTCTTGCTGCCATGGCTGAGGTTGAGGCTGAAATTGATTATTTCCTTGCTGAAAACTTACAAAAGGCTGCTGGAAATTTTGGTTAACATGCTGAAAATTTGGGTTTGGTTGAACTTGATGGAAGGGTGGTTGCTGAAAATTCAAATTATCTTGGCACCCTTGCTGAATTCCTTGAAAAGGCAATTGATCTTGTTGATAAGGTTGCTGAAAGTTGGGCTGAAATTGCTGGAATTGGGGCTGAAAATTCTGGAATTGTGGCTGCCCAATCTGAAAATTCTGAATTGGCTGAAAATCTTGCTGAAATTGTTGACATTGTGGCTGAAAAAACTGATTTGGTTGCTGATTGAAAGGTTGGTTCTGCTGAAATTGTGGGCACGACTGCTGGTAATTAGATGAGAACATTTTGAACTGGCAGTCCTGTCACAAAACAAACAAGAAAAATGGTAGCAACCGTATACAAAAGATAAAGCAAAAGAAAATAGAATCAAATGATATGCCCATAAGCACAAGCAAAAATCAAACAAATCAATTAGTTGCTTCCCCGACAACGGCGCCAAAAATTTGACGGACCCAAAATAGACTGTCACGAATGTGGGTCTCAAATTTAAATATGAATAATGCTGGAAACCCTTTTTGCAATCAAAATATGAAAATGTAGTAAAGGGGTCACAGGTCGTATTTTTCCTCGGGACTAGTTGATGTTGTTTGATTCAAGCTCGTGTTTATGTGTCGTTTGTGAATTTGGGTTTCGAATGTGATTTGGGTTTTAGGTTTGCAATCTTAAATGAAATCGCATGAAATTAAAGGAACTTAGCTAACAAGCTAAGCAAGTCATGGCAATCAATAACTAAACCAATGAACAATTTATCCAACTAATGCAACCTTGTCCAATTTGGAAATCAAATGTGTTATCAAATCAATCCAGATTCTGATTGATACTGATTTAAAGAGCTGCTTCAGGAATTACACATCCAAACAAATCAAATGCAAATCATTCTATAACCAAACAGCTACAAACTTAATGCCAAGTCTTTACTTGATACAAAAGTGCAGCAAAGGAACAACTTGATACCAAGAGGAGAGAAAAATCTGATGTGCTAAAGATTAAAACTAGCTGCAGACTTTTTAATTGATCAATCAGCTTGGATAGATATGTTGTCAATGAAGTTATCTGCATGTGTGAATGAAGAGATTGAAATTCGATACTGATCAAGGCAAGAACAGACTTAATTCAGAAATTGGATGCAGAAAATCAGAGATCATATGCAGAAATTGCAGCAATAAATTGGATATGAAGCCAAACAAGTCAATTGAGGACAAATGCTCAAAGCTAGCTGCGAAAGTGATAAACATGCAGAATTCAGAAGCAGAGCTAACCAATTCAGAAACATTTACATGAGAGACTGAATTCAGAAATGCCTGAATGAAGGTAAAATGCAGCAATAATTCAGAAATCAAAATGCCGAGATGCAGTAAATTGAATTCAGAGTCAACCAAGCCTTTTAGATCACATGCTCCAATCTAACGTTCAGCTAAAATTCAGAATAGCTAATGTCAACTGGATTCAATCTGCAGAAATGGTCTAACTATGCAGAAACCGAATGCAGACAAGCAGAGATGGAAATGAAACTTGCGGAATGGGTAATGGAAACACAACAAGCTAAAATTAAGTTCAAATTTCTGATGTTCAGATTCAATTCAAACAAAACTAAGCTCATGAATTAGAAATTCAGAAGTGCTAACTAAGAATGGCAGACATGGAGATTGAATTACAGAAATGACAAATTGATACGCTACAAGCAGGAAAACTAGCACGCAGCAATGGGGCTGATACGTAACAGCTAATGGGATTGCATAAATGAAACTTAGCTACGAAACAACTAAACTAATTGCAATTGCTCACTACAAACTGCCTAACTAATTACTGAAACCTAATTACCACTGAACAATTCATAAAACTGAAACTGAATAGCTATTGAATCTGATACGCAGAACAGGGGACAAAAACTGATACGAAAGCATGAAATTGCAAGGCAAATAAAATTAAGCGAAGTGTTAATTAAACAAGCTAGCTAACTACTGGAAGAACTGTTTCGAACCACTAATTAAGCAGAAACAAGCCCGAAAGGTAAACTACAGCAGCTGAAACAGAAAATTCAGTAATGAAATTGCGGCAAAATTCGAATTTACAGCTAAAACAGGAATTACAATAAGAAATCTAAACCTCAATCCTTCCCTAGCTCAATGTACTCCTTGTTCGTCACGCAAGGGTGAGCCTCGAACACGTAAGCTCAACAATCCATTGGGAAAACTCAACCTGCGATCAAAACTAGCTCAGCTTGCTCAAATCTGAAATTTCCATTCGATTTCTTGAATTTAACTGTGTCCACGTGCGATGGTGAGTTGGGGATGCTCCGAGCACTCTAGGGAACCCCTCCAGATAGCTCAGATGGATGGAAGTGGAGCACAGCCGATCCGAAGTCAGCAAATGGCAGAACTGCGGAAACCTCTCAACAGCCCTGTTTCTTGGGCAAATTGAGGCTGGAAACTTCACGAATGAGTCTTCCTAATGACCTAGAACATGATCTAGTGAAGAAATTGAGGTGGTCGCGCCTCGGATTGAAGAAAATCTGAAGAACAGTTGAAGAACAAAACGAAGAAACGAAAACTGCGGCGAAGACGCGACAACGAGAAGCTGAGGGAATTTCTGATTAAATACTTATCAATGGACGGCCTAGATTGATTTGAGAAAATCCAACGGCTGATCTTGCTATGATTTAATCCAAACTTTTATGATGATGATCAGGGGTCAGGATCTGCCTCGTGGTAGCTCGGATCCTCCAGATGTGTAACGGATGGTCCAGATCAACCTAATCTTTGAATGGACGATCTAGAACTCTATGAGCTTGATCCAACGGTTAAATGAGCTCTGATTGGGATGAACCCTTCAGATCTTGATCAGAGTGCTTGATCAGCCCTAACCCTAGCTTGGATTACTTCAAATGATCCCAGATGGCTCAGATCTAGCCGCGTTTGAATCGCACGGCCCAGATTATTCCGAAGCTTGATAACTCGATCCGGGTCCACTTCCGACTTAAGTTTGACCCAGTATGCCCTAGGTCCAGGATCCTTTCATGCCTACAAGAATAAATCAAAAATTTAGTGGTCAAATAATCCAAATATGTGCAAATTTATAATTAAGTTCAAACTAAGAGGAAATCCTAAAATCTAGGGTAAATTCACAATTAAGCAAGCAAAACATGGGTCAAACATGGATTTTAGCAATTAAAATAATCAACAAAATGGTACTTATCATGGGTTTACGGAGTTGTTTTACGAGGTCAATTTGTATGTTACAGATTTGTTTATTTTTGCGAAGTCTTTTTCTTGAGGATGACAAAGTTGATTTCGAGGTCTATCGGTATTTTACGGATTTGATTGTATTTTCACGGAGTCATTTTCTTGACTTAGTTCGGTATGGTTGTGTTGGGACTTGGCGATGGACTTCTCCAGGCGACAGGAGGTATATCTCTTTGGAATTCTCCTATTTTTGGTATTCATTGTCTAGTATAAGGATGGTTGGATACTATTTTCCCTGTCTTGTCAGAGGGTCACAGCGGCCCTGCTAAGGTCACCGTGGATTATTTACTGACTCATCTTGTGCTTTCAGTTTTTCTGATAGAAAATTTTAAAGATGTAGTTGGTAGAGTATTTTATTAGAGCAGTCTACTAACTCAAGAGTCACATAGTCGGCAGAAATTTATGGATGAATATGCTTAATATTTTGATATTAGAAATAATAATAATAATAAAATAGTTACACAGTGTTGTTGCCGAAAAATGTTGCTGATTTTTGAAGATTTTATCAATTTTTGAAAATCAGCAACAAATATGGAAATATCAATTAGTTAATCGAAGTAAATCGTTACCACTACATGCGCACTTTTCCATGTTCACGTTCTTAATGTGGATTGTTCATGACATAGAGCAAGAAGTGCTACAGTTTATGGTAGATAGGTGGATTTTCGTAAAGTAGTAAATTTATTTAGCAAAACAATATGTCTAGTTCCATCTCTGAAGTTGGTCGAATATTGCTTATTGTCTGGTTGCCTGAAATCAACTAGAATGACTTTGTAACTTTGGATCATGCTGGTTATAACTTTATATCCCGACTGATAGGCTGGATACCTAGCTGTTATTAATAAAACGCTCAACATGCCATTTTGGTATATACCATATGGGTAATATGTTTGCAAGAGAAAGTTTTATGATCAAAAAAATTCAAGATGCTTCTCATGGGAAAAAAAACTTGGCACAATGTATATTAATACTTTCAGATAGGAAAATTTCTCTGCAAACCCTAGACAGCCTCAGGTGGAATGATGTTAATCGCTAATTTGCGGTTGAATCTATCGAGTTTTGCGGGACACGGTAACCAGTCCTTTTTCACCCCCACATAAAGATGCAACAGTGGCGTTTCTGGTTTATCTTTGAAGAAATAGTGTTTCATTACCTTTGACCATCGACACATATAACCTGCTCATATCATCTTTGTTTTGATCTTGTCTGAATTTATTAGAAAAGACCGTAGTAAGAACTTTTATATCTGTTATTGCATAAGCAAGCTTGTTTAGGTGCAAAGGGTTGTATTCATCTGCAGCAGATTTCAAATATGTTAGATTTCTGGCATCCAGTGCAAGGAGTTGGATGACTTGTTGAACTGTACTTATTGTTGAAAAAAAAAGTTTATATTTAATCATATATCCTCGCGCAATAGCAATGTTTTAGGAATGAATATATGTATTTCCTAAGATGACCCGTGAAATTTTCCCTGTTTGAGCATTGGAAAATTAAGAGGATCTAAGAATCTCTTCTTAGCTATTAGAGATTCAAATCATACAAGCACAGATATATTAACTATCCATATACATATATTGTAAATTGCCTCAGAAGCAAGAATAAGATGACTGTAAAGTCAGGTGTAACTAGTGAATTCTCATAAATAAATATGCGAAGTTAGGACAAAATGAGGACAAATAAAATTAAAGAGTACCATCAACTTAGTGTAGCATCAAGAGGATAATTAGATTAAGTTTACATGAAAAAAAATAAAATAAACAACACTGGCCAATAGATAATGCAACTTGTGTTGGAACATGCCAAATAAATAAATAAATAACGAAAAAAAAACAAAATCAATAAAAAAATAATAATAAAATAATAAATAAGAGTTGTTTCTGGTTTTTGTGGTACTACTGTAGGTTACTGTGACGAGAGGGGAATGCATGGTCGGTAATATACACATATATATATTAAAAAAAAGTTGAATAAGGATATGAAAAACTGGAAACATATTCAAATCATGACATTAAATATGTTGAAAGATGATATAAGAAGAAAATGAACTTGTGACTCCTAGTACAGAAAAATATGAAGGTTAAGACGCCACCTTTCAATGGTTCACCGTGGAATCTGGCTTTAGTTTAGAATCCTATTGTGAATAGGTGGATGTTATAGGATAGTTTCGTTGTTCTGTTGTGGGAAAAGACCTATACTGATCTGTTCGGATCGGAATCCTTGCCATAAGTTTTCATTGTTGCAGATCTGTGATAAGAAAGCAGTTTACTGTCTTGGTGAAGTTTTACTAGGTTTGTTGTGGTGGACATGGGTTGATGAGAACTTGATTCTTGGAAGAATTGAGTTTGGTTAATCATATTTAGAATTAGGAGTTTAACCTAATTATGATAATTAGGTTAGGAAGTAACGCGTTATTACTTAAAATTTACTCAAGTAGGTGGTATGATTAGGATTTATTTTAGTTATTAGTTATGTGTAGATCAGCTGTGCCTAGCATATTAGTCTTCAGTTTACTATCCTCTGCAAATGATCAAAGCTACAAGTTATCAGACTCAGCAGACGGTGGAGCTCCAGTACCTCAGACTATGCAGCCAGCAGCAATTCAGATGATTCGGCAACTGCCTCTTCAGACGATACCACCAACAGTTACACAGATGGACCGGGTTTACACGCTTACCAGAGAGAAGGCACAGCAGGTCGATGATCAATTTTCTGAGATATTAAAGAGTTATAGGGTATCTACGTGTACGTCACTGCTTGTAACTGGGTAGCTACCATTAGAGAGATGTTGAACATTTCCCAATATGATAGATAATGTATATGACTCGCAATCAGGGTTAAGGTTGGTTGACAACACCACTCTGATGAGGAAGCTACATGGGAGCTCTAGGATACGATCAGAGCTAGCTATCCTCAACTATTTACTTAGGTGTGTATGGTTGGTTTATCATTCCATATTCATATTATATCTGAGTTGTTGATTTCACTTGTTGATGACCAGTACTTGTTGCGGTTTATGGTTTATAGTTGTGGACTAGTCTGGGTCAGTTTTATGGTTGACTAGTACCTGTTGTGATTTACTAGCTAAATTTGGGGACCAAATTTTTGTTAGTGGGGAAGAATGTTAAATACCAAAATTTTAAGGGTTGAAAAGGAAAAAAAATACAAACTCTAGGGGCCTAGTTGAAATTCTCCAAAACATGGAGGGGCATTATGTAAAATTGCCAAAAAACAATTAGAAGCCCTAAAAACCTCCCCGAAGCAGTTTCTCTCGATTTCCTTCAGTTCTGCCCCACGCCGCGCGATAGCACACCCCAGCCCTAGCGACGCCGACCGCCGCCCCGCGCCCTCTTCTTCTACTCCTTCTTCTTCTCCGGTGCGCACAAGCAAAGCGCTGGCGCCTCACGCGAGTCGCCAACCAGTCGTCACCCTCGCGCGAAGCCCTAACCGGGTTGATTTCTGCGCACCAAGGGTGTCCACAGACCCTTCATCGTGAGTTTCTCCTCTCTTCTTCCTCTTCGACTTCTACGGCAAGAACGAACAGGAGGCCACGAGTCGACGCCTCGTCTTCTTGATTCCACCTTGCCGACGCCGTCGACTTCGTCAACCGACGCTGAGCACTTGCCACCAATTTGGGTATGGATGACAAAGTTAGGTTTTGTTTTGGAATTGTAATGAAAATTTTATTATTGGTTGTTCTGTTCGATAGAGTTGCAGTGGACTCGGAGTTGATCTTATTTTTGGATTTCCTATGGGTTTAGGGATTGAAGAATGTGGATCGTATATACTTTTGGGTTTTGAGATACAGGGTAGAATCGATTCTGATTTGCGGATTCGATTCGGGAGTGTAAGTGTATTATTCCTGTAATGAAGGAAGTAGATTTACATTGTGACTGGTTGATACTTCCAATTTTCTATTTATCAAGTACTTATGATTGGGTTGTGAGTTGGGGATTAGGGGTAGAAGATTTAGTTGGTTTGAAGCATCATGCGTGAGCTCCCTTTTGATTTGGAATTGATTTGGGCAATTGTAATTATGAGGTGAAGTGTTAGGGATTGAATTGGTGATTCCTGTGGTGTGCGATCAGCACCTCATGGTTTTGGAAATTCCCTTGCCATGTGTTTGAATTGGCTGTTTAGCTTGGAAGATTAGGGTTGTATAATTTGATTAAATGAATCAGTTGTATTTATGAGTTGATTAAATAAGTGTTATAGTTAGGATTTATTCTAACCGTGTTTGACTATTTATTTAGCTAATTTATTTAATTGTATAAAAAACTTAATTCTAATTATTTAACAGGATCTTGACCTTGGACTCACGTCATTATTCGTGGGAGGTTCTGTTCGTATACGTTCTACATAAAAGGCGGATATTTCTCCTTCGTACTCGAGTAGTTTTGATTACCTTAAAGCATGGCTATCTTATGTCTAGTAGGTTGTTTGACCTTGTTCGTTGTCGTTTGATGTTTTAACATCGCCGTTGATACTTACTCTTCGTTGATTTTTGAGTATTCCAAATTCGTTTCTGTACAGTTCTCTGTTGGTTTTCTGTTCTGTAAAATACCTCTTGTACGCGAGTACCTAGAAGTCCATTACACACAGATAGGTTTATTTGGCATTAGAAATACCCTACCTAGTAGTGTAGGTGCATAATCGTGGGTTTTTGATTTCCGGTTATTGTATTGATGCATCGTGTATTCGTTAGACTTTATTGCATCGTTGTTTCTCCGGTTGTTTGTGCATCGTATGGCATGCACCATACTTGCACGTTGCATACTAACGACTGTTGGCTTACATTTGGTTAAGCCGTCGTTAGTCATATTGTTGCTCGATTCACTCAACCACTTGTTGTCGTGGTAGATTTTATAGTGCGAGCCTCTGTCCTATTGTGCCAAACAGTGACACCCACACCATTATTTTTAGAGGGATGAGATGTTGGTGGCTCACCCTCACCGTTATTTTTCGAGGGATATTGTAGCTGTTGATAGCTCCCCCGATGTACCGGGGTCTGGAGTGTGGACTCCCCAGCATCCTGTCCACTCAACCACACCTTTTGTGGTATTTGTTGCTGGAGTGGTACAGTTGTCACAGCCCTACCCACTCGGTCACACAGATGGGATATGTTGACGGCTTGACTGGCGTCAGGGGTGACATATGTCATTGCATCATGTGCATACGTATTTTTTTTATGCATTTGCTTGTGTTTGATGCACTTATATGAGCTATGATTATTGCACATATTTGACATGCATGTATATCTTGATTTTATTGTTATTGAGTTGTTCTATACCTGCTTAGTCGTTATTCGGACTTTATACCATGTCGATTTACATATATTATGCATGATTAGGTTTCTATATTTCCTTATGGACTGTACCTTGTTGGATTCTCTACTTGGTTATCTTGTATTATGTCATGCTTATTGTCTACTCATATACCCGCAGAGTCCGCCCGGACTCACCACCCCTGCTTTCTTTTTTGTTGTTTCAGATAGCAGGTAGGAGTATTTCTTGGAGCCAGGAGAGGATCCAGTTGCCAGTCCCCAGTGTTGAGTTGTTTCCGTTTTGGCTCGGGTGTTTTGTTTTCGACACTTGGTGAGTTTAGCCTTTTATTTGTTTTCGTGTATTTAGACCGATTTTGTTGTTATCAGAGACATTCGAGTTCTCTTTGGATTGTTGTTTCTTTTATGTTTTAAGGTGGCTGAGCCACCCGTTAAATTATTATAAACTGCGTGGTTGTGTGTCTTTTATATATTGTTGTGATGCTAGCCGCATGTGGCTAAGCTATATATGTGAGATAGGATGTATATTTGCCCCATATTGTCCGCCGTACAGGGGAGATGCTACCCGATTTTATTTGTTTTCGTGTATTCGGACCGATTTTGTTGTTATCAGAGACATTCGAGTTCTCTTTGGATTGTTGTTTCTTTTATGTTTTAAGGTGGCTGAGCCACCCGTTAAATTATTATAAACTGCGTGGTTGTGTGTCTTTTATATATTGTTGTGATGCTAGCCGCATGTGGCTAAGCTATATATGTGAGATAGTATGTATATTTGCCCCATATTGTCCGCCGTACAGGGGAGATGCTGCCCGATTTTCGAGTAAGCATGTACCTCTAGGGTCGTGACAGTGAGTTTGCTGTCGTCCGGCTCCGATTCTGACTCGGTCTCGATTTCTTCTGAGGCAGTTAGTGCAAGCAGGTTCGACTGTAGGGTCTCTTCTTCTTCTTCGGAGGAAGACTCGTCCCACATTGCTTGAAGAGCCTTCTTTCTTCTTGCTTTCTTGGCTTCTTTTAGGTTAGGGCATTCCGATTTGAAATGACCCTTTTTGTTGCATTCGAAACAAGTCACACTTGATTTGTTCTTTGTTGGTTCAGCTGGATCGTCCTTCTTTCGGCTGGCTTTTCTTCTGTTGGATTGATTCTTCAATTCCTTGTAATAGTTCCGGGCAAGCCGGACCAGCTTGGGTCGATCTCCTTCGCTGACTTCTGAGTCTGAATCTGAATCAGACTCGGGCTTAAGTTGCGGCTTCTTCTTGGTTGTGTTTCCAGTTTTACCTGCAACAAAAGCGATGCCTTTCTCGACCAGATTGCAGTTAGTCTGCTCATGCAATTCTAATTCAGAAAATAATTCATCTAACTTAATTTTAGAAAGATCCCTTGAAACTTTGTACGCATCTACCATAGATGCCCACAAAGTGTTTCTTGGGAAAGCGTTAAGGGCGTACCTTATCAGGTCATGATTTTCTACCTTGTGACTGATGATGTGTAGACCGTTCATCAGCTCCTGAATTTTGGCGTGGAGCTGAGCTACAGATTCATTGTCGTTCATCTTGATAGTATACAGCTTGTTTAGAAGTAGGTCCCTCTTGCTGATTTGGGTGTCGGAGGTTCCTTTATGTAATTCAATCAGTTTACCCCAGAGTTCTTTTGCGCTGTTGAATGAACCCATCCGGTTCAGCTCCTCTTTAGTTAGGCCACATTGGAGTGTTTGGGTCGCTTTGGCATCAGCTTCAATTTTCTTTTTGAGTGAAGCGTCCCAATCAATGTAAGATTATTGTACTCCGTCAGCATTCTTTGGTATTATTATCGACATGTCCACCTGAGTTTTCAGGTGGACCTCCATCCTGCTCTTCCAGTAGGAGAAGTCCTCTCCACTAAAAAGCGGTGGTCTTGCGGTACTGAAGCCTTCTTGCATAGCCATTAAATATTTACTGAAAAAGACAGAGAAAAGGAAAAAATATCCCAAGACTTGGTCTTAGATTAGCAGTGTGGAAAAAAAATAATTATCGAGTGGTGTTGCACCGGTCTCGATTAACGATAAAATTTCGAAGAAAAAATTAAAACAATTCGATGAAAATTCGAAAAATTCTCAAATTGGTAGTTGCACCAAATTTGAGCTTCCTCACTCTGATACCACTTGTTGGATCGAGAGAATACGATAGAGGGGGGTGAATATCGTAAAACGTTTTCGGATTCGTAAAGAGAATAAGCAGCGGAAAATAGAGAAACACACACGCGAACTCAAGCGATTTTACTTGGTTCGGAGTCGCGGTCGGCTCCTACTCCAAGGCCCACGGTCGTTGACCGTTTACTGCGGGCAATTCTATATGTGCGCAAATGTTTACAGAAGAATTTTATAATTGTAGTACAGTAAACAGAAAATTAAGCTCTTTCGTTACCGTCGCTCGGTGTGGATTGTACTTCGGAGCAGAGGGTCGTCGTCGGCGCTTCAATCTCGAGATGGGAGGTTTCTGGAGCAGAGCGCTTGAGTAGAAGAGCGTATTGGCGTTGGAAAGTTGTGTTGAGAAGCCTTGGGGGTCGAGCCCCTTATATAGTGCACCTGGGGGCACCCGGGACGTTGGGGGCGCCCTCCACGTGTCACACGATCCGACAAATTCTCGGTCAGCCTTTATCCCTCCAGGATCAGGCTCGAGGTTTGACGGGGGTGCCCGGGAAGCAGGGGCTCCCAGGTTGACTCAATCAGCTGGCTTCTCAGCTGGATAAACTCTATCCGCTTCGTTGGCTTGAGCCCAGGGCGCCCAAGGCATCCGGGGCGCCCGGGAGCACGGGGACGCCCCGCCCAGTGAGCTTCCAAAGCGTTACTTGCTCAGCTTGTCTTGCCCCGCCCAGCTGCTGCCCCTCTCCTTTGGGGCGTTCTGAGCTGCAGAAACTCGTTCCTTCAGTTCTACATCCAGGGTTAGTGCCACACAAAACAAAGCAATTAATGTTAGTGAGTTTTACAGCCGTAGCTGTCTTGGTTCGACTTTGGGTCTCCCAAATGGAGCCCTAGGTCGAGCCGACGCCTACTGTTCCCTCGACGGGGAACGCGTCCTCACCTACTCCTCTCAGGAGAGTTTACCTTTTGCCAACCGGCTCCTCCAGTTGGACTTTTGCCCGATACACCTGACCAGGTCTTTGTGCCCACCTTTCAAGCAGGTCTTCGGTGCCCAGCTCCTTGCCAGGGCTTCGTGCCCAGTCCTCGACTAGGACTTCGTGCCCACCTTCCAAGCAGGTCTTCGGTGCCCAGCTCCTTGCCAGGGCTTCGTGCCCAGTCCTCGACCAGGACTTCATGCCTAGTGTACCTAGGGCTTCTTTTCCTGTACACTTAGTGAACATGTTAGATCAACATAACATCTTAACTTTTGAACCCTTTGCCATTATCAAAACACAGGTTCGACTTGGGTACTGTCTGCACCAACACAGGGTACATCACCCTGCTCTTCGAGCGGCGGAGAGGGCGGATGAACTGAAGGATGCTGAAGGATAGGAGCCTCTGCAATTGAGTCGGGAGTATGGGAGCTCATCTCGTCGGGACATGAAACCCCCTCTGGCACTGCTCGAGTGGTTGGAGTCTCCCCCGGGAGCACCATGGAGGGGGACTGCCTGGAGGCCTCTAACGCTGCATCCAACCTCTCCCTTAGTCGATCTAGTTTCATACGAAATTGAATATTGGATGCCTCCTTACCCGTCGGAGTGACAGCGGAGGCGACAGAGTGGGAGGGGGCCACCTCGGGGAGGGAAGCAGGCGAGGCCGAAGTAGGCGAGGCTACCTCGGCAATCAGAATCGTCTCCTCAGGCACTGGGAGCAGAGAAGAGGAGTGAGCGGGACGTCGCTTCTTCCAAGAAGGGCCCGAGCCCTTGGGGAGCCGGCGCTTCTGTCGGCCGAGTGGCTAGGCGGCTAACGGGGAAGTGGAGGAAGTCGATTGGATGCCCTCCCCGTCAGGGCTGCTCGTGCCTGGAGTAGGGTCACCCACGGAGGGGGAACCGGACCCCGAGGCAACCTGCGGGGCTGGGGGTGCTGACTTTTCGGCCGGGGGGGATATAACAGTAACATCGACCCCTTCGGCGGAGGCAACCCCAGGAGTTGAAGCAAAGGGCCCCTCGACGGACTCGGCGGTGGCGGGAGGAAGATCGGGAACAATCGGAGGAGGATTCAGGGCCGCCTTGTTGGCCTCCTCCCACCTGATGAATGACTCATCGCTTTGGCATACATTACTTCCTCTGCAGAAGCCAAACAGAAAGGCATCAGTCAGAACCAATGGACGACGAAGACAAAGATGAGAATACCTAGGGAGGGACTAATCTGCGTTACTTTAGGGCTAAGGTCCCCTCGGTACATGAGCTCTTCGCTTTGAACTAGCCCCGGGCCGCTGAACTCCATGCTCGAGAGTACCTCTCTAGCACAATGATACGCTGGGCTGCGAAAGAAACTCTCCAAGGAGGGAGGAGTGGGCAAGTCCACTATCCAATACAAAGGGCTGAAGGGCAGTGACGATAAACGAATGCGAAGAATTTCTCTTTCCATCCTTTGTGCGAAGATGGAAACCCCCCTAAAAACCTATGGCCTGGACGGGCCGCGAAGCTAAAAACTCCTCGGGACCCTATCAGAATGAAGAAGGAGTGGAAAAGGGGTGGAGTCAAGGAAGACCAAAAAGCTTGAAAATGATATATGCCCCCCCCCCCATCTGGGCGAAGACATTAGGAGCCATCTGGTGCAACGGAATGCTAAAATAAGAGGCTATGTTCGCAAAGAAAGGGGGGATAGGGAATCGAAGCCCTAGCTCCATCTGTCCTAAGAAGAAAGTCAACATGCCAGCGGGGGTTCCACAGGTTTCTGGTCTACCTTAGGGATGACCATCGTCATCTCGGCTAGAACCCCGTATGTCTCTGTTGGTGCAAGTTGCATCAGTGATGTCCTCCTCTAAGTGTTTTAATATTTGATAATATACTTAAGTCAGTGATACATTGAACAAAGGAAGGAGTAACCAAAGTGAAAAAAAGTCCTAGTTAATCTAGGCACTAAGACCTGGTGAGTGAAGCTAGGCACTAAGTCCTGGCAAAGGGCTGAGCACCGAAGACCTGCTCGGAAGGTGGGCACTAAGTCCTGGTCGAGGACTGGGCAAGAAGACCTGGCCGAGGGTTGGGCACCGAAGTCCTGGACATGGGTTTGGGCACGAAGTCTTGGTCCGAGCAATTGAGCAACTTAGCTGAGCGATGACTAAGGACAGAAGTAGGGACGGGTCAGGGTTCGAACGTCTCGAGATCTGAAAGTATCGGAAGCTAAGCAAAAGTCCACCTGAAGGACTGGGTGGCAACCATCTCAGGAAAGGAGTAGGTGAAAGGGCATTCTCGGGGGTGGGAACTTGCATCTGTTCGACCTAGGTTTCGTGGAAATCCGAAGTCAGAGCCAAGTCCTTAAGGCTAATATTGTGTGTACATTTGCTTTGTGTTCATGTATCTTGCAGGTACCAAGAATGGAAGACAAAGCAGGGAAATCACACAGAAGGCAGCTGGATGCCTTGAAGCCAGGCACCCAACAGCAGTCAGGCGCCCAACATCATTCAGGTGCCCCCATCAATAGGGGTGCCTGACCCAAAGAGTAAAATTGGCTGGTTCATGAAGAAGACAGAATAGGGTTCCAATCAGGCGCCCGGGATGATACGAGCACCCAAGTTGAAAGCTGTATTTGCTGTTTCAAGTTTGAAACACAGATAAGCCTTCACTCAGGAACCCGAGAGGTCCAGGGTGCCCTGGTCAGAGATTTTATTGGCTGCGATGAGTTCGGCGCGGGGATAAGGTTTGACCAAGTTTATAGGGGCACCCCCATCATCGCAGGCGCCCTTATGAAGCCTATAAAAGGGGCCTCGACCCATCAGCTTCAGACAGAACTTCCAAGAGCGATTCTGATCATTATGACTGACCACAACGCGCTAAAGATGAGGTTCTACGACCGGGAGGCTCCAGGAGGAAGTGTGCGGCACTTCAGAGGTCCAAATCGGCCGAACATCAAACTTTGTTTTGTTCGGTTTGCGTTTATTATTCCGCATTCAATTTATTATCTTCTTGATTGTACTTCTGCACTGTAAGACGGGTTTTCTCGCCTCCGAAAATTCCGGAAAGGAGACCAATAGTGGACTCACGCCGAGTACATAGGCCTTGGATGTACTGACCCAGGGGGGTCGGGAACCAAGTAAATAAATCCCGCGTGTCTGCTGTGCCTGTTTGTTTTATTCGTTCCGTTTTACTTTTCCGTTACACTAACGCTCTGAGTCTGGAACGATCGACGAGTTTTCTATGAAGTTTTTCAAGGTCGATATTCACCCCCCCCTATCGACGGCACCGGTCCTACAAGTGGTATCAGAGCCAGGCCGCTCTTCACCGGACTAACCGCCGACGGAGCAACAACGCCAAGAGTTAAGGGGGAGCCCAGGGGTGAATCAGGTACAATTTTTTTATGTCTATTTTTAAATTTCATATTATATGCTTCACGTGCAGGGAGAGAGGGCACTATAAAAATCAGTGCCCTACTCGTAAGAATCGATCCTCACCGGCGGCAAAGGAGGCACCAGCGCCAGGAGCCCGGAGAGACAAAAGTCACGTACGATGCTTCAAATGCGAAAAATTCGGACACTACAAAAATAAATGTCCGGCAAAGGTACGTAGAATTTACGTTCCGAAAGTTTTTAAAATTCCTGCACTATCCCATAATTTAGATAATTTTTCTGATAAATTAGAATTTTTACACAGCCAAATAGATATCTTGCATGATCAGTTAGAAAAAGTAAATAATGCCAAAATATCACAAATTAACCTTGTAATCCGTAATATTAATTCGTTGATTTCTAAAATTAATTCTGAAATTAATTCTAAAATTAATCTTAATTTTAATCCTGTTAATTCTAAGAATTTTTATCCTGAATTCAAATTTGAAAAACCTTTAGATAATTATGAATTTAAATTTGAAAATCCTTTGGATAAATTTGAAAAATCTTTAGATAATTATGAATTCAAATTTGAAAATCCATTGTATAAATCTGAACTCAAATGTAAAAATCCTTTAGATAATTCTGAAATTAGTGAAGATATTTTTGGAGATAATCCTGAAATTATTTCTGAGGATAAAAATGATTTTGTTGGAAATATTCTTGAGGATAATCAAGATAAAATTCTCCTAGATGATAACTTAATTATAGATAATATTGAAGATTATTATAAAACTTTAACTAGTGGCCCATTTTACTCCACCTACTTTGAGAATATCAAAGATCTAATTTTGAGGAGGATATGAAATTTTCTAAGATTAAGGCCATAGTCAATAAAAATCACAAAGGTTCAAATAAACCAGAATTATTAGAAAAATTTGAAAGGATAAACAGAGAAGAAATAGTAGATGAGTCAGAAATTTTTGAAATAATGAAAATTATGAACTTAAACCCATAACTATTAATTAATCATTTTAACCTTAATTATTCAAATTTAAATTAATTAAATCTTAATTAATTCAAATTAAATCTTAACTAATTCAAATTAAATCTTAAATTAATTCAATTAAATCAAATTAATTCAAATTAATTCAATTAAATCTTAATTAAATCAAATTCAAATTAATTCAATTAATTCAATTAAATCTTAATTAAGTCAAATTCAAATTTATTCAATTAAATCTTAATTAAATCAAATTCAAATTAATTCAATTAAATCTTAATTAAATCAATTTCAAATTAATTCAAATTAATTCAATTAAATCTTAATCAAATCAAATTCAAATTAATACAATTAAATCTTAATTAAATCAAATTCAAATTAATTCAATTAAATCTTAATTAAATCTTAATTAAATCAAATTCAAATCAAAATCAAATTATTCAATTAAATCTTAATTAAATCAAATTCATAATTAAATCAATTTAATCTTTAATTAATTCTTATTTAATCCAATTAAATTCGTATTCAAATTAATTAAATCCCAATTAATTCTTAAATAACTTAAACTACATAAAATCTTACCCAAACCACAACAATTAAATTAATAAAATTAAATATGTCAAAGTGGGTTGGCATATTCGCGGGTTCACATGACATGTATCAAATCGGGAATTTGATACATTATTAGAAACTTAAATAAAATGATTTGAATTGTTTGACTCACGCATAAGTGTCATGTCATGCATCTGCTATTTTTTTCCATTTATGTCATGTCATTCATGTTTAATTTTATGCATAATTTAGAACGGTTATAGGAAAAAGATTAATTGAAACTTGAACAACCTAGTATTGGGAGGCGGTGAGATGATAGTACGTTAGGGAAACCATTTTGGTGGAACTAGCCGAAGCTACCGATCCAAGACCCAAACTAGTTAGACCAAAATCTTTCAAGAAGTAACTTGAAGATGAATTTTCTATAAAAGGCTTTGTCAAGGAAAGGGTTGATGATCCAATAAGGCTACGACCAAAGAAGGCCTAGTGTCTTGCCAAGACCTGGAAGCCAATTACTGAAAATCAAATTCACTTTACTATTGCTAGATTTGAATCTAACACATGTTTCAATTAAATCTTAGATTTAATAATAAATTAAAGAAAATGATTCAAACATCTCACAATACACCCATAAGACAACCATACTTGCTGTATTGAGACATCTAGAATGGGTGAGATGTTAAGGACTAATAAATTGAAAAATATTTTTCAAAATTATTTTTTAAAATTGTTAGAATATTTTTCTGAAAATATACTTTCAAAATAGTACTTTAACATAATAATATTTTTATGGAATTCATGCTTGTCTGATTGATTATATATTATATGTTTTCAAAAATTATATCCTTTTAAAAATTGTTTGACTCACACAATTAAACACAAGCCTTCTAGGACAATACTAAAGTTCCTTAAGGCACTTAGATAGAGTCAAACGGTGTTGGGTACAGGGGGAGTGGTTTATTCCTTTAATTTTCTTTCAAAAATGTCTTTTAAAAATCACTGTCTTTTAAAATGGTTTTCGAAAACTGTGCTTTAAATACTATGTCTTATGTTTTTCGTAAACTATATCTAACAAATTACCTTTATTTCAAAATATGCTTCGAAATTTTAAAACTGTGCTTTAAAATTGTGCCGAGGTCTCGTTTGATTTTGATAAACCCTAAAGACACAGAGGAAGGTCCACTTCATGATCTACAAGGACTCCTAAGATGTGTCAGATTTAGGGGGAGTCTGAGTCAAACTTCTGAAAATTTTGTTTTAATTATTTGTTTTAAAATTATTGGATAATTTCTTTGATCTGAACTAAACCCTAAAAACTTAGAGGAACAGTACTTGTGGTCAACAAGCTTCCCAGGACTAGGTTAAGTTTAGGGAGGTCAAATTAAAAGAATTATTTAATAAAGTGTTTTCATGAACTATATCTTCAAAATCTTGCTGAAAATATAAGTCTTTCAAAATACTATTATTCTATTTTTCAGAATTTTTGTGGCTTATGAAATTGTTTTTGAAATAATTTTTACTTGAGTTTGGAAAAATTTTCCAGGACACTTAGGAAAATGTCCTTGTAGTCAACAAGCTTTCCTAGGATTGTGTCAGACTGGAAGATAGACCAAGTCAAGTAAAATATTGTGTTTTAAAATTAAATATTTTTCAAAAGTATTTGAAATTTTTAAAAATGTACTAGCATATATTTTCAAAGTACTATCATTCTTTTTGGATTATCAAAATTCTATTTAAAAAATAATATTTACTTGAGTTTGAAGAATTTCCAAGACACTTGGAAAATGTCCCTGTAGTTAACAAGGTTTCCTAGGATTGTGTCAGACTGGAAAAAAAACCTAGTCAAGTAAAATATTATGTTTTCAAAGCCTAATCTTTTTCAAAAAGTACTTAATTTTTCAAAAATTCAATATTTTTCAAAAGTACTTAATTTTTCAAAGCTCAGTACTTGCAAAATATGCATAATATTTTTCAAAAAAATACTTATATTTTCCAAAATTGCAAATATTTTTCAAAAATTACATAATCTTTCAAAAGTACTTGCATCTTTCAAAAGATCATAATATTTTTCAAAGTACTTATATTTGTCAAAGTTCATAGTATTCTTTCAAAGTTATGCATTTTCCAAAAGTATTGGTTTTTCTCAAAAAGTGCAATATATCTTTCAAAATTTAAAGTGAGAAGTTTTTTGTGACAAAATAGAAATTCTTTTTGGATACAATTTGATTACTTAGTTTTATACTATGCTTTCAAAAATTACACTAAGTATTTTCAAAAAGAACCAAAGGTTTCCATTGTTGGTGCAAGTTTTTTTGGTTTTTTTTATGTATGACAAAGGGGGAGAGATGCGTCTGAAGTTAGAAATAAATTTTCTCTTCTCTTTCCAAAGGATCAAAAAATCAAAATGTTTTTCAAAAAGGAGGGAGAGTGAAGGAGGGAGAGTGAAGGAGGGAAGTTAGAAATTTTTCCTATTTTTCCTAGAGGATCAAAAATGGTTTTTCAAAACTTAGATCAATTTTTTCATTTGATCCCAAGAGTTATGGTTTAGCCCTTTCAACCAATCTAACTTAAGATAATGTCAAACATCAAAAACGGAGAGATTGTTGGTGCAAGTTGCATCAGTGATGTCCTCCTCTAAGTGTTTTAATGTTTGACAATATACTTAAGTCAGTGATACATTGAACAAAGGAAGGAGTAACCAAAGTGGAAGAAAAGTCCTAGTTAATCTAGGCACTAAGACCTGGTGAGTGAAGCTGGGCACTAAGTCCTAATCATGGATTGGGCACTAAGTCCTAGCAAAGGGCTGGGCACCGAAGACCTGCTCAGAAGGTGGGCACTAAGTCCTGGTTGAGGACTGGGCAAGAAGACCTGGCCGAGGATTGGGCACCGAAGTCCTGGTCGAGGACTAGGCAAGAAGACCTGGCCGAGGGTTGGGCACCGAAGTCCTAGACTTAGGGTTTGGGCACGAAGTCTTGGTCCGAGCGATTGAGCAACTTAGCTGAGCGATGACTAAGGACAGAAGTAGAAACGGGTCAGGGTTCGGACATCTCCAGATCCGAGAGTATCGGAAGCTAAGCAAAAGTCCACCTGAAGGACTGGGTGGCAACCATCTCTGGAAAGGAGTAGGTGAAAGGCGTGTTCTCGGGGGTGGGAACTTGCGTCTATTCAACCTAGGGTTTCATGGAAATCCGAAGTCAGAACCAAGTCCTTAAGGCTAATATTGTGTGTACATTTGCTTTGTGTTCATGTATCTTGCAGGTACCAAGAATGGAAGACAAAGCAGGGAAATCACACAGAAGGTAGCTGGATGCCTTGAAGCCAGGCGCCCAACAGCAGTCAGGCGCCCAACAGCATTCAGGCACCCCCATCAATAGGGGTGCCTGACCCAAAGAGTAAAATTGGTTGGTTCGTGAAGAAGACAGAATAGACTTCCAATCAGGCGCCCGGGATGATACGGGCGCCCAAGTTGAAAGCTGTATTTGCTGTTTCAAGTTCAAAACACAGATAAGCCTTCACTTAGGTGGCCGAGAGGTCCAGGGCACCCTGGTCAGAGATTTTATCAGCTGCGACAAGTTCGGCACGGGGATAAGGTTTGACCAAGTTTATAGGGGCGCCCTCATCATCACAGGCGCCCGTATGAAGCCTATAAAAGGGGCCTCGACCCCTCAGCTTCAGACAGAACTTCCAAGAGCGATTCTGATCATTCTGACCGACCACAACGCACTAAAGATGAAGCTCTACGACCGTGAGGCTCCAGAAGGAAGTGCGCGGCACTTCGGAGGTCCAGATCGGCCGAGCTTCAAACTTTGTTTTGTTCGGTTTGCGTTTATTATTCCGCATTCAATTTATTATCTTCTTGATTGTACTTCTGCACTGTAAGATGGGTTTTCTCCGCCTCCGGAAATTCCGGAAAGGAGACCAATAGTGGACTCACGCCGAGTACATAGGCCTTGGACGTACTGACCCAGGGGGGTCGGGAACCAAGTAAATAAATCTCGCGTGTCTACTGTGTCTGTTTGTTTTATTCGTTCTATTTTACTTTTCCGCTGCACTAACGCTCTGAGTCTAGAACGATCGACAAGTTTTCTACGAAGTTTTTCAAGGTCGATATTCACCCCCTCCTCTATCGACGGCACCGGTCCTACAGTCTCAACGGCCGCTTGCAAAGCCTCGGGCCTCACTCTCGAAGAGGCGGAGTCATACCATTCCGCCTGATAACCTTCCATGACCCCGGATAGCAAAGAGAGGAGGACAGATTACTCACGGGCAGCAGAAGCCCTGCGGAGAAGAAGACGAAGTGCTCCCAGTCACCAAACCAGAAATGGACGTCGGCGCCTGTTTTTCCCCTCTTATACCTCGACAGGCATGCGCCTAAGCGCAATAAGAACAAGACGCGTGGAATGCCAGGAACCGCTTTGTCTAGATCACTGATCGTCAAGGCTCAGCGGGACCCACTCACGTCTAGAGGGACTGGGGGGGCGGAGGGCAGCCGTTGTAATACGTGTCAATAAGGCACTCATACAGACACCCCACTAACCTTGGAACATAAGGTCAGACATTTTTTAATCCCAGAAAGAGGGGCATCATTACGAGCCTTCGAGAAACGAAGAAGTTTCCCTGGGAAAAGAAGAAAACAGTGAACAGGGGGGCTCCTCGTAACTCTGGACGAGGCGGATATAGTTTAAAGAAGCCTCCCTGCTTATGAAGGGAACGGGCGCAGCATCACATACCTAAGTAAGGGCAACTCCTTCATCCCGATACTAGTCCGATCAGTCATCCACACTTCCTTCGATCAGACTTGAAGAGACGAACTTGTGATAGGGTTGGAAAACCCAGGCCGGATATAAGGGATGAAGAAGTCGGGACCTGGTGGGACCTCTTATCTCGGGAGGGTCGGGCCCCTTCCCCGAGAGGGAGGACCCCGAGAACATTCCAGGAAATAGCGAACCTGAAGAACCCTGAGCTCGCCTCGGGAGGCAAAGTCCCCACAATTCCCGACCTCGAGAGCCTCGGGCGCCGCGACTAAAGAAAAAGGGATAAGGACCCAGATTATTTCAAAAGAATATCCCTCTGTCACCGAAAGCGACGGGCGCGGCCTGAATCTCGAAGACGTGACCGCCGTAAAGGAGGCACGATCAGTCGGCCTGCCCGAGTATAAAAGGTAGTTCAATCCCTCTGGTAAGGGGGTACGATCTCTCATCTCTACATTTTTCCTTTATTTAGCACCATCGTTCGGCTACCTTACTAACTTGAGCTTCGGAGTGGACTCCGCCGGACCCTGGCCGGCGTGTCCCCTAATGCTTGTGTTATTCTCACAGGATCCTCTCGTTCCTCGGCGACACTGCAACCTCCGCAGGGGCTGATCCTCCGCGACTGGTCATTGCCAACGACTCATTCCGGAAACACTGTGTAAATAATCTAATTTAATAGAAAAATCTACATTAGCAAGGATATTTTCAAAAATATTATCATGCATATTAATTTTTACACTAGCAGGAATATTATTGCGAGAATCAATTTTGTGTACCTTCTTTACCTTATTTGCATTTCCCGGCATTTTGGACCCGCTTATACTCCAGTCTGGACACTGGTTCTTGTAGTGCCCATGCTTTTGGCACTTGAAGCACTTGATGTGGTTCTTGACGCTCCGAACTCCTGGCGAAGATTCCTTCATTGCCGCCGATGGTGACATACGAATCTTACGAGTAGGGCACTTGTTTTTATAGTGCCCTCTCTCCCTGCACTTGAAACAAATTATATGAAATTTGAAATTAGACATTAAAAAATATATACCTTTTTCACCAGTGTCTCCCCCTCAATTCCTAGCCTTCTTGCTCCTTCGACGGTGAGTCCGATCAAAGCCACCTGTTCCGATACCAATTGTGGGATCGGCGCCGTCGATAGAGGGGGGTGAATATCGACTTATGTTCTTTTTCAAATTTCATCATTCGTTCGTTCGTTCGTTCTTTGTATCAAGAGTGTTAGTAGCACAACGGAATAAAATAAACAAGATAGTAGACACGCGGGATTTATTTACTTGGTTCCCAACCCTCAGGGTCAGTACATCCAAGGCTTATGTACTCGGCGTGAGCCTACTAATGGTCTCCTTTTCGGAATTTCCGGAGGCGAAGAATACTCGTCTTACAGTTCAAGTACAATCATAAATAAGTAAAATGAAACTTTACAATTTATTAGCAAGCAAACCAAATATGGAGAATTTCTCAACCAACTCTGGAAGTCCGAAGCATCGCGTACTTTTTCTTGGAGTCCCTTGGTCGCGAGCTTCACCTTAGCACTTTAACTTTGTAGTGACTGAGTAGTAAGATGAAGAATTTGATGTTTTGTAACCACGGCTCGAACCCCTTTATATATGGGTCACTCGGGCGCCCGTGTACCTATAAGGGTGCCCTCCATGTGACCCCAATCTGATTAACTCGGCGCACGCTTCGTAGGGGATAAAACCTATGGAAAACATCGAGGGTGCCCCCATGACCTTGAGCGTGCCTGGGTCATGGGGGCGCCCGGGAGCCTTGGGGGCGCCCGAGTTCCATAGGGGCACCTTGCGTTTTCTCTTCCATCTTGCTTCCAATTCTAGGTTCCTGCAAGACAAACAAACAATCCTAAGCCTTAGTTATGTAAGTTTACCTGACCTACTAGGATTTGTTTAGAGTCAACTCTCCAAGACTTTACTACCTAAGGTCAACTACTTAAGGTTTCCTAATGCCTAGCCTCACTCACTAAGACTTTACCTTGCCTGACTTCACTGACTAGGACTTTTACCCAGTTTCACTCACCAAGATTTCGTGCCAACCCGTGGTCAAGTCTTCGTGCCCAACTTCACTCACCAAGACTTTGTCCACCTAGATTCACTCACTAGGACCCAGCTTCACTCACCTAGATTTCGTGCCCGATCCTCGACCAGGACTTCGGTGTCTAACCCTTAGCCAGGACTTCGTGACCAATTCCTTGAACCAGGACTTCGGTGCCCAACCCTTGGCCAAGTCATTGTGCCCAATTCCCCGAATCAGGACTTCGTACCTAGCTTCACTCACCAGGTCTTCGGTGCCTTGATAAGGAATTTTTGCTAGTCATATGATCTTGACTTGACTTCTCTCTGCCAAACATCAAGTTCTATTTGGCTTAGTCCTTGGTCTAACTGATCAGATCTAGGTTTAGTCACTCTGCCAAATATTAAGCCTTGTTTGGCTTAACCCTTGGTTAAACTGACCAACCCTGGGTGTTAATCACTCTTCCAAATATCAGGTCTTGTTTGGCTAACTCTTGGTCAAACTGATCAAACCTGGATTTTACCATACCAAACATCAAGTCCTGTTTAGCTTAACCCTTAATCAAACTGATCAGACTTTGGTATATTGTTAAATATCGAAACACTAGAGGTTGACTGTTCTTGTCTGATGCTTTTTGCACCAACAACTTCTAGGGCATATTATTATAGAACAAAAAAGCCTCCTCTAGAGATGCAAATTTCATCCCATTTTTTGGCTTTCGATCATCAACAACATAGAGAATGTATTGCTGATCATCACAGAGATTTTCTTCGATTAATGTAAAATCTCTGATTCATATGAACCTTTGATCTATAGTACAAGTGGGAGCACAAACAGTATATCAGTTATAGTTATAAATAAGTCGAGCAAAACTTTTCTTGAGAGGATGAAGCTTAATGGAATTGAAAACTCTCATCGAAAATTGCTACATTGGTGCTGGTTTTTTAAAACGAGAACCAAAGTTGGTTGGTGTTGATTTTTTAAGCTGGCCACCAATGTTAATGGTTGGTGTTGGTTTGCAAAAACCAACACCAGCCAACGTTGGTTGGTGATGTAGGGTCGGTGTCGTCGATAGAGGGGGTTGAATATCGACTCTCGTGAACTCTCGTCTTCTTGTCGTTCATTCATCTTTCATATCAGAGATGTTAGTAGTGTGCGGCAAAATATTAAATAAACATAAAACAATACAAAGATGTCATGCGAAATTTATTACTTGGTTCCCAACCCCCAGGGTTAGTACGTCCAAAGTCTATGTACTCGACTTGAGTTCACTAATGGTCTCCTTCCTAGAATTGCTGGAGGTGGAGAAAATCTGTCTTACAGTTCAATATTACAAGCATAAATAAATGAAACTTAAGTATAACTTGTAATAATAAAAGCAAACCAAAAAGAAATGACGATCCCGGCCGATCCAGAAGTCCGAAGCGTAGTGCGCTTCTCCTGGATCCTCCTTGGTCGTAGAGTTTCACCTTAGCACTTTTGCTTCAAAACTGAGTAGTAGTATGATGGAATTGTTGCTTTGAAACCTCAGCTGGAACCCCTTTATATACTGGTCACTCGGAGCCCTTATAGCCTTCTCGGTGCCCCAAGTGGATACTTATCCAATCTGGTAGTCGAGCCTTATCGCCGTGGAGAAAACCTACGGACTTGGTCCCGGGAGCCCGGGACTTAGGGCGAGTGACTCTCAAGTGCTCGGGTCATTCGGGCGCCTGGGAGAAGGACCCGGGCGCCTTGGAGTCATCCCAGGCTACAGTTTTCTTTCTGCTTTGCTTTTGCTCTCCTCTTTTGCCTCTAGCTTCAGATTCCTATAAGATAAGCCAACATAAAATAAGCAAACATTCTAAGCCCAACTTCTATAAGTCTACTTGACCTACTTGGTTTTGCTTGGAGTCAACTCTCCAAGACTTTACTACCTAAGGTCCTTAGGGTTTCTCATTGCCCAGCTTCATTCACTGAGACTTTATCCACCTAGCTTCACTCACTATGACCCAGCTTCACTCACCAGGATTTCATGCCCGATCCTTGACCATGACTTCGGTGTCCAACCCTCGGCCAGGTCTTCGTGTCCAATTGCCCAAACCACGACTTCGTGCCCAACTTCACTCACCAGGTTTTCGGTGTCTTGACAAGGACTTCTTTGCTAGTCATCTGGTCTTGACTAGACTTCTCTCTGCCAAACATCAAGTCCTTGTCTTAGTTCTTGGTCTAACTAACCAGATCTAGGTTTAATCACTCTGCCAAACATCATGTACTGTTTGGCTTAACCCTCCGTCAAACTGACCAACCATGGGTTCTTTGCTAATCACTCTGCCAAACAACAGATTCTGTTTGGCTTAACCCTTGGTCAGACTTACCAGACCTTGGTATATTATCAAATATCGAAATCCTAGAGGTTGACTATTCTTGTCTGATGCTTTTTTCACCAATAGGTGATAGTATTTGAAAACAAGCAACCAATGGATGAGGTGTTGGTTTTCATGATTGTGTTGGTTTAACGTGATGCTGGTGTTTTTAAAAACTAGCATCAACATTGGTGCTGATTTACATAAACTAGCAACATGGTTGGTACTGGTTCACACATACCAGCACCAATGTTGGTGCTGGTTTTCTTAAATCGGCACCATAGTTGTTACTGGTTTTGGGAAACCAGCTTCAACGATGGCTAGTGGTTTGGGCGAACAAGCACCAACGTTGGTGCTGGTTGGGATAACTCACCATCAACGTGGTGTGCGTTAGGACAAAACAAGCACCAAAGTTGATGCTTATTTTAGAAGACCAGCATCACATTATGTTCAAAACCAATAATCATATTAGTGTTGTTCAAAAACAACTAAGAGATCACTTTTGTTTATGTGTTTTTCCCTAAACCAACACCACATGTCGCGCACATCACCAAAGTGATATTGTAGTGGTTTTTAAACACAAACATACGAAACATACCATTGCAGCATACTCTTATGTCATTCTTCAACACATGCACATAGGCGGAGAGAAAGAGGATGTGGTGCTAGTAACCCTAACTAACTGGCTGGGCTCCAAGAGGAGTTGGAGAAGACGACTCTAAACCCTAGGGTTAGAATCGGGGAAGAGAGGAGCGGATGAGAGAGGAGTGAAAATGAGTCTCATGCAGCTTTAAACTAGGAAAAAGAGGTGGTTGGGCGGATAAAAAAAAAGAAAGAAAAGAAAAGAAAAACTAATATGTCACGTGGAGGAAGAGGACTAGAAAATTTTTAAATTGATTTTTCACCCAGTCAGCTAGTCACGTATGTATATATATATAGTATTAATAAAATAAAAAATACTATTTAATAAGATTTAAAATAATTAAACTATAATTATTTAATCCAATACTATTATTTAAATGAAGTTCATATTTGAAATCACATCGTTAATTCAAATAAAATATTTCAAAAATAATTTCGAATATATAAAATCAGGTCGTATTTAGGTATAACCCCATGCCCATTCTAATGCAGCAAAATAACCTATGCCCATTCTATAGCGGAAAAAAAATATAAAATTGTTATTTAACACAGTGCTTTTAAGAAGATTCTGTCTAAAATTGTCACTTAATCCAGTGCCTGAAAAGACGGCAATTTACCAAATGGCATATTTAAAAATTGAAAATTACTAAAAGACGTACCATGATTTCATTTTCACCAAAGGCGCATTCATTTTAGTGAACTTCCTCTTATACCCCTCCTGCTAACTACTGTCTTTCTCTTTCTCTCTTAGTAACAAATTCCGAGTCGTCTGCACATGTTTTTTCAGACTTTTATTTTAAAATAATATATTATGAAATCAGCGCTAAAAAAAGTAAGGTAAAAATCAAAAAAATATTTCAGATAGACCTAAATATCTCATCCAACGTGATTTAAAAATATAAATAAATAATTTTTTATATTTGATTAATAGAAATTAATATATTAAATAATATTTAATAAATATATTAATATATAAAAAAATTTAAAATCAACAGATTTCAGGCAGCGTGGGCCTAAAATCTATTAATTTCAGGTCCATGCTAGGTCTGAAATAAAAATATTTCAGGCCCAGTGTGGGCCTGAAATCTATTAATTTCAGGTCCACGCTGGGTCTGAAATAAAAATATTTCAGGTCCAGTGTTGGCCTGAAATCTTTTGATTCAGGTCTGACGTTGACTCAATTTTTTTTTCTATTTTAAAAATATATTAATATATAAAAAAACCTATCAAAACACATAATTTCATATTAAAACGCAGGGTCTGAAGTCACGCTAGGAGGGCCTGAACACAGATGTGTTCAATCCCTCCAGGCCTAAGGAATGTTCAGGCCCTCCTTGGGCCTGAACAATTTTGGAAAATATAAGTAAATTAAATAAAAATATCAATAGTTCTAGTTAGAGTTAAGCTAGGAGATAGTATTTTTGATATCTAAACTTCTAATGATTATAAATTATATTGTAATAGGAGATTTTTAGGTCTATCAGTGGGTTTTCACCAAAACCCACTGATGGACCTAGGATATTTGGATTTCTCAAAATCTAATATCAATAGTTAGAGTTGAGCTAGAAGATGGTATTTTTGGTGTCCAAACTTCTAATGATTATAAATTATGTTGCAATAGGAGATTTTTAGGTTTATCAATGGGTTTTCATCAAAACCCACTGATGGACCTAGGATATTTGGATTTCTCAAAATCTAATATCAATAGTTAGAATTGAGCTAGGAGATGGTATTTTTTGTGTCCAAACTTCTAATGATTATAAATTATATTGCAATGGGAGATTTTAGGTCTATCAGTGAATTTTCACCAAAACTCACTGATAGACTTAGGATATTTGGATTTCTCAAAATCCAATATCAATAGTTAGAGTTGAGCTAGGAGATGGTATTTTTGGTGTTCAAACTTCTAATGATTATAAATTATGTTGCAATGGGAGATTTTTAGGTCTATCAATGAGTTTTCACCAAAACCCACTAATGGACCTAGGATATTTGGATTTCTCAAAATCCAATATCAATAGTTAAAGTTGAGCTAGGAGATGGTATTTTTGGTGTCCAAACTTCTAATGATTATAAATTATGTTGCAATAGGAGATTTTTAGGTCTATCAGTGGGTTTCGGTGAAAACTCACTGATAGACCTAGGATACTTGGATTTCTCCATACTTAATATCTCTATTTAGAATTTACTTAGGAGATGTTATTTCTAATGTACAAACTTAGTACCAATAGTTTTCAGTTATGTTCTCTAACCGTATCAGTTGACACACAAAGATGTATAAATATGACTGCATTTTGTCCACATGCAGTTAAAAGAAACATCTCTTTCAACATGATTTAAAAAATATAAAGAGATAATTTTTTATATTTGATTAATCTAAATTAATTGAATGAAACAGAGTCATTTTTATAAAGAGATGTTTCTAAATTAATCTAAATTTTTTATAATTTAATTGAATGAAACAGTGTCATTTTTATGTCTTTCTCAGCGATTTTTATTGTGATTTCAGAAATATAAAAAGATGTTTCTTTACGTTTCATACTTACGTAAAAAAATCTATCATAACACATGATTTCAAGCCGTAGCAAGACCTATCAAAATACGTAATTTTATATTCAAACGCAAAGTAAAATCGCGCTAGGAGGGTCTGAATACATCGATCGCCCAAGGAGGGCCTGGATACATTTGTATTCAGGCCTACGGAGGGTTATAGTATTCATTCTTGGGTTATAGTTTTCAAGATAATAATTTTTAATGTTTACGGAATATATTACATGTGTTTAGCATTTAAGATTTTAGAATTTAGGGATTAGGGTATAATGGATTTAAGTTAATAAAAGTTTCATTTTATGATTTAGTCTTTCGCTTTAAATTATATGTTCAAGATAATGAATTTTAGATGTTCACCAAGTATATTATATCTATTTATAATTTATTTGAGAAATATTAATTTTTTAAAAAAATATATTAATTTTTTAAAAAATAAAAATTATTGAGCCGCCTCCCAATTATTATTTTAAAAAAATTTGATTCGAGGTCAAGTTCAAGTCTGCCTGGGAAATCATTCTTTGCTATCGCGCGCGGGCGCTCTCTCTCTCTCTCTCTCTTCAACTATCCTCCAATTAAAACTGCCTATTAGTCATCCTTAATTTGTTTTCCATATCATTTATTACTAATATAGTTAAAATTGTATAATTAATTATTTGATCTAAATTTTAAGTGGAAAAGTATTAATAAAATAAAAACTACTATTTAGTTAAGATTTAAAATTGTTGAATTATAAATAGGACGGTAAACAAGGCGAGATGATCCTAACTTTGCCATGTTTATATATATTTGGTAAGGTAATCGAACCAAATCGAATTTAAAATGAATTAAACTTTTAAAATGATTGTTGAAACTTGGCTTTATTTATTTTTTATTAGCTTGAGCTTGTTTGAAATTTGACTTGAGTTTAGTTCATTTAAATATAATCGAGCTCTTAATTCACGCTTGGCTTGAACTTGATTCGTTTAGATGTTATTGAGCTCTTAATTCAAATTGTTTGATAATTTAAAACTCTTGCTTATTTTTTTATTATTGAGTTTGATAATTTAAACTTATTTATTTTTTTATGTAGCATGTTGATAAGAATTTTATTAATCAACATGATTTGTGAATATTATTCACGAACATTATTTACAAACGTTATTCACGAATATTGTTTATGAATATTATTCACGAACATTAACAAGCTATATATATATATATTCAAATTTATTTATTTAGTTTAAATAGTTGTTCAAACTTATTTATTTAATTAATTATATATATATATTGATCGAATATAAATAAACCCTTACCAAATTGAATACCAAATTTATTCACGAACATTTAGAAGGCGCTTGGTATACATTCGACAATGAAAATGATAATGAGTTTTGATTGAGGGGTTTATGGGTTTAGTGATAACCTAGTGGAGGTTGGATAGACCCGACCCCAGGCCGAACCGGAACCGGCCCGGCATTCGGGCAGCCAAAATCGCCGGTTCGGTTAATCGCCGGTTCCAACGGCACTGAACCGGCGATTAACCGCAGGTTCAGTGCCGTTGGAAGGGTTTATTTCTTTTTTTGTTTTTTTTTCAACGGTTGAGATCATTTGACCGTTTTTTATCAATGGCTATGATTTAGTGACCGTTATGATCCAAACTCTATATATAAGAGTTCATTTCATCATTTTCACACACATCTTCTCTTCTCTCAATCTCTCATTCTCAAATCTCAAGTCTCAATTTCTCTCCGCGTTCTTCATTTTTCGACGATAATGGAAGGTGGTCACGGAGCTTCATCATCTCGATCTCAGAGGGGAAAAGAAATAGCGTACGAGGATCCTAACCTTCAAATTCAATCCACCGATGATGAGACTGAGGCTCAGCCCCAACGCCCTCCGATCCCCGAAACGCAAGGAAGTACCGATGCAATTACTTCTAAAGTTCGGGAAAATCCTCCTTTAAAATCTTCTATTTTTACTAAACATTTTGAGAAGGTCACACTTCCGTCGGGAGAATTGCGTGCAAAATGCAAGCATTGCAATGCTTCCTACAAATTCCAAGCCGGCGGCGGCTATGGGTCGTTGAAACGACATGTAGAAACGAAGCACCCGATGGAATATGGGCTTAACCGCTCTCAAACACAATTATCAAGATTTTCTACTGGTAGTAGTACTGATTCTGGTTTATTTTTATATTCGGATAATAAATTAAGAGAATCATTAGCTAAATTTATTTCCGTTGAACATCTTTTTTTAGTTTTGGATCTAAATGCACATTTGAAGATTTTTGTAAAGAATCTCTTAATCCTGCTGCTAAACGTGTTCCTAGGACTATACTTACTCGTACAATTAAAAGATTAGTAAAACAAGGAAAAAAGAATTTAATTGATGAATTTAGTAAATTAAATAATAAAGTTTCTTTATGTTCCGATATTTGGAGTGATCATTGGCAAACTCATTCTTATATGGGTGTGGCATGCCATTGGATTGATAACTTGGATCCTCCAAAAAAAATTGTTAGCTTATAGAGTTTTTGATGAATCACATACTGCCCATAACATTGCACAATTATTATGTTTAATTTTAGAAGAATATGGATTGACTAATAAAATATTTTCAATATCATTAGACAATGCTAGTTCTAATACCGCTTCTATAGATGAACTAAAATTTGTTTGTCAACCTGTTATTGGTGGTTTATTTTTTCATATTCTTTATGTATGCCATGTTTTAAATTTATGTGTTCAAGATGAATTAAAACTTTTAGAAAATTATATTCAACCAATCAGAATCGCAATTTCATACTTATGATCTCATCCATCTATGATGAAAGAAAATAAATATATATTAGTATTAATATTTTGTGCAAAAAGTAAACATAATAAATCTTTATATTGAAATGAATCTTGTAACGATGCAATTGAACAGCTTTCCGGTGTTAATTATCCTATTGCTCATTTAATTTTAGTGAATTTTTGTAGTATAGTATTAATATTAAATGAACATGTAAATAATGAAGCTTTAACTTTATGTATATTAGCTATGAAAATTAAATGGGAAAAATATTTTTATTTTATTCCTGAAATTTATTTAATTGCATTTGTTTTAGATCCTAGATTTAAATTAGAAGTTTTACAAAAAATGTTAACTTTATATTATGACCCTTTAATTTCTATTAAAGATTTTTCCTCTCCGGATCCAGTTAATATTATATATAATATTAGAAATTATTTATATGATCTTTTTAATCAATATTATGTTAAATATGGAACACAAACTAATATTTCTGAAACACAACAACCTACTACTACTAATTTAAAACTTACAAAAGCACAACTTTTATTAAAAGAACGGACGAAACGTTCACGAGGATTCTCAAGTTCCACACATGAACTTGAGAATTATTTTACAACTTCTTTTAATTTTAATGAAGCAGATAGCGAAGATTTTGATATCTTGAAGTGGTGGTCACAAAAGGCTCAAAGCTTTCCCGTTCTCTCCGTGATCGCAAAAGAAATTTTAGCTTTTCCAGTGTCAACTGTTGCTGTGGAGCAGACGTTCAGTGTCGGCGGTAACATATTAGATGAACGACGATCAACTATGTCTCCTGACTCATTGGAAACTCAAGCATTAATAGATGATTGGACCAGAGCCGAGAAAAGAATCCAAGGAATGCAACTTTTAGAAGACGAAGTCGAAGAATTTGATACCGAAGGAACAAATACAACGGGAACGGGAAGAAATGGAAGTGAGTGATAAAGAATGTAAAAGGGTAAAAATGTAAAAGAACTACGTGAGCTTTGATTCCCCTACATCCTAAAAGGATACGTAGGCAACTTATATAAGTGCAAGCCCTTTTTTTAATAAAATTTATATGTTAAATTTAATTTTTAATTTTTTTAATATAACAATCTTGAACCGTGGCGAACGTGAACCGAACTGTGAACCGCGGTTCCGAACCGTGAACCGAAACCGGCTTAGGCGGTTAAGGTAAAGGGTCGACCTCCGACGAACCGTCGATTCTGAACCGTCGAACCGGCGGTTCCGAACCATGGTCAGATCTAGGGTTGGATTATAAAATCAAGGTATCATATCTATATTTTGATTCTGATTCCCATATACCAAGCATCATAAATGTAATAAAATAGATGTCATTCACATTCCCACCTTCTAAACCCGATTACCAAGCGCCCCCTTAATTCATTTACCACCCTAACTATAATTATTTAATCCAATACTATTATTTTAAATGAACTTCATCATTTGAAATTACATAGTTAATTCAAATAAAATATTTTTAAAAAAACTTCGAATATATAAAATCCGTATTCAGGTATAACCCTATGTCCATTCTATTGCAACAAATTAACCCTAAACCCATTCTATTACAACAATAAAATAAAACAAAACTGTCGCCTTAATGACACTTTAAGACTGCTTCATATACTTTAAAGAATATAATTCACGAGTAATAATTTACCTTAACACAATTCTTTACATGAGAATTATCAAACACACAATAACATATTTTTTATCCGTTAAAAATTAATTTCAAATACTATGTTAACAAACACCCATGCAAATACACTAAATCAATAAGATGAAATGATAAAGGAGCAAACAAATTGCCTTACCTAATCTTCAAGTAAAGCTCAATAATAGTCTTTTCTTTTTCAAATAAAATAATCCTTGAAACTTGTTTATGATAAATATTGATTTGTCAACATCCAAAATGATATTACTTCTACGATTAAAAGACATAACAATTTTAACAATTGATGAAGTTGTTGACTTTATGCACAAACCGAAGACAACTGATCATAAGATGCGAACATGCAGAGACAATGAAGGTTGCCAAATTAAACGAATTGAAATTCCTTGGGAAAACTTAGTGGCCAGCAGGGTTTCTATTCCATGATAGGTACGAAGGGTCCCCAAGCTTCCTGCAAAATAGATATTAAACAAATGATTGAAGCTATGAAAACATTACAAGTATGCGTGCGTAGAATAATAAAAAATCATATTAAATTATTTAATGAAGGAGAATACTATGGACCATTTGTACTTAAAAAAAATAAAACCATAATATTAAAGAATGAATTATAAAGTTATTTTAAAAAAACCAAAATAAATATGGTAGAAGTGATTCAGAGACTAAATAACAAAGACATGTCATCAAGTAAAACCAATGGAAGTATAACTCTTGATACAACACTCGTTTATTTATAGTTTGCTACTAAGAAAGTTTTTCAAATGTTTAGTTGCCACAGAAATAGCTTTATGCATCACTTACATCAACACCAAAGTCAGACACAGCACATAGGATGGCAATGATAATATTTACTTAAGCTAGTTCTTTTAGTTTCTGCTTTGAGATTAGATCGATTGCAATAATATTGATGTAATCGTAGTAGTATACGATGTATTACTAGGTAATCAATCAGCCAAACTCACCTTGGTTTTACCAAGTATACGATGGTGAATGCCACAGCTAAAAAGAAGCATAAGCCTCCAACAGTCAGATAAGCAATGCCAAGAAAGTCATTCTTCCCACCAATCCAACTCGATGTTGATAGCACCAATGTTTTCTTGCCACTGAAACTATAAGTGTTGTAGTTATTTTGCAGTTGAACGGTAATAGTATCGTTCATTTCAAGGTCATGCTCAATCCTCCCATACAACTTCCGAAATGTTGGAAGTGCAGCAGTACGCATCCAAACAATCAGGTCTTCTTGTTCGCTTAACTGTACACATAAATGAACAGGCCCATTAGTTTGTTCGTTGAAACAATTCTCAATTTGCAAAACGTAACCATAGAGTGTTAGCATTGGATCAAATAATGAAGAATCACGCTAAGCCAACATGGGCAATGCTTGCTTTGCATAGGCATCAAGAATTGACTAAACTTGGAGGAATAGCAGAACTAAAATACAACTAAATGCTGATGACAAAATCAATTGAGAAATTTCAACTGGACCAACATAATTGCATTACCAAGCCACTCTAACACCCATCACTGATGGCTTATGTTATTGAAGTAGGAAGCTGAAGTTGATCAAATAGTACAAAGAGAAGATTCTCACTGGTTTTGTTAGGTTGAGTTTAGCACCACCTATGAGAGCGTTGGTTTGAAAATTCCTTGGATAGACATCTTTTCCAAACTTGTGATCCCTATCACTCTTCCAAGAAATATCCTTCTTGTTCACTGTCAAATTTCTGTTTCCGATGGTGAAGCTATATGTATCATTGAACAAACTCCATGCTATGAGACCGCACGGAACAATTGGAGCACCGTTTGCTGTCCTTTCTGGATCACAACCACTGGTTTCATTTGCCTCACTAGCTTTCCGCAATTGTGCATCATTTCGGCTCTTCACATACCTGCATTCTTGTTGAGATAACAAGTCAAGCTTCCGATAATACCCTGATTCGTGAAAGATTCAATAGATAATGCAATGCATTAAAACAGACACTGACAATAACTAGCAGTTCCGTCAAAGTTCCATGGCATCTTTTATATTTAGATGGTATCTGGGCGCTTACCTCCTATGGTTCTGGTAGAAGTTGTCGAGTTGATAATACACATAAATAGGTTGACGCATGTGTTTTGGCACCTGTAATATGTAGTATATAAGTTAAGATAAATCCTCACTGTTGCTTATTTGTACTTGAATCTATAATATAATAAAGGGATTGATCCATACCTTAAGAGTTCTAGTGCAGGTTTTGTCTATCGTATCATTCTGAATGTATGCAACCTTCATGTTAACCATGTTTGGTGGAACACAATCATCATCATAACGATACACGATCTCGACGACCTGTTCAAGCATGGACAAAATTTCCATTGCTACATTGATACTTCCAAATCCATGGAACCAGTATTCTGACATAAAAAGGAATTTACAATACCTTGTTGGAAGCCGCTAGTGCTGCAAGGCCGATTGGGACAAAGATGATGCCGATGAGAGTAAACACGGAGATAACCTTAAAAAAAATGATGTGACAACAGTAAGTTATGTCTGTCTCTGCCTGCATTTTGATATTAGAGCATCAACTTTAATATCTACAAGGGAAAAGATTAAATCTTTTACCCATCTTGGGGTGAGAATAGGTTTGCATGCTGGAAGCTCCTGCTGTGTAAATCTTGAATCTGCATTTGCAAAAGAAATAATTAGCTTTCAGTAAATTATGATCAATATTTTCATGCATTGCGAACAAAGACCAATTTAAGAACCAAATAAAACCTCGCAGATGAAGAAACAAAAAGGTCCTAGAAAAACCAATGAGCACGAAAAGACTTCACAAACATTACTTCAATTAGGGGGAAGTCGAGGAGAAGAGGAAGAAGAATCGAAGTACAAAAAAAGAACAATTTTTTTATGAGGGATTACACTTGGGCCGCTTGGAATTCCTCCGGGGAGCAGATGCTTCACCCCCCGATGCGGAGCTGGAACCAGCAGTAGATCCATTGGCGTTCTGCATCGAGGCGTTCACGAGATAGATCGACGGAAAAAATACCGGAAAAGGCCGGATTCTGAGATCTGAAACGAGATCGACAGCAGGGAAACTAAAAGCCTTTATTAACACAAACGAATTGCAAACTACAGCAAACAATTCTTACCCTTCTTCTCCAGACGCTACCGCTCTACAAGATCGGGCTTTGAGATTTGGAACGAGATCAACTGCTATAAAACTAAAAAAGCCTTTTAAGTAAACAAACGAAAAAGATCCAACCTTTCCTTTTCCAGACGCTACTTGTCTCTGCGCATAGGATTGCTCGATGTGGATCTCGGTCCTGGAGTCCTCCTTGATTGACTGCAGTAAACGGAGCGAGGAAGAAGCGGTCCCTTTTCCTCGGCCGGCAGACGAAGTAGACGAAGAAGGATCGAACGGTCAACGTTGCCTCAACGTGATCTCCGATGCAGCCTGTTCTGTCTGTTATGTGAGAGCCGGGAGCACGAATCTGAACGTAAACGTGTAGATCACGTGTGCATCGTGGGTACGTTATTTGGAATTTCCATCCCGCCAATTATTTATAATATTAACAAATTTAGGTACTAAATTTCCTCGGATAGTACATGAAGGTAAATACTATTTTATTAGTATAAACTTGATTTTTAATCTCAATTCTTTTACTTGTAATAAATTAAAGAAGCTAGGTCATTATTTTCTAAATGCCAATAACATTATAATCAAACTTTTTTCTTATATTTTCATAAATTTGAATACGATATAAATGTGAATCCCAATTTAGAAGCGACCACGTGGAATGAACATTTTCTTAAATCTCATGTTTTTAATTTCAAAATCGCACCTCAATTTCCATGATTTAACAGCCAGCCACATGAAGTTTGGCGTTGTATTTGCAATCGTGTGAGTTACCGACCGCTGCCAATCCTACACTGCCCTGCTCACGCTCGACGACTCCAATCGTTCCATGGGTAATTTCGGAAAAAAAAAATTTGCTTAACCTCCGAAAATTCCAGAGAAAAACCATAATAATCCAAGATTTTCCGATTTCAGATCGGATGTAAAGATTGATAACGTTCGCTAATATTTCAGAATAAAAAAAACTTCGGAATCCAAAAAAAATCTCAAAACAAATACGATTATGAATAACCATGGGCGAACATGATAATCTTGAACAAAAACATGCAAAGGTTTTGAGATGGACTTTCCACGACATCCTCAGCTATTCTGCAGATATCGAGCAAATGTATTATGTATATAAACTAATTTTTTTTAATCAAAATGAATGATAAAATTCACTCATACATGATTGCTCCACACATAGATATTACACACTTGCAACAGGATACAAAATAATTAGGTAACCGCGACAAAGTCATAGCCATGAAGCAAATACATATCTTCAAGATTCATATATATCTTTGTAAAAAGAGCTTAAGCCATGTTGTGCTGGGGGAAAAGACCAAAATCCCAAGACAGCAGGATATATGAAAATTGTCAAAGGCCACCATGACGTGTCAAAAACAAGGGCGATATTACATGCAGTGCCTGCCTTGCCAAAATGCAACGAACGAGATGCCGAGGGACATCTTCGCAAACTCTGTAACCATTTCATCTTTGGTTTCCAGTTTCCATCTCATATCTCTATAATAGGCATCTAACACTAGTAAGCGTTGACAGTGAAAACAGACACTAACGCAAATGGAAATATGGGGTAAAGGATGCTCATGATGATAAATTACCAGTTTTCTGCAGGCCAACGACAGTCTCTTTAAGATCTGAAAATGGGAAACACATTGAATATCAGACGGTCAGCATGATAACTTGCTGCCTCCTTGATTAACAAAGAGTTTATTACTTGGAAAACTACTATCTTTGTCGCCTATGTATACAACATTTTGTGTCATTTTAGTAAAAATATGATAGGCGATCTTTCTGACTTCTTTTCCCTAAAGAACAGAGAAGTGCTGAAGAAATAAAAATTAGTTATGGTCTGTAAGGCACTCGAAGCAATTCTCACCATGTGTGGTTGGTATGCAATTATTGCCTTTTACTTGCTCTTCTGCCTGTGCAGCACATGTAAACAAAACTTAAGGGAGTCACAAAAGAGGTCCTAAAGGAGCATAAATAATGAAAAGCTAGTGCAAATGATTGGTGCTGGTTTAAATACTGAATCAATAAACAATTAGAGTGATGGCATTGATATAGCTATCATCTAAGAACCAGTCTCATACAATACATTGCACTGATTGTGACAAGATTCACAAACATGTTTTACTGGGAAAGACCATCCATAATATCTGTTGCTAAAGTGGACTGAAATTTGTGGCTATTTAGATAACGACATGCTCGTAAAGCTGCAATACTGCACTAGATGACTCATGTAGTGGGTCTATCAGATGCAAGTATCATATTCATTCTCACGTTAAACAGCAATAAATTGTTTACTTATCAGTTCACTTATAAGTGGATTGTATTTCAAGCATAACTAGAAAGTAGAAATTGAACAACTGATGGAAGACGAGATAATTATGAAATGAAACAAAAAAATCTTTCTATACAAACATAAGATCCACACCTTGGATGAATAATAGCAGTCAAGTCTACCAAATGACGCATTGTTGGCCTACCATGGGGACAATTCCATGGTGAATTAAGATCCACCAAGTTCCTCAGAACCTAAAAAGAAAAACAAGAAAGATTGTTTAAACATCTACTAGATCAATTAAAAGAAGTTAGATTATGATATTTGGGGCCCAACAGGTAAATCCAATAGAAAATCAGACATTTGCTGATGATTAGTAAATCGTAATGAGCACATGATAAATTGTAAAAGCTATCCAATAATTATTTGGGAAATATTTGAAATTCTAAACTCTGTTTTAAGAATCTGCTAGAGCATATCTGCATGATAAATGTAGTTTCAAGAGGAAACTGGTTTCTGTTGGAGCACTAGAGATGCATGGACTTGTTTTTATTGGTTCGCTCAGTTACCTTCCGCATCTCAGTTTTAGTCAATGGATCGCCAATCATTACAGATGTTCGGCAAGCCCGTGAAGCCAACATAGCACGAACACTTGGTGGACAGACAGAATCAGGAGTGTCCATTTTGTAAGAACACCTTACACCAAACTCTCCTTGACTATCAGCAAGAATAGAAATTAGCTCCTTGACATCTGAGTAAAATAAAAAGACATGGACATCAATTCATGATTTGAATAAAGAAGAAATATTTGAACACAACTTTAGGCATACTTTTGTGAGTAAATGCAGACGTACCTTCAGCCCCAAAGATTATGTTTTTACTAAAAGGAACAGTTTGAAGCATGAAACGACCACCAGGAGGGGCATGTATATCCTCTATCAATCGAAAACCACTTTTTCTGACAAAAGACAAATGAAAATGTCTGCCACAAATCTTTTATCAATGAGAAAATTAAGAAGCTGTAAATGCAAGCAAAATTTAAGGTCAAATTGCACACCAACAACAAGCTTTATTTCCCAACATTAAGTGAAATCCATCATCAAGTAAAAAGAGAGAGGGCTCAATTGAATTAAAAAAGCTTATTCAAAATTTGTCCAGCTGCAAAGCAGAAAACATCGAAGAAAACCAATTCTGATCCAATCAAATAACATGTGACCTTTAGCCAACAACAATTATGCATCTCGCCAACCATAAATACAGTAGGTCTTCAACTAACCTGCATATTTTTCCATAATCCACTAGAGATCATTTGCCTCAGAAGTTCATGTGTTTAAAGGTAATTTATCAAAAAGGGTTTAACAGTAGGAATTTTGGAATGACCTTATGGCAGTATCTATCTATGCATACATATGTATATATTTTTAAATGAAGAACCCATCACTTCTATCACCCGTACAAATTACCTCATAAATATCTCATTCAACAAGGAGATATTGATAGAGATATCATTCCTAGGAAGAATGGGTGGTTGACATGGAGAAAAACAAAAGGAGTCTTTGGTGATCACAGTGGAGAGTGGCCTCTTAAAATAAAAGAGAAACTTATAATTATGAATTTATGATACAATAATTCATGCTTTGGTTCTTTATGTATTGTACAACAATGAAAGAACACTGAGATAAAGTGTGATAGAAATGTGAATGACAAACTGTATGTGTGAGGTAACTGGAAAAATTCAAAAATACTACATTTGCAAACATTTATGCATAGCTTCAGTAAGTGATAAAATATGAGAAGTAGACTGAAATGGTATGGATATGTACATAAATGACTAATATATTATATAGTTTCCAAGTTGATTTTTTTTTTTTTGGAAAAGAGACAACAGCACCCATTCCATTGTGGCATCAGATGCAAGCTTGATACTATGAGTTGAATCAATCAGTGTAGAAGATATAAAGGATAGACAAGATCAAAAAACCCTATTTAGTGTAATGCATTTAAGAAATTAGAATATCACTAACTATAAATTCTAAAGTTCAAAGGTGAGACAAGATTTACAAATCTTCTCCAAATAGTTAGGAGTAACATGGCTTGGAATCCAAACATAACACAACATAGCTTCTCAAGTTTTTAATCTAGAAAAATGATAAGGAGAGTGAAAATGGGAGAGTGAAAGGCAAAGTGAATGACGTGACACTTTGCATGCAGTATCCCGACGATTCACTGTGCAGGTATAGTTGATGACGCAGGAAGGCGCGATGGTTCCAAGCATAATCGAACGTGTGCATGTAAAGTGTCACGTCATTCACTTTGCTTTCACTCTCTCATTTTCACTCTCCCTATCATTGCTCTTTAATCTATGAGCAAGTATCAGTTATAAATACACTTCTTTATCCATACCTAATTGTTTGCATATGCATAGAAGCAACAATTTCCTCCTCCGGCAATAACTCCAACCTCAGTGGCCTAGATGTGTATAAATGAATCAATGAGATAATAAAAATTATTTGAGGAAAAAAATAAATACTGTTAACATAGTATGAGACAAGACAGCACTTAAGATTGGAACTGAATAAGGGTTATAAACTAGATGTGTATAAATGAATCAATGAGATAATAGAAATTATTTCAGGAAAAAAAACAAAATGAATTACTATTAACATAGTATGAGACAAGACAGCACTTAAGATTTGAACAGAATAAGGGTTATAAACTAAGAAACGCATTGCTATAATTCATGACTGTAGTATAATTGTATAACAGATCAATGTTATTACAAAATCAAATTCAATACAAAAATTTGATACTAATAAATAATAATCAGAATCATTCAAATATCTACATACTAAGAAAAAATCCAAAAGAAACCAAGACTCCAGGTTCACCAGATGCGATATAAAAATCTTACATAAGTAGTGGCTGTAAGTTCAAGATGGTTGAATGTGACAGCTGCTCAAAATTATATTTTTCATCCGCGGCATGCTGATCAAAAACAATGGTCAGTGTCTCGGAAAATTTTGTTGTACAAATATTTATCTTAATGAGTTATAAATACTAAAGTCAAGATTGTTAAGAATCAAGACCATCAAAGAAATGGTTTCTCTAGCACAAGGCAAGATCAAGGATATTGCAGTGGAACTTAAATCACAGGAAGTTTAAGAGAAGAAGTGCTAACCTGATCGATGATAAACAAGTCTTGATCCATCTTTCCAATTATAAAACCAAGATTGAATTGCCCAACCACCTGAACCATGGACAGATATCAAATATGTGCAAAGATATAAGTATCTGAATGAAAGTGCAGATAACGCACAAAAACATATTCATCAAAATGTCAATGGATAATACATGAAACAACTAAGAGATAGATGGAAAAGAAACAAGTAAATATGATGCCTGCCAAAAGCATATGCTCCTCTCTTGAATGATGCAAATTGTGGAAAAATAAAAACAATTTCTATTCACATACAATCATGAATCATTGATTGTTTTGAAAGAAATTCACAGAAATAGTTTTGGATAAATATGCCTCATGTGCTATTTTCTATTTTTAAGTACCATCAAGAATTTGAATGTGAAATATTGTGGGAATACTTAATTTCAATGTCCAGAAATATAATTTTTCAGCATTTCTATCTACAGACCCAAAAACTATCTGGCATCTATTTCCCTGTTATAGCTCCTGTTGGTTTAACCATCACCCATTGAAGAGGCTAGTCAGCAAGGATGGACTAAACTTTTTTTAATGTGTTGATGAATTAAACAATTGTATGCTTGAATATAACAAGTAATCAAGGTTCTAAAATTCGCTAGGCAGATCATGGCGGAAAGCCAAAATTCTGTCATAAACAAATGACGGATGGCATGGCAGACTATGGCGGAAGTCATGGCAGCCATGATAAAAAATATATAAAATATATATATTATATGCAAAAATTAAAATAAAAGCTGCATAATATTACAAAAAAAAATTCTAACAACATATAAATAGAATAAGAAATCTAATTGATAGAAAATCATAGAATAAAGTCATAAATCTCATAAGAACATATCAAAAATCTCAAAATAACATAATAAGTCTCTTAAGACTCATACCACAATAAGTCTCATACATAACCCAAAATATCAAAATAACATAAAATATCTAATACTCTAATCCTCCTCCTCAACTCCAACATAATCATTTTCATTGTCTTCTACTAGGACATATCCTTCTTCTTCTCCTCCTTCTGACTCCTCAAAATAATTTCTAATTGTTCTTCTTCCGATTCTACAAAATCATCTTCAAATTCTGGTTCGTCATCATCATCATCTACAACAACTGCTTTTCTCTTTCCTTTTGAAATTGAATTTGCACTTGAACCCTTCTTAGAAGTTCTTGCAATTGTAATACCACTTGAGGGATCCTTTCTTGTCATAGATTTTCGTCGAATATATATTCTAGGCTCTCAAACCCCTGAAGTGTCATAAACAGTGGCCCAATTTAAAATGTCATCATCATCAAACATCATCTCATCCCCAGCATCTTCTTCAATATCATCGTCCATCTCTCCAATCAACCACTTATTACATACATCAATATCATTGAGTGTAATTGGATCAATCGCATCTCTAAGATTATACCGTTGTTTGATTTGTTGGTTATACTTCACATAAACCAAGTCGTGCAATTTTTTGTGCTCAAGCCTATTTCTCTTCTTTGAATGAATCTGCAACATTAATATTATTAAGGAAGTATTAATTAGTTTCTTCCTAATTTCTATTACAAAATAATAGGCTTAGCCATCAAAATGAAAGAAAAATGAGATAACGAAAATTACATGCTCAAACACACTCCAATTGTGTTCACATCGAGATGCTCTACATGTCAAACTCAAATTTTGATGGCTAGTCATTGCCAATTTGGAATCGAATGGTCATACATTCGCCACCATTGAGCTACAAAAATTGAAAATATTTAGATGTTATGTCTTAAATTTAAATGTTATACTTAAAAGAACTTAAACTAGACGTTGAATTGTTTTTAACCTGAGCAATAGTTTTTCTTTGTGATTTTGCAAAGTCATTGTCAAACATACCACCACCAGCCTTATAAATTGGCAGCTCTAGTAGTATCTTTTATTGCACATCTCTACTTGGCACTAGAGCTGTCAAACAGGTCAACCCGTGGCGGGGCGGGTCGGGTCGGCCCGTAGCGGGTCGGCAATTTGGCGGGGCGGGGGCGGGTCGACCCGTCATCTAGGCGGGTTGGGAAATCCCCAACCCAACCCAATCCAAGGCGGGTCGCGGATTAGGCGGGCCAACCCGCGAGCCCATCAAAATATTTTTTAAAAATTTAAAAAAGTAAAAAAAAAATCATATATTTAGGTTTCATCAATCTAATATATCAAAAAATATATTTTTTAAATGTAAATGGATACAAACGAGTACTCATGTGATGAAAAGTATTATTTTTTATTTCAAAATTATAACAAAGAAAGATAATAAATTGTCATAAAACTTGACTAACATGTGGTTCTCAACCCGCGGGCCAACCCAAGCCCGTCGCGGACCGACCCGTGCGCGTCGCGAGCCTAGGCGGGATGGCCGGCGGTGGGCTTTGGTTATTTAAATTCTAACCCAACCCGCTTAAATTGGTTGACGGGGCGGGCCAACCCGACGGGCCCAACCCAAATTGACAGCTCTACTTAGCACCAACCTCTTGATGCAATCATACAACCCATTTGTAACCTCCAAATCAAACTCCACTTAAGGGTTTTCATAGAAAAACTCTGGGTTTAAAAAGTGGCCAACCACATGCAATGGACGATGAAGTTGGCAAGTCCATCTTTCATCAATGATTGCAAACACATCCTTATATTGCTTTCATTGTTTTTGAAAGACTTCATAATGGCTTCTTTGGCCTTATCCATTGCTTCGTAAATATATACCATGGTTGGTCTTCTTTCTCCATCAACAAGACGAAGCACTCGCACTAAAGGAGTCATGACTTTGAGAGTAAAAACAACATGGTTCCAAAATGAAGGCATAAGAATAACTTTTGTTGCTTGCTTCCCCTTAACATCCTTAGACAACTTGTTTTAGAACCACTCCTCAGAAGTAAACATTTTTCTAAGATTTGTTTTCTCTTGATGAAGCTTTCTAATGATAGAAAGGATGTTGCAAATCTAGTGACCGTATGCCTTATCAATTCTCTCTTGTTTGTGAAATGTCTCAACAAGCTCAAAGTGCTTGAATGGCTATAGATAAAGCCAACAAGAGATATTCCCCTTCGAATTGTCTTCTTTATCAAGGGAAGCTTTCCAATGTCTTCAAGCATTAAGTCTATACAATGAGCTTCACAAAGAGTCCAATAAAGATTTGGTCTTTTTTCTTCCAACATCTTACCGACTAAAACATAGTTACTTCCATTATCTGTTATAACTTACACAATCTTTTCCTGTCCAATCTTCTCCACAAGAGCATCAAGTAACTCAAATAGCTTTTCACCGATCTTCACAAAATTAGATCCATCAATCGACCTTACAAACATTGTCCCGACAGGAGAGTTCGCCAAGAAATTGATCAAGCATCTTTGCTTTCTATCAATCCATGCATCTGACATAATAGAACAATCGTGTTTGCTCCAGTGTTCCTTATATTCTTTTAGTAGAGATTCAGTGTATTCCAACTCCTTCTTTAGTAGTGGAACCCTAATGTCATGATAACTAGGAGCTGAAAAATTTGGACCATAGGAATCGACGATTGTAAGCATATCTTGAAAGCTCTTCAATTTAATAATATTAAAGGATAAGCCCACTTGGTAACAAAAGAGAGCTATATACTGATGGACCCTTGCCTTTGTCTCTTTCTCACACTTTTCTCTTATATTAGCTTGCCTCAGTTTCTCCTTTCTTCTATCAATGGCAATTTCTGGTTTTCTACAATATAAGTCCATGGGCCCCTTCTTAGCAACCTTCTTGCTCCTTGAAACACTACTAGGTGTCATTGTCAATCTGTCTTCCTCATCTTCACTTTCATCACATCCTAGACTATCAAGATCAAAGTCTCTTGCAACTTCAAGGTTGCCTTGATTCATTTTTATAGTTGCATATGCCTTTTAAGCTCCTCTTTAACTTCACTTGGACACTTTGGGGCAAACTTTAACATTACCCTTCTTTCCTATTAGATGTTTTTTTACTCTAGTGATCCCTCCCCTTGTGATTTTTCCACAAAAATTGCACACAATATTATTTGTATCATCCTCTATCAATGAATGGCAATACTTCCACCCTGGATCAACCCTGTTAGCTGGCCTTGAAGAACTAGATGCAGCTTGTTCTTCATTTGTCATGCTAAAAATAAGAGGAAGACTAGATGACTGCTGCTAAAACCATTTCATACATGGCAGCAGTGTTAAAAATAAATGAAGATATAGAGGAATTAAAAAAAATAGGTAGAAAATGACTGTTGGAATAATATTTTTGTGTGAAAACCAGAGAGGGTGTAGAAAACGGGAGAAAAAGTGAGAAAACATGGCTGCTCACCGGAAAACAGTATTTGCCTGAGCTATGGGTCGTCGGAGGAGGATGGTCGCCGGTGAAGGATGGTCTCTAGAAGAAAATGATTGCTGGGAGAATATTTTCTTTTGTGAAAAAACAAAAAGGGTGTAGAAAACAGGGAGAAAAAGTAAGACAACAAGGTTGCTCACCGGAAAACAGTGTTCGCCAGAGTTGTTGGTCGCCGGAGGGAGGTTGCCGGAGAAGGGTGGTCGCCGGCTTGCCGGCCGCAAGCAAGAGTGGTTCACTAGATGAAAGGTTGAGAGGTTGAAGGCTTGGAACACAGCTGAAACTTTGTGAGTGGGGGAAGAGAACAACTCATTTTTAGGATTTAGGTCGGTCAGAAGACCCAACCCTTTTTTCGGTTCAACAAAAAAATATCCTCCATGGCCGCCATTTCTACCATGGCCGCCACGCAAATGCGGCGGTCATGGCTCGCCACACAAATCCACCATGCCATGAACATTAAATGACAGATTATCGAAAAAACGCCATGGCGAACCGCCATGGCGTCGCCATGGCTACCATTTGATAACATTGCTAGCGCCTAGGCTACCTAGGTAGGGACTAGACGCCGCTAGGGCAAGCCAACAAATCAATTTTCTTGTTGGACCAAAGTTTAGAGCTTATAAAACTTAAGCCCAACACAAAAAAAGGTTACATTTCAATTATTTTAATTGAGCTTTAATAATTAAAAGTTCAAACTAAAAAAAAAAAATCATGAAAACCTGCATTATTTTCGCGGTGCCTAAACAAATTGACCGATTAGTCAGCGCCTAGGGTCGCCTAATCCTGCCTAGGACCGCCTAATCCCAGCCTAGGCGCCAAGGCCGCCTACGCTGACCAACTAGCATATTTTTGGTGCAGCTAACTGGCACCTAGCGCCTAGGCGGCACCTAGGCAGCTGCCTAGGCCGATTTTTAGAACAGAGGAAGTAATAGTTGATAAAGGCAACTATACACTACCTGCATTTGCCCAAAATATTCTTTCTTGAAATATCTTTCCAACTCGCTAGTAGCTGCTTCCATACACTGTGCTTTCTCCTTCTCCCCTTCTGGTTGAGAATCCTTTATCACTGCAGCAGTATAGCACCTGAACAGGCGAACGATTAGAGAAAAATATTTAGTTAAACCCAAAATATGAGATCAAGTTCTAGTAACTGGCAGATTTAAAACTCAACCTACCTTGTCTTTCTAATTCGTCCATGCAATGTTTTCCATTGTGGCAGCTTTGTGAACTTAAATTGTATCTTTCTTCTAAGATCATCCATACTGAATTGCATAACAGAGCAAGTTTTTGAATCAGAACAAGGCTTTCGAGTATCATATCTTTCATTGAATGATTCAGTTGCAATTGGGCTTGATATACTTTCAGCCTTCATTTTTAGATCTTTGTCAGAACTCATAGTGACATCAGCAGGAGATGTATGCATATCCTGCAAACCTGAAACTTGCTGTAATAACAATATATCCAGTACATTTTGTAATAAGTTGTGACAAATTCCACAAAACTCTAGAGCGGCAAGAACTAAAGAAAAAATAAACTTAACATATTTAAAATTGAGAAGGATCTAAATGACTTAGACACTCCTAGGAATATGGTTTCACATACAAATCAGTAGTGGATAAGATATATAGCCAACCAAAAATATCCATAGTACCTACACGGCTTCTTGTTTTTGTAGAATTAACAAGGTAACGAACTTCAAAAAATCAACAACAAAGCATACCTCACTAGAACCTCTATCAAGAAACCTGCATTCACCAGGAAAGGAAATTTTTTCTCTATCAAAAGAAACAGGTGATGATTGGTCCTCTGGCAGTACTTTTTCACTACTTTTAGGTGAACCATCTCCAACACACTGATCGGATTCAGAGTATTCTGACATTATAGTCTGATTATCAAAACTGCATTTCCTGACCTGGCAAGATCTATTTCTCAATAAAGGTGTCTCAGACAAGACACTGCAACTATCCTCATGTTTCCTTTTGTTTGGAGAAAGAAAATTTGTAAGAGATGACTGAATGAGACCTAGACAAGCAGTTTTGTCATTCCTCGCAAGTTTAGCAGAGTTTTTCCGTTTAGCATCAATCTTAGAGCTTATCTTGTGAAAATCATTTAACTTCTTGTGGTGATAAAGAGGAGTTACAGATTCGTCTATTTCATGTGAACTACTGTCCAATTCTTTTGGCATAGACCCTTTTTCACAAAGAAAAATTTTTTCCTCGTTCAACTCTTGAACTCGCACATTTTTGGAGGATCACATTCCAAAAGTTCCTGATCACCATCTTCACTAAATAATCCTTTGGATGATGCCAAAGGGCCCTCTTCACCAGAAGCATCACATTTTTCCTTCTCGAGCTCTTCAATCCTATTAACAGCATAACTGAACCCATGAGAAAGATATATCTTCTCAATCTCTGCCTTAAGGGAGAGCATAAGTGCACCCTCATCAGAATAGAAAATTTTTCGCTTATCAGGAGTGACATTGACATCATATGATGTTGCTGGTATGGTAAAATTCAAGATCACAATAGGAAATTGTTTGGAACTTGAAGATCTGAATAATTCATTAACAAGTTTGCTGACCTTTGGCATATCAACAGGTCTTCCATTTACGAAGAAGTACTGTTTATATGCTGCTGTGCGACCACAGCCATTTTGAGGCTTTGAGAGAAAACCTTCAACTTTGCAATCTTCAGATAAGCTGAAATTCAGTGAATCTAAGGACTGGAAGGTACTCAGGCCAAATACATTAATAATATTATCTTTCAGTGAACTACTTCCTGACGTCTTCAATACCACAGACTTTGTATTTTTACCAGTTGTATTTGTGCAAAGCAACCGAACGCCCTTAGCAATAAGAGCATATGCCTGAGAAAAAGAAGAAAAATTATAGGCAATAAAGTAATTGTACATAAAAATAACAAAAGCTCATAATTGCCAAACAGAACATATTTTAAGAAGACTAATCAAGTGCTGATAATAAATGAGTGCAGAACGTTAAGGACTCTGACACATATTAAAGAAAGAACTAAAAAAAATATAGACTAAACAAGGATATATATTTATGGTAAACAAATAAAAAAACTAATAATGTGCAATTAACAGGAATTAAATCTCACATTCAGCAAAGAAACAAGCTTCCCAAATTCTCGCCGTATGTTCCGAGTAAATTCCTTGCATCGCACTGGCAAGGTGGAGAATAACTTCTCGACAGTCACAGTAGTTCCAACCTGTCGTGCAATTTTCTTCTCATTTGTCAGAAAACCAGAATGGTCAAAGACCAAATGTGTACCAAGTGCCTCATTTTTTGTTCTCGTATCAAGAGTCAAATCTCCTAACATACAAAGAGAGTTCAGTGCTTCTCCTCTGAAGCCAAAAGTTGTCAAACAGTGAAGATCAGAAAACATGGATATCTTAGATGTATGATGTTTACGAGCAACAACCTGAAACAATCAAAAAACAGCAATTTCTAAGTAATAAATCAAAACAACCTAAGTAATAAAGTAAATGTACATGGATGCCCTGAACTAGAGAAAACTGAAATACTATTAAATTAAACAGAAAGTGAAATGAGGGATGAAGAGAAATATGATAATGAGAAAAAAAATCCAAACTTTCTTTACCCTACTTAATATTGATCCACCTCCACTAAGTGTGAGCTATCTAACATTTCACTTGTCATACCCCTCACAAAGATTCCAGAAGACCTTGAAGTCTTGGACAATATTCAAGCTCAGACACAATTGGTATCAGCACATAGACCTCATTTCTAAGAAACATGGGCAAGGAGATTTTTTTTCGTGTGTTATGATACAAGAGGTGCATGAACAAGGATTATAAGTAGCAAGTGAAGAGGCATTCATTATTTGCAATTTGATTTTTGGGTGTATTCATTCCAGTAATGACGAACCAAAAGTCAACTGATCGATACAGATGTCGAAAGCTACCTGAAAATTTTCTGGCGAGATGCCACAGCCATTGTCTGCGACTTTGAAGGACTCTTTCCCATATTCTTTCAGATTTATCTCAATACTGGTCGCACCGGCGTCTAAGCTATTCTCCAGCAACTCCTTAACTGCTGAACGAAGGTCCAAAATCACTTGCCCCGAAGAAATTCTGTGGACTACCGCCTGGCTAATCGGCTTTATGAGGTGCGAAACATCCTCTTTTTCCATTCTCAGGCGATTCGACCTAACAGGCGAGTCGCCCTGTTACTCGACAATAGTTTATAGTACATCATGAGGAAAGAATACCTGAAGGCGTGCTGCCGTCCTCGAGTTACAATCCACAAAAGAAGATGGGGGCCGACGGAGAGTTTCCGGTTACAGAAGCCGAGAATCCAATGCCGACGAGGCGAGCGGGAAGGAAGTGAGAGACGGTGGATCGGTCATCCCCGAAGTAAGAAGGCGCAGAGGAGAGCGACAAAGATCGGGTTGGAGCGCGAAGAAGTGATCGCGAAATAGCGAAGGAAGGAGCCCTAGGAACTGGGAGCGTCTGGCGGCAAATAGACGCTCTCCAGTTCGCTAAATAGAGAAAAACAAAAAAAACCTGAAGTTTCGCAAAAAAATTGAGGGTTTATGTTATAAACATAGGATTCAAGGGGTGTAAAGAGGATTTATGTTATAAATTTTTTATTATAAACTCCACCTCCCTAGCAGGGATAAAATTTATAATTTTTTTTATAAATCAATTTCAAGATCTTAAAATCAGATTATACTCGTTTTTTTTTATATGTAGAGAGATTTGAGAGGTTTTTAAAATGAATAAAATTTTTAATTTTTAATGTGGTAGTAATATAATAAAATATTAAATTTCTTTTTTCATTGCCATAAAAAATAGATTACATTGATTTTACGTATTTTTACCGTCTAATCTCAAATTATAGAAAGATAGGTAAACAGTATATTATCTTGATTTTACGTGTCTTTATCGTCTAATCTCAATTGTAAAAGATGATTCGTTCACTTTTAACACTCACGTCAATCCGTCCATGGTCAACATGGAAGAATAAATTACGGAGATTACTAACCCAGATGTTGTAGCTAGCGCATGGGAAAATAACATACTGACTTTGTCAAGATTTGATCGTAAACATTTTAATGATAATACTCATACATTAACTATCATCCATAGACATTTTAAGTCTAATCTCAAATCATAAGAAGAGAAATAAATAATAAGATAAAGAAGAAATTACTAAATGATTAGAATCATTTATAATCAATTATCCAGTAACTAATTAACTAAAGACGAAAGAATTTTTATTGAACATGTGATCGTGAATTACATATATTCCAATTTTTTCCGCATAATCGATTATCCAGTGGCTAAGATTAAAGAAATTTTATTGGACATGTGACCGTGAATTACACGTATTCCAATTTTTCCATGCGGATCCTATTAAGAATTATAATTTCATCCTAATGAATAGAGAATCGATATCCAACTGAATAAAGGAGGATATAGAAAAAAAAATTTAAATACGATTACATAATTGAGTATTTAGGTACGGATATTTTTAGATATAGATATGGAGGCAGATGTGATAACATTATATTTATATCCTATCATATATATATATAGAGAGAAAGTTGCTGCCCTGCGTATCAAGCGCTGTAGAACACATGCACGACGTGATCTGAGGTGTCTCTGATCAGAAAAAAAAATCAAATTGAGGTGCCTCGCAGTTTAATTTCTTTTTAAAAATCAACATTTCCTTCGATAAATCTTAAATATCTATAATATAACCTGTGAGTATTTAAATTCTTTTCGTTTGAACATTATAACTCAAAAGGGACTAAACTCTATAAGAAAATCTTATTAACTTAAACCCACTATAACCCAATTCATAAATCCTAAATTTTAGACGTTAAGTACTTATAATATTCCTCATGAGCATCTAAATTTTTTTCGTTTAAAAACTATGACCCAAAAGGGACGACTAAACCTTAAGGGGAAATCTTATTAGCTTAAATCCACTACGACCAACATTTAAATCTTAAAATCTTAAACCCTAAATATACCCAAAAAAATTTAAAATAAAAAATCTTACTATATGAAAAAAAAGGCATGGAAGATGCATGGATAGGAGGCGCCTTCCGTCAAGTCTGCACGAGCTCGCAATGGAATGTCCGCAGCATATCAAAATTACACTCACACACACACACACACTACACACACACACACACACGATTTTCGTCTTGGAAAAAAAATTAGTTTGCCTTTTTATCCGATCACCAACACCTATCTCATCTTATTTTTCACTAAAAATGCTCATCCAATCGAAGGATCACGAGACGAGGAAGAACAGATAATGACATAGAAAAATTTATTTTTAAAAAAAATGATAAATAGTAATAGGATGATGGGTAGGATATGAATACCCGATCTTCCGACGAATATAGCTAAATATCCGATAAATATGAGAATGAGTATATAAAATTATATTCAAATCCTACCCATTGTCTTAGATCAATGAACCACTGTCGCAATTCTATCGTCGCAAGTCACTACACCTCTTGATAAGACAAATGATTCTGCGAATATTTCGTGGCGGTCGACTCGACCACAGTTCGGAACAGACGATTCGATGGTTCGAAACCACTGGTTTGACGGTTCATGGGACGTCGACCCTTAACCTTAACCGCCCAAGACGGTTACGGATCACGATTTGGAACCATCGATTCACAGTTCGCAATAATTTGGGATTATTATATTAAAAAATTAAAAATCAAAATATAAAATTTATTTTAAAAAAAGGCTTGCACTTATTTAAGTTGTCTACTTATCCCCTTAGATTGTTTGGTGAGAGGTAATCACCCTTGTAATATAATTAGGATTACATTACAAGATTGATTATTTATTTGGTATCGTTTTAAAATTATAACGTAATATAATCTGCATTACAAAAGCAAAGTAAAGTTTGTAATCTGGATTACAAGACCAACAACATATAATCCTAGATTACATTTCAGGTCCAATTACATTATAGGCTTAATTACATTACCCCTAACCAAACATAGTCATTAGGGTATAAAGGAATCAAAGCCAACGTAGTTCTTTTATATTTTTACTCTTTTACAATTTACATCACTTCCTTCCATTTCCTCTCGTCCCCATTATATTCGTTCCTTCGGTATTAAATTCTTCGACTTTGTCTTCTGAAAGTTACATTCTTTGGATTCTTTTCTCGGCTTTAGTCCAATTGTCTAGTAATGCTTGAGCTTGTTGCATGTTATTCCATGAGACAACACCACCATTCAGCAAAATAAGTATAACCCGATGTGGATTTTCTGTCATCCAGGTCTCCTGCTCAATCTACATTTGTGTAGCCTTTCAAGCTCAACTTTGATCCTTGGAAGCAGAGACAATAATTTGTCATCCCTTTGAGATATTTGAATATTCTCTTCACTGTTTTCCAGTGTCTCGATCCTGAGTTTGACTGGAAATGACTAACCAAGCCAACAACATAGTTGATATTAGGACGTGTACACAAAATAGTATACATTAAATTACCAATGGCACTGACATATGATTTTTTCTTCATGTCGGTTATCTCATTAGGAGTCTTGGGATATATACTTATGCTCAGAACAGTACCTCGCGCTACAGGAGTTTGTTCAATGTTGCAATTTGACATCTTAAAGTATTGCAACATCTTAGTAATATAAGTCTCTTGAGACAAACCCAAAAGTCTTTTTGATCGATCTCTAATTTTCTTTACCCCTAAGATGTCCTCAGCTTCTCCCATATCTATTATGTCAAATTGTGATGAAAGTCATGATTTGATTTCTATCACAAAATATATGTCATTTCCAGCTATTAGCATATTATCAACATATAACGATAAGATGACTATCTTTCCTTTATCCTCCTTGAGGTAAACATAATGATCCTCATTGATCATTTCAAAACCATAAGATAAAATGACTTCATTAAATCTTATGTTCCATTTTCTTGACACTTACTTTAACCCATATATAGGCTTTTTAAGTCTACATATTTTATCCTCTTGGCCTTCAGCAATATAACCTTCTGGCTGTGCTATATAGATTTCCTCGTCAAGATTATCATTAAGGAAAGCTGTTTTTCACATCCATTTGATGTAATTCCAAGTTATAATGTGCTCCTATTGCTAAAATGGCACATATTGACACAAATTTCACAACAGGGGAAATTGTCTCTTCAAAATCAATACCCTCCACTTGGATATATCCTTTTGCAACTAGACGAGCTTTGTATATATTAATCGATCCATCTGCCTTCCTCTTGATTTTGAGAATCCACCTATTCCGAATAGCCCTTCGGCCCAGAGGAAGATCGACTAAATCCCAAACTTCATTTTTTTCTCATAGACTCCATTTCTTCATCTATTGTAATTCTCCATTTTTCTCTAACTGAGCATCTCAATGCATCCTCAACTGTTCGAGATTCCTCATCGTTAATAGGGAGAATCGCTAATGCCTCATTTTCAATGTTAAATCTATTGAGGCAATCAGCCCAAGAATGATCGGGAAGATCATATTTTGATGTGTGTGCCAATATGTTTAAGGTTAGGGTGTTGGTTGTATTTGATATGTGTGATTAAGTTTGCAGGACTTAGAGAATCACACTTGGGAAACATATCCGAGGAACGAGAGCCGAGGGAGGAGAGCTCCAAGGGCAAGCCGGGAAGTGGACTTCAAGGGCACACATGAAGGGTGGCATGGAGGCAAGCCGAGGGAAGGCTTGTGTGCGCATCCGAGGGACGATAGCCAGAAGAAGATGACTTCAAGGAGCGAGCCAAGGGAGCATACCTGAAGGCGTACGTGAAGGAGAGTGTTTGGAGAGGTTGTAAGTGAGTTGAGAGCCAAGGCAGTCGACTGGCCAGAGGGCAGTCGACTGCAAAAACTCACAGAGAGTTTACAGTCTCGGACCAGTCGACTGCCCCAGGGGCAGTCGACTGGTAACCCCGAAAAACTAGCCGTTGGCTAGCATTTAAGGCTAGACCAGTCGACAGGGGCAGTCGATTGGTAACCCCGAAAAATTAACCGTTGGCTAGCATTTAAGGCTAGACCAGTCGACTGCCAAATGGGCAGTCGACTGGTGCGGGTCTGGACAGCTTGATAAGCTGTCTTGTTCTCTTATTTAAAGGAGACTTCTTGGCACAAGTTAGGGACGGTTCTCTACTGTACCGAAGTGCTGCTAGTGCTCCATCTGATCTACTCTTCCTCTAGTCTTCATCGTGATCTTGTAAAGAGGAAGAAGACAATGTTTGTAAAGGTTTCTCCACCTTTGAAGGAGGATTTCATAGTGGAGAGTGTGTAACCATGTGGATCCTTGGATTAGTCACCCGTTGGGTGGATACCAAGTAAAAGTAGTATGAGTTAGCATTGGATCTTATTATTTTCATTATATTTTGTATTGTGCTAACCCTATTGTAGAAAAAAGTCGAGCCATCGATCCTAACAAGTGGTATCAGAGTGCAAGGACGCCTTCAACGGACTAACCGCCAAGAAGAGCAATCATTGAAATGGCTGGCTCGCATATTCAACCGCCTAAATTCGAAGGAGAATTTTCATGGTGGAAGAAGCGAATAGAGGTATTTTTCAACACCGACTTTGATATAATGCTAATAATGGAAAATGGTGGTTTTGAGATACCTAGGGATCAAGAAAACAAGCTTCTTGAGAAAGTAAGGTGGAGCAAAAAGCAAAAGGATGATCACTTGGCAAACTCAAAAGCCTTGCATCATTTACTTAGTGTGCTCCCCCAACAAGAAGTGACACGGATTGGAAACAACTCAAGTGCCAAGGACTTATGGGATAAGTTGGTGGAACTTCATGAAGGCATTTCGGAGGCGAAGATGGCAAAAAGAGATCTTCTTCGGTCCCAACTAAATAACATCAAGCTCGACAAAGGGGAGAAGGTAACAAGCTTACATGCTAGATTTAAAGAAATTCTTAATGGGCTAACAAGTGTAGGAGAACAATTACCCAACCGAGACATCTTGATGAAAGCAATCAATGTCTTCCCAAGAACATCAACATGGAGTTCAATGGTGGATTCATACTACATCTCAAAGGACCTAGAGAAAACGTCTCTAGAGGAGTTTTTCTCAACCTTGGAGCTTCATGAGACTCGAGTTGGAGGAACAATTGAAGATTCATACTACAAGCCAAAGAGTATAGCCCTTGTGGCAAACAAGAGAAAAGGTAAGAAGAAGGAGATCTCATCATCCGATTCTGAGGAATCTAGTGCTTCCATGGGTAGTGATGCGGAAGCCTACATGGTAAAAAAGGTAAGAAAAGCATTTAAGCAATTTTCTACTAACAAGTCTCATGGTAGGAGAGAATCAAGAAGCAAACATAAATCAAGAAAGATTATTTGCTACAACTGCCAAGGAGAATGACACATGAGAGATGAGTGTCCTCTCTTGAAAAAGAAGGAAGAAAAGAAGAAAGAGGGAAAGAAGAAATCAAAGGAGAAGGAGAAGAAGGTACAAAATTTGAAGGCCACATGGGATGATCCATCTTCATCGGAGGAGGAGCACTTTGTATCCCATTTTGCATTAATGGGAATTGATGATCTTGCCTCCACAGCATCAGAGTTTGAGGAGGAGAAAACTCGAGTGAAGATGAAGGAAGTTCTGGTGAAGGGGGAGGCTCTACCTCGGAATCCAACTTTTCGGTAAGTGAGGTACATAACTTACCCATATCTATTCTTGTTAAAATTATTTCGAGTACTAGTGATGATTTAGTTGATGCTAAAAAGAAGATTAAGTGCCTAAAAAGGGAAAATTGCATGTTAAAGGATATATTAGCATCAATGGAAATTAAGGACAATGAGCATGCTTCTTCTTCTAACTCAAATGACTCATTTTTAGAAGAAGAAAATAAGGATTTAAGGAAAAGGTAGATAGCCTTACCCAAGCACTTAGGAAGTTTGAAGTTGGCTTAAAAACATTAGATATGATTATTGGGAGCCAAAGAGCAAGCTTTAGGAAAGAAGGATTAGGGTTTGGGAAGTCTAGCAATGGGAAAACCTATCATTGTCTAATTGCTAGAGGTCAAGCAAAGACCAAGACCCTTAGTAAGAAATGGATCCCCAAGGAGTACTTGGTTAACCCAATTAGGAAACATTACTATTGGGTACCAAAGTCAATCCTCAAGGGTTAGAGGATTTGGGATAAGTCAACCATGATATAAGAATTTCAAATTTTTGAAATTTGGTTGACTTAAGATATTGAGGGGGAGGTTGTGGCCCATGATAAAAATTCATGATGAATTGGACAATAATGGGGCTTACATTGAAAACATCTCATATTACTTAGTTAATGATTGTGCTCTTACATATGAGATGTTAGGATGATACATGTGGTTCACTTGTTCTTATGACATAGTTTTGAATCATAAAATGTATCAAAATTATTGAAAATAGACCAATCATGGGGAAGACATGTGTTTAATTAATGGATACATTGCCCAAAGATCATGGTTGGACATTTTAAGTATTTGAAAACCATTTAATGTTTTATTTATGTTGGCATGATCTTGAAACATGTATAAGTTCATAACTGAATTGGAAATTTGATACAAAATTAGTGTTTTCAAGGATTTTGGGACTTTAGTCAAAGGTCAAGCATGTTTGAATTTTTTTTTTGATTTGATATTTTTCCTTGATAGAGTATGGTATATCAAACATGCCTGTAAATTTTTACAATTTTTGAAATTTTCTGAAATTTTTTTGAGGGTTTCTGAAATTCGGCTCAAAAGCTGAAAAGTCTGACTGAAAGAGTATCAGTCGACTGCCCCTTGGGGCAGTCGACTGGCACATCAAATTTCAGCTTCTGAAACTTTTTCAGAAATGAGTCATTCCCTCAGTTGATGCCATAGGTTAGTATTGCTATAGACAATCATTTTTGATGGTGTCAAAGGGGGAGAATGGATAGTTTAAGTTAGATTTTTAACTTGAATTGGGTGGTTTAAGTTAAATTCTTGACTTAATATTGGATTATGATGAAAATGACATAGATTAAGGGGGAGGTTACCTCTTAAGGTTACATTTTCAATTTGCTACTGTTATTTATTGTTATTGTTGACTGGTATAGTTTATCCCTAACTTAAATATGTTGCTACACATCAAAAAGGGGAGATTGTTGAGGCAATCAGCCCAAGAATGATCGGGAAGATCATAGTTTTGATGTGTGTGCCAATATGTTTAAGGTTAGGGTGTTGGTTGTATTTGATATGTGTAATTAAGTTTGCAGGACTTGGAGAATCACACTTGGGAAACATATCCGAGGAACGAGAGTCGAGGGAGGAGAGCTCCAAGGGAAAGCCGGGAAGTGGACTTCAAGGGCACACATGAAGGGTGGCATGGAGGCAAGCCGAGGGAAGGCTTGTGTGCGCATCCGAGGGACGATAGCCAGAGGAAGATGACTTCAAGGAGCGAGCCAAGGGAGCATACCTGAAGGCGTACGTAAAGGTGAGTGTTTGGAGAGGTTGTAAGTGAGTTGAGAGCCAGGGCAGTCGACTGGCCAGAGGGCAGTCGACTGCCAAAACTCACAGAGAGTTTACAGCCTCGGACCAGTCGACTGCCCCAGGGGCAGTCGACTGGTAACCCCGAAAAACTGGCCGTTGGCTAGCATTTAAGGCTAGACCAGTCAACTGCCAAATGGGCAGTCGACTGGTGCGGGTCTGGACAGCTTGATAAGCTGTCTTGTTCTCTTATTTAAAGGAGACTTCTTGGCACAAGTTAGGGACGGTTCTCTACTGTACCGAAGTGCTGCTAGTGCTCCATCTGATCTTCTCTTCCTCTAGTCTTCATCGTGATCTTGTAAAGAGGAAGAAGACAACGTTTGTAAAGGTTTCTCCACCTTTGAAGGAGATTTCATAGTGGAGAGTGTGCAACCGTGTGGATCCTTGGATTAGTCACCCGTTGGGTGGATACCAAGTAAAAGTACTGTGAGTTAGCATTGGATCTTATTATTTTCATTATATTTTGTATTGTGCTAACTCTATTGTAGAGAAAAGTCGAGCCATCGATCCTAACAAAATCTTCTCCGAGGAATAATCTTGTGACTACTCCTTCACAAGTCAGACTGTTGAGAAACTGAAACTGATTTATTCATTGGCAAATCACTCCCACTAGGTTGACTAGATTTAAGTTTCTCTTGTGATACCTGATTTGTTGATAAAAGAACAATATCCTCCTCTATTGCAAATAATAGAATTGACTTATCAACTTCACCTCTTGTTGGGAACTCAATTTCAAGAAAAATAGCATCTCTTGACTTTATTTCAGAGACGGCTTCATCTTGTTGCTCACCAATGAATACATAACCTTTAGAAGTATCAAAATACCTTATAAAGATACACTTTTTACCCCTTGCTCCTAGTTTTCTATATTTATGAGTCTTATCATGAACATAGGCAGCTGACCCCTAAGGTCTCAGATTACTCAAATCTGATTTTTTGTCTGTCCAACGTTCATATAGAGTAGATGGAACAGACTTAGATGGTACTTAATTAAGTATATAGGTAGCAACTAATAATGGATTTCCCCGATAGGAAATTGGCAAATTAGCTAGAGACATCATAAACCTGACCATATTTAGAAGAATTCAATTTCTTCTTTCGGCAACCACATTTTGCTGTGGAGTTCCAGGGATTGTTAGCTGTCTAATAATCCCTTTCTCATTATATGTTGTCTTAAACTGATCAGACAAATATTCACTTCCATGGTCTATGCGTAAGGTTTTAATCTTACGATCCAATTGATTCTCAACTTCGTTCAAATAACGCTTGAAGCAATCTAATGTTTCATATTTATAAGAAATCAAATACACATGACCAAAACGTGTGAAGTCATCAATAAATGTAATGAAATAGGAACCTTTATGTCTAGCCTTCACATTCATTGGATCATATATGTCCGAATGAATTAATTGCAATGGTGAATCAACTATAATAGTCTTATCAAATGGTTTCCTAGTTATTTTTCCAGTAAGACATTGCTCACATATAGATAAATTAATCTTAGTGTGAGTGTCTAATAGACCCACTTTAGCTAATTAATTCATCCGTTCTTGTCCAATATGCCCTAGTCAAAATGCCAAACTTCCTCATTAATATTAGTATCACTAGTAAAAGCAATGTTTGAAAAATAACTATTAATTTCATAATTAATATCTTGTTCTACATTAAGAACCATGAAATCATTCATTACATAACCACATTTAATTAACACAGAATTAATACGAAGTTCCACATAATGACTGTAAAAGTTTATACAATAGCCTAAATCAAGAAGACTAGTTACTGGAACTAGATTCCGTCGAATCTCAGGAGCATAAATGACATCATGCAAAAACAAGATATGCCCACCATGTAGGTTGAGCTTGCAAGTGTGAACTCCTTTGACTTCAATCCTTGCATTGTTTCCCCCATATATCCATTTGTTGTCAACTGGTACTCAACGATACTCCATATATGTAGCTCGATCATAAGCTATATGGTTCGTTGCTCCTGAAACTATAATCCACAAAAAGATAAGAATCAGCTAATAACACTAAATTAGTTGTTGGTGCTTGGATGACTAGAGAGGGGAGGGGGTGAATGTAGCCAGACACAAACTTCTTGAACTTTTAAAGGGTTCTCTGCACTTAGGGTTAGTTGCAGCGGAAGCAATACAAAAACAGAGAGATGCACAAACGAAACCCTAAACTAAGCACAAGCACAAAACGCTAACAAAGAGGATTTACAAGGTTCGAGGATAACTTGCCCCTACTCCTTGGCGTGCCCGTGAGGTGGGCGATCCCTTGATCGTCGGCAGATCAAGCCCCAGAAAATCTGGATAGAATGAAACCTCCTTCTCGGTGGAGTAACCTCTCCACAGCGTTTCAACAGAATAAAGAAATTAAGCGCAGTGAAACAAAAGGAAGCTTACAGAGCACTTAGGACAGAAAGAACACAAGCGAACTCCTCACCAAGCTCCACTCAGCACAGATCTCACGCAAGAACTCCCTGCTCTTAGTGTCTTCTTGCTGATGAACTCGCCAAGCTCCTTGTTTCTTCCAAGTGCTCAAGTATCAGAATGTTGCTCAAGATTTATAGTTGCTTGCTCAAAGAGATGTCGTAACAAGGTCAAGAACTTCTCAATCGTTTCTCTTCGTTAGTTGCAGAGACTTCTTCGCCACCAAGCTCTTAAGTCTCCGCTCACTGATCCCAGGCCACAACCACCTCTCTGCAGCTCCCAGTTGCTCAACTGCAACTGCCCAGCTACCCTGACCTCTCCTGGACTCCCTGAGCTTCCCTCAGCCGAGCCACAGTCAACATCTCAGTTGCGCAGTCGTCTGTTGAAACCTGAGAAGGAAAACTGCCAAACCTGATGAAGCAAAAGCCTCCGTTTGACTCCCCTTGAGTGAACCTGAGTTATCTGCACACTTAGCAGGTCATTAGCACAGCAAATCAACAGAGGATCAAATATCAGAAGACTCTGAACAGGTATCAGTAGGAAATCAGAACGCAATCAGAACTCTGACAGCGCTTTTGAATTAAAGCTGTCAGCTACTGATCGGTCACCGGACCGATCATAGTGACTCCTGATCAGTCACCAGACCGATCAGAATGGGTTCAGACCGATCTGGCTCCAGCCTGATCGGTCCCCAGTGAGAAATCAGAAATCGCGACTTCTTCGTGATCGATCACCAGATCGAACCCAAGTCATGGATTGGTCACCAGGCCGATCCACCCCATTGCAGGGTGTTTTTCTAGATTCGCAACCCAAGCCTTCTGATCGGTCTCCAGACCGATCAGGATGTGGCCTGATCGGTCCGGGGACCGATCAGAGCACCTCCTGACCGATCAGGCTCCAGCCTGATCGGTTATAGTGAGAAGCTCGCGACAATTGATCGTTCACCAGAACGATTTGAATAGTCTCCCTGATCAGTCACCAGACCGATCAGGAGCCGAACAGAACACATCCAAAGTCTCTGTATGCTCCCTGATCGGTCACCAGACCGATCAGACATCACTGGATCGGTCACCAGACCGATCCACGAAGGAACTCCGTGCCAACTTCCCTGATCAATCACCAGACCGATCCAGGCAAGGCCAAATCCACTCTAAGTCAAGAGAACGGGCTCTCAGCCTTCTCTGACTCGTGCTCAGTCCCCCGGACCAAGACTCCATGCCCAGTTTTACTCACCGGGACTTCATCCAACCTAGCTTCCCAAGCTAAGACCTGGCTTCACTCACCAGGATTTCAGTCAGCCTAGCTTTCCAAGCTAGGACCTGGCTTTCCAAGCCAGGGTTTCATCCAACCTAGCTTCTCAAGCTAGGACCTGGCTTCCCAAGCCAGGATTTCATCCAACCTAGCTTCTCAAGCTATGACCTGGCTTCCCAAGCCAGGATTTCCACCTAGTCCCACAATTATCTCATTAACCTAAACTAAAATCGGTGTCAACACCAAAACAACAATCAGGGTCAGACTGCATCAACAATCTCCCCCTTTTTGTTGTTTGACAACCCGATTTTAAGTTTAGGAATTTGAATTCAATTGTCTCAAATTTCAGAATCGTAGGAGAATCAGGATCCTCCCCCTACAACAGTTAAACTTGTAGTAGTCCTAAACTTAACCAACCACACTCTCCCCCTTTGTCAAACATCGAAAAGGGTGTAGACCGGTTGTTAAGTTTAAACATACTCCCCCTCAAACCTAGGGGTTCTCCCAAAACAACAAAGATATGATTTAATTTTGAAAGCATATGAAATCATGTGATAAAGATACAGCAGGATATGACAATCACATGCAGCATATGAATCAAGGAATAAGAATAAAACAAGAACTAGTAATAAGCATGGAGTAGCAAGTTATACATTGAAATCGTCATATAGTTAGATGCAGAACACTGCATCAAAGCATAGTTAAGAACAACACCAAATCATAATAGTCAAATACATCATCAATCCATAATAGTCAACATCAGAATCATCAATCCTGGGGGGGGTCGTCGTCAGATGTATCATCAATAGGTATGATACTCCCTGGTGCAGTGCTGCTGGAGGGCGCAACTCCAGAAGATGAAGGCTGGTACAGATGCCTAGCAGTCCAGGCGCGCCACTCCTCATACCACGCCTCCTGTCGGGAGCATACCCCAGAGACGTCGGACTCGATCGCAAGCAATCTGCAGTCGAAAGACTGAAACTCAGAGTGGACCTCCTGTCGCCAGAGCTCTGTCATATGAAGATCATGCTGGATCGTCTGCTCCAGCTCCGCAATCTGCCAGCGAAGATCCGGATCCGGCTCATAGTGGCCCTCTGCAGCAGCGGGCGGCTCCTGATGAAAAGCCGGAGTTGCGGGTATCTGAACATGGGCCGCCCTAGGTAATTCCCCCAGACCTCTCCTATCCTTCCACCTCAGCCCCTGCAGTCCGACGATAATGCCAGACTGGGCCAACGCGCGTCGGCCAACTCGGCAGTCCTGCCGAACCATCGGCACGATCCTGCCCTGTGACATGTCGATACCGACCGAATGATGCCAGGTAGTAATGATATGTCCAAATGGCATGTAAACAGTCTGACGGTCGATCTGACTGTAGGTGATGATGGAGAAATAGATGGTCGCTATGATGTCAAAATCTAACTGCCGATGCATCCCATAGAGTATCAAGCAGTGGAATGAGCGAATTTCTATTAAGGGCTTCGAAGTAATAGGGATCAGACAGTTAGTGATAATTTTAAACAGGACATAATCAGCGGGGGAAAGACTGAGAGCGGCAAATGTGGAAAAATCACTGACAGGCTCACCAGGACCCCTCGGCCTGGGATGGCCAAAAAAATACTCATGGATAGAGTCAGGAGTGACTCCATCGAAGGGAACTGGTAGAGGATTTGGAAGATAAGGGTAAAGCGGAAAGTCATTATTTGAACAACGACAAGCTAGAAAGTCAGTGAAAGCTGATAAATCAAAATTGAGGTCGATACTGGCCACTCGGGTCCTATACCCCGTACCCTCTCCACTGACCATGTTGTTATAAAATTCGGAGACTAAATCAAAATTTATTGGCCGCTCAAGGAAGAGAATGGATCCTAACTCGTAGAACTCAATGATCTGGTGTACTGAAGGACAGTGTTCGTAAACAAACGCTCGGTCCACAGTTCGACAAGGTAGGAGTTTGAAGGTTCGACTGTGAAAGAACAATTCGAAATGAGCATTCTGAAATCTAACATCAGAAGGAGGTTGGGGTCTAGGAGATGAAGAGGGAGCCCTCGATCGTGAGGTACCCTCAACCGGTTCTTTACCTCTAGAAGATTTCCTAAGGATTGGAACAATAAGTCACGGCAACAGATTGGAGTTAATAAATTGAACACATAATGATCAGTGAATAAAGGTTTAATCAAGGAAATATGGTTTGATCAAGAATCAAGTGGAAAACCAAATCATGACAGACACCATAATTTTGATCAATAGTCGAGACAAAGTCACGGCGAGAATTGATAATCATGGCACACACAAATTTAATTATGCAATGGAAGGTTTGATCAATAATCAAGTGACAATAAGGTTTGATCATATGGGTAAGGCACGGCAAGGGCAAGGGCAAGGTCACGGTACACAATCACACAAAGAATCAACATGGTTAGCTTCCATAAATCGTGACTGATGAAGTAATCAATAGGTTACAAACAAAACAAAAACTTACTTAGGGGCAATATTGGTGAACGATTGTCTTGGAAAGAACATGTCTCAATAAGTTGGAAGAAGAGACTGTGCAGAGGATGAAATGGCGCAGAGGATGTGCGCAGGAAGAAGAAGCTCACGCGGTGCTGACCTTCAGAGAAACTCCAAAGATCACAGATCCACACAGGGAGCAGATCACGCCAAGCTTCAGCGCAGGAAGAGGAAACGCAAGAGGAGGAAACTGAGGAAGGTTTCACGCAGGTAGAAGACAAAGGTTTCGGCGCTAGGGTTGAAAATGAAGAGATGGATGGAGTTAATAGGTTGGTGGACCGATCCACCAACCGAAATTTATTGCGATCGAACGGATCACCGTTCGATCCAGGAACGCTCAGACCGATCAGGCTCCAGCCTGATCGGTCTGGCTTGGTCCAGATCGGTCGGGTGACCGATTAGGCAAGCCCCTGATCGGTCTGCCGATCGATCAGGGAGCGAACAGAGAGTTGGCGAAATTTTCTGTGACCCTCCTGATCGGTCTGTGGACCGATCACCAAGGGGGCCAGATCGGTCTATGGACCGATCTAAGCCAACACAGAGTGATTTCTGTGATTGATCGAGAAATTGCTTGATTGGTCCTTTGGATCGATCAGACCTACTCTTGATCGGTCCGGTGACCGATCAGGCCACCTCCTGATCGGTCTGGTGAACGATCAGGTATCAGGAATTTTTCTGATACAATCAGAAACTTTAGTTTCAGACTTCCGAATGAATTCCGATATGACATGATGTAACTTTGCTGATTGTGGAGGTGTTCCCTTGACTATAATTAATCCCTTAACAAGGATCAAAGGTCCTTATGGATTTAACAAATCAATTTGCTCCACACAAGTGAAGTCAAATTCAATCAAAGCATTCACCCAATTAGAACATTCATCCAATGAAAAACGTGTTTGTATCAAAATAAGTCTCCAATCAAGTTTCCTTGATTGGAATGTCCAAGTATGATCATGGAGTCAAGTACACATATGTTATGCATTGGTTTCCCCCATACTTGGTCAACTTAATGATTATTATCTCATCAACCTAATTTCTCAAGGGATGCATTGACATTTTGAGTAATTAGGTTCATCCTAGCATCTCACCCCATTTCTAGCAAACAAAAATATTTTGTTAAACCTTATAGTTTGTGTGAGATGTCCCCAAATTACCCAATAATTGTTCCCAACAATTTGAAATGATCATGAAGGGTTTTGAATGCTTTTTAATCCTATGAAGCACGACACATTCCCAACTCCCTTCGTAAGAAACTAAATTCATTCTCGGGGAGTGGTTTAGTGAAAATGTCCGCTAGATTCGATTTTGACTCTATATGTGAGAGTACAATATCTCCTCTAGTAACATGATCTCTAATGAAGTGGTGACGCACTTCAATATGCTTGGTTCTAGAGTGATGGACTGGATTCATTGTTAGGTTTATTGTGCTTATGTTGTCACATAATACTTGCACACCCTTGTAGGTTAATCCATAGTCCTCTAGTGTATGAATCATCCACAACAATTGCGATACACTATCTCCCATGGTGATATATTCTGCCTCGGTCGTGGAGAGAGCAACACAATGTTGCTTCCGACTTTACCAACTAACTAACGATGATCCTAAGAATTGGCAACCCCCACTTGTGCTCTTCCGATCCAACTTGCACCCAGCATAGTCGGAATCAGTGTAGCCAATTAGGTCAAACGACTCGGTACGGGGGTACCAAAGACCAACTTCAATTGTGCCCTTAAGGTATCTCAAAATTCTTTTAACAGCAATTAGATGAGATTCCTTGGCACATACTTGATACCTAGCGCACATACCCACATCAAAAAGAATATCAGGTCGACTAGCTGTGAGGTATAGCAAACTACCTATCATACTCCGATATTGAGTTAAGTCAACAGGTTAACCACTCTCATCATTGCCTAACCGTGTGTTTGTAGCCATGGGAGTGGTTACCTCTTTCGAATCACTCATGTTAAATTTTCGGAGCATCTCTTGAGTGTACTTTGATTGGTACACATGGATTCCGTCACGAGTTTGCTTGATTTCAAGTCCAAGGAAGAAAGTCAACTCTCTCACTAGACTCATTTCAAATTCACTCTCCATGTGTCCAATAAATTCATTTAAATAGCCCTTATTGTTTGAGCCACACTTGGGCTACAAATATATTGGAAAGCCTTTTTCAATGAGAAATGTTGACAACCGCTCATACCAAGCTCGGGGTGCTTGTTTTTAAGGTCGTAGAGCGCCTTCTTGAGCTTGAACACATGGTTTGGAAATTTGGAACTCTCAAACCCCAGAGGTTGTTCGACATAGACCTCTTCTCTTATGAAACCATTTAGAAAGACCAATTTGACATCCATTTGATAGAGTTTGAAACCACGATGTGCTGCAAATGCGAGCATCAATCGGATGGACTCTAATCGTGCCACGGGAGCATAGGTCTCATCGTAATCAAGACCTTCAACTTGACTATAGCCCTTGGCTACTAAGCGTGTCTTGTTTCTTACGATTTCTCCCTTATGGTTCAATTTATTTTTGAAGACCCATTTGGTTCCAATAATGGTGGTCTTCTTAGGTTTAGGGACTAAGTCCCAAACTTGACTTCTTTCGAATTGACCTAGATCATCTTGCATGGCAATGAACCAATCGGGATCATTTAATGCCTCGTCAATTTTTCTAGGTTCAATTTCAGAAATTAGGGCAACTTCATTAGCCTCATTCCTAAAGAATGATTTAGTCCTAATCCCATGATAGATATCTCCAACAATTTGGTCTTGGGGATGACTAGAGGCTAACCTAGTTTGCCTTGGCGTTGGAGGTGCTTCTAGGATGGTGTCACTAGACACAAACTCAACCTCAGGATTCTGCTGATCTATGAGTTGTCTAGGCTCACCATCATTAGACTCATCACCACCATCTACAACACTTGGACTTCCATCCAAACCTAGTTTCCTAAGTTTGAATTGAACTCCTTCTACATCTTTTGATTGATCATTTGCTTCCAGGATCTCCTCAAACACAACATCAGAAGACTCTTCAACTAATCTAGACTTCTTGTTATAGACTCGGTAAGCTTTGCTGACGAGGGAGTACTTGACCAGTATCCCTTCATCAACCTTTGCTGTGAACTTTCCAAGATGGTCCTTGGTGTTTAGAATAAACACCTTACAACCAAACACCCTAAGATGTTTAACTGTAGGTGGTTTTCCAAACCAAAGTTCATGAGGAGTCTTTCCTAGAAATCTATGTATGAGTACTCGGTTTTGCACGTAGCAAGCTGTGTTCACAGCTTCAACCCATAAGTAACTTGGTAAGGAGTACTCATGGAACATGTGTAACGCCCGTTTTTTTTTCATAAAGCGGCGTTACGCTAAACATACATGTGCATATAAAACCTCTTAATGCAGCGGAATCATAAATTCTTTTTCACATTCTTTTAACCATACAAATAGTGCTTAAATCATATACACATATCTAGCATCATGATATCAACTTTTCGTAACACATTCATAAGCTTTCATGAGCATTTCAGGTAACCTATTACCAGCATGCATAGCATCATGATTATTTACTTTCCATAATTCATTCATAAGCCTTTCAGGTAGCAAGTAGTTTTATCCATAACTTCATAAGTAGTAGGTTGTTTCATAGCATAGCTATCATAAGTAGAGCATAACAAACATAAGTATTGTAAGATAACAAAACATGCAATCAGTGAAATGAGAGGGACTCTTGGCCATGTCACTACCACACACACATAGTCTTGCCTCTCCTGTTGCTTCCTTTGAAATCTCTTGCTTAATCTGCGGTATAAGAAAATAAAACTATAAGCACGGAGGCTTAGTAAGACCCTTTTCCTACTCACAAAATCCATACGTCGTATAAACATGAACATAGACATCATCATGGCATCAGTATGAACATAGATATTATCATGACATCATAGTCTAACGTGAACATGAATAAAATCATAGCATTAAAATTTGGCATGAATATAAATTAAATCATGGCATCATAAATTTGCATGAACATAAATAAAATCATAGCATTATAATCTGGCATGTACATAAAATCATGGCACTATAATTTGGCATGAACATAATTAAAATCATGGCATCATAAATTAGCATGAACGTAAATAAAATCATGGCATCCTAACTTAGCATAAACATAAATAAATCATGACATCATAAATTAGCATGAACAATAAACATAATCATGACATCATAATTAACGTGAACAATAACCATAATCATGGCATCATAATTAACATGAACATATAAACATAATCATGGCATCCTAATTAACATGAACAATAAACATAATCATGGCATCATAATTAACATGAACAATAAACATTATCATGGCATCCTAATTAACATGAACATACTTTGCATTATCATACTTTGCATCAACATACCTTGCATAGACATACTTTTCATAAACATACTTTTCATAAACATAATGCATATCATGGATGGATGCATGTAGCAGATGCATATATCATAAGGATGCTTAGTTTTAAATCGTACTTTTAAATACTTAAACATAATCATAACATTCATTGGGCCCTGGCTTGTACCACATTCATACATCATATGCGCGCATCCCTAAGTAAATACGAGATAGCTAATCTCGACCTACTAGGGTAAGGACAGCTTCATCGGTAGTCCCGAACCGTGGACAGCTTCATCGGTAGTCCCGAACCGTGGACAGCTTCATCGGTAGTCCAGAACCGTGGACCTTACTTAGGTCCGGTACAAGCCCATTCATAAAATAAAATACTTTCACATGCTTCTTCCTTCATAATCATTCATAGCATATTCATTCATTCATCATACTTAACTTCATCGTTATGCCTTGAAGGCATGAACCTTAACTTCTTCCTTCATTTTCATTCCATATCATCATTATGCCTCGAAGGCATGAACTTTAACTTCATCATTTTCATTCTTAAACATGACATACGTACATATATTCATGAGCATGGCATACATACAAATTATTCATAAAGCATGGCATACATACATATCATTCATAAATCATGGCATACATACAAATTATTCATAAAGCATGGCATACATACATATCATTCATAAATCATGGCATACATACCTATCATTCATAAATCATGGCACATGTCTAAACATTTATGAGTTATCACCACAAGTGACCTAACATATAATTCATGACATATAAACTAAGGGTTTGGTTAACATAGAAATTCTTCCATCATACTTAAACATACATCTTAGTAACCTATAAACAAGCATCTTTGTAGTTTTAACCCAACCCTAGCCCTAGGCTATGTCCTTGGCCGAAAGCTCCAAGGAACCCTAGGTCCATGAAAACTTTGCATAAATCCCCAAACAACATCTCATACATACATACTAGGCCATAGAAAACATTTGATTCCGTACTTAAGGCCAACCCTAATCCTTTAACCCTAGTTCTTGCCCTTGGAGGAAACTTTAAGGGTCCCTAAAGTTCATGAAAAATTCCTATAAAACATAATTTCTACCCATCATGCCATAGGGAACCAAAACTTATATGTTGAATGGTTAGATCAAGGTCCAACCATGGGTTAGGGTTCTTGGCCGAAATTCATTAGGCCTTATAATCATGTAAAATTTCATGTAAATCACCACCAACATCACTTACATCATAATAAATCATAAGAACCATCATTTGAGAGTTAGAAACTAAACCTAGCCATGAAACTTGCAAGTGGCCAAAACCCTAACTTCTTTTTCATGGATTTTCATCTTAGATCTTAAATAAAAACTTAGATCATATCCACATCAAGGAAAAACCATTACACCACAGGTGAGGGGGTCTTACTTTGGGTTATCTTAGTTTTTAGACCTTAAAAAGGGAAGATGATGAAGACTTTGGTTGTCCCTTGATCACCCTTTGCCCTTGTAACCTTGTAGATGACCCTTAACACTTGAAGATTAAGCCCTCTTGTGAAGTTTTCTCAAGGAAAACCTTCCTTGAAGTTTCGGCCAGCTTGAGGGAGGAGGAAGAAGAGAGGTGGAATTGATGGAAGGAAGAAAGAAACTCCCAAACCCCCCTCTTTATAACACATTAAGGAGGCAAATGAAGAGTCATGGTTGATGACTCTTCATTTTTCCTAAGCCTTAACCATAATCCACTTCATTTCCTCATAGCACTCCCTTGCTAGGTGAATTGGTTAGAGCATGCATGGTTGAACAAGAGGTCCAAGGTTCAATCCTTGGTGCATGCACTAATTTTTTTGTATTTTATTATTATTATTTTTTTAATATTTCGAAAATCCTCTAAAAATTTCCCCATAATTATGTTAATATTTCCCATCAAAATCCCTTTATATTTCTATAAATTTTTACCTAGAATTTACCAATAATCATGGTGCTAGAAAGCCCATATAAGGCCCATTAGGGCCTTTTCCCCCCAATTTAAATGGAAAAACATGGATTTCTAGCCTAAAATTCGTGTTAATATTTCTAGTTCCCTCGGAAAATTATCTAGACATGCTTAATATTTTAAAGAAATATTAAGAGAATTTTCCGGGTCGTTACAACATGCTTCGTGCAGCCTCTTGTAAGACCCGGTTCTTCCTCTCTACAACACCATTTTGTTGTGGTGTTCTAGGAGTAGAGAACTCGTGTCTATACCCTCTCTCTTGATAAAACTCTAAAAATCTTTGATTTTGAAATTTGCCTCCATGATCACTCCTAATTGTTTTAATTGTTGATGATTTTTCATTTTCAACTCTTCTACAAAATGAAATAAAAACATCTAGGGTTTGGTCCTTATATTTTAGAAAATAGGTCCAAGTATATCTAGTAAAATCATCAATGATCTACTACCATTCAAGGAGATAATAGTGCTACAATTAAATAAGTCCATGTGAAATAAATCCAAAGCGGTAGAAGTACTTACAGTGTTTTTACCTTTATGTGTAGATTTCGTTTGCTTACCCATTTGACATGCATCACAAATCTTTTCCTTTTCATACTTGATGCTTGGTAAGCCACGAACTAGTCCCTTGTTGGCCAACTTCCGGATGTTCTTCATATTCACGTGTGTCAATCTCCGGTGCCAAAGGGTGGACTCATCTTCTCTTGACATGAAACACTTAACAAAAGCATTAGTAGCACTTTTAAAAGAAACTTGATAAATATTATCTACTCTTGTGCCTACTAGTACCGTGTCAAATGTGTCATGTTGCCTAACTAGACATTGACTTGATTGAAAATCAATTGTGTAACCCGCATCACACAATTGACTGACACTTAGGAGATTAAATATCATCCCCTTGACTAGAAGGACATTCTGAATCTCAAGACATTCGGATATTTGAATGTCTCATATCCCTACAACCTTAAGACTACCATTGTTACCAAAGGAAACATTACCTCTACTTTTTTTTAAAAGGTAGTGAATAAGGATCTATCACCGGTCATATGTTTGGAGCACCCACTATCAACTAACCAAGTTGATAGATGCTCCCCCTCAATCACGACCTACACAATATGAAAGATAGAAGATTTAGGTACCCAAATCTTGGGACCTAAAACACCTACAATGCAAGACTTAGGCACCCATGCCTTGACCACTTTCCTTTGAACCCTAGGAGTCTTAAGTGGTCTAACATCAGTCCTAGACATTAAGGAAACAAATGATGGTTCTTTAGGTCGGTAACCAATACCGGCCTTGTTGTAGACAACCCTTTGTGCATTTAAAATCATATCTAAAATCTTTGAGCTAGTTGAGAATTTCTCAAGAACACTCTTAAGTCTCTCAACCTCACTCTTCAAAGATTTGTTCTCATCTTCTAACATCTCTACCTGCAAATCATCAATATCCTCATCCTTAGAAGATTTCAAATGTTCTACTTCAACTTTCAATGATTTAACCTTTTCTTTTGACTTCTTTAACAATTCGGTTAAATATGCAATGGTCCTATAACATTTGTCTAATTCGGGAGAGATTACCTCTTCATCATCCGAAGATGATGAAGCCGCGTTTGAGGAGTCCATGGATTCATCACTGCTCTCCTCATCTTCAATAGCCATGAGTGCTATATGGCGAGTACTCTTCTCCTCCTCTTCTTCGAATGAGCTAGAGGATGATTCATCCCATGTGGCCTTCAAGGCCTTCTTCTTTTTCTTTGATTTCTCCTCCTTCTTCTTTAGCTTAGGGCAGTCTTTTTTGTAGTGCCCTTTCTTGCTACACTCATAACAAGTAACATTAGACTTATCAATTTTAACTTCACTCGGGTTACCTTTGCCCTTGTAGCGCCGACTCTTCTTCATCATTCTTCTAACAAAGTTGGCCATCTCGGAGGAAGAAGACCCGCTGCCATCCTCCTCAGACTCGGACTCGGACTCGGACTCGGATGAATGAAGAGACTTCCTTCTCCTTCTTCTTCTCCTTCTTCTTGGTCTTTTCCCCTGCTACAAGTGCAATCCCCTTCTCCTTCTTCTTCTCCGCTCACTGATCCCAGGCCACAGCCACCTCTCTGCAACTTCCAGCTGCTCAACTGCAACTGCCTAGCTACCCTGACCTCTCCTAGACTCCCTGAGCTTCCCTCAGCCGAGCCCCAGTCAGCATCTCAGTGGCGCAGTCGTCTGTTGAAACCTGAGAAGGAAAACTGCCAAACCTGATGAAGCAAAAGCCTCCGTTTGACTCCCCTTGAGTGAACCTGAGTTATCTGCACACTTAGCATGTCATTAGCATAGCAAATCAACAGAGGATCAAATATCAGAAGACTCTGAACAGGTATCAGTAGGAAATCAGAACTCTGACAGCGCTTTTGAATTAAAGCTGTCAGCTACTGATTGGTCATCGGACCGATCAGAGTGACTCCTGATCAGTCACCAGACCGATCAGGATGGGTCCAGACCGATCTGGCTCCAGCCTGAACGGTCCCCAATGAGAAATCAGAAATCGCGGCTTCTTCGTGATCGATCACCAGATCGGACCCAGGTCATGGATCGGTCACCAGACCGATCCACCCCATTGCAGGGTGTTTTTCCAGATTCGCAGCCCAAGCCTTCTGATCGGTCTCTAGACCGATCAGGATGTGGCATGATCGGTCTGGGGACCGATCAGAGCATCTCCTTACCGATCAGGCTCCAGCCTGATCGGTTATAGTGAGAAGCTCGCGATAATTGATCGTTCACCAGAACGATCTGAATAGTCTCCCTGATCGGTCACCAGACCGATCAGGAGCCGAACAGAACACATCCAAAGTCTCTGTATGCTCCCTGATCGGTCACCAAATCGATCAGACATCACTGGATCGGTCACTGATGGACCCGAACTAGGTGTCACAAATGTGGGTCTCAAAATTTAGATATGTGTAAAGCTGGAAACCCTTTTTGCTAGCAAAGATGGTAACGTAGCAAAGGGGCCACAGGTCGTATTTTTCCTAGGGCTAGTTGAGAGTGCTTGATTCGAGCTCGAGTTTATGTGTCGTTGATATTTTTGGGTTTCAAATAAAACTTGGGTTTGATTTCAATTAGAAATGGAAATGCAATGCAAAGAAAGTAAACTCAACTAATGAACTAATAAGTCTAATGCAACCAATAAACTCAACTCAACTAATGTTGAATTTAATCTACCAATGTAAAGTAACCAAATTTGGAAATCGAATCTGAATTCAATTGCAAGGTTCACTACAGATTTTATGGACTTCAGAAATTATCACATCCAACCCGAAACATTCACTTGACACAATTGAAGCAATTAAAACAACTTGATACGCATGAAGAAAAAAATAGTAGAAAACTATGTGCCAAAATGCTACTAACAATGCAGAAATGAAGCTGATCGATTATGTTTGGCAAGCAAAACTATCAGTGCGGTTCTACTGAAATGAAGGAAATAATGCAGCAATCAAACAAAGGACTGAACAATTCGGAAATTTCTTGATGCAGAAATTAATTGCAGGAATGCAGAAAAGAAACAACAGATCAAATGCAAGAACAAACAAAACAAACTCAGATTCAAGGGCAACAATCTAATGTTTCAGAACGCTTGAAGAAGAGCCAACGATCACTTGACTCTAATTCAGAAACACTAAGCTGAAAATCTGCAGAATTTGAAACTGAACCTGCAGGAATAACTTGATGTGCAGAAATGAAATGCAGAGCAAAAACTAAAGATTGAAATCAGAAAACAACTGAATTCATAAACTCACAAAGTAAACTAAAACAAGTTCACAAAACCAATGTTCGGTGAGGATTAGGAAGGACTGATGTCCACTTAACCAAAATTCAAAATCTATAAGCTAAACATGCAGAAATGACAGTGATACGCAAGCTGAAACTGATTTGCTACAAGCTATGTAAAATGCAGAGAAGAAACTTAACTACAAAGCAAGCTTAGAAATGTATTAGCACCCTAGATTTTGTCTTTAATTTCAAAAACTAAACTAAACGTAAATTGAAATTGAAATAACTGAAGAATTCAGAAACTAAGGGAAATTGCAGAAAAAGGGCTGATACGCAGCTGAACAAACTGATACGCAAGCAGGAAAACAAGAAATGAACTGAAATTAAAGGTAACTAGTCATTAACAAGCAATCTAACTAATTAGGATGCTGAATTGAAAGCTAACAACTGCGGAAACAATTTAGAAAATGAAATTAAAACAGCTGATACAAAGTTCAGAATTGAAATAGCTGACAGAACTCGAAATTACAGCTAAATACAGAAATTCAATAAGAAAACTATCACCAATCCCTTCCCTTAGCTCAAGAACTCCTTGCCGTCACACAAGGGTGAGCCTCGAACCCCTTAGCTCCACAAATCGCTAGAAAAATAGTCTCTGCGAATCAATCCAACTCACACTCTGATCCAAGCTGAAAACCCATTCGATCTCCTTAATCTAGCTTTGTCCGATTGCGCTGATGGCTTTAGGATGATCCGAGCACTCCAGAGAACCCCTCCAGATAGCCCAGATGGATGAAGGATGGAACAAAATCGAAATCAAGGCAATCAATGGCAGAACTGAGGAAACCCTCACTCGGCTCTGTTCTTGGCCAATTTGGAGCTGGAATTTTCACAGCAATAGCTTCTCAAGGATCTAAAACTTGATCTAAGATTGAGATTGATGTGGTCACGCCCGGATTGAAGAACTTGAAGAAAAATGGAAGAACAATCGAAGAAGATGAAGGTAGCGGCGAACACGCGACAAGCTGCAGCTGAGGGAAAATTTGATTAAATACTTAAGAATGAACGACCCAGATTGTTTAGAGCAGATCCAACGGCTGATCTTTATCCGATCTGAACCAAACTTTGATGATATTGATCAAGGGTCAGGATCTGCCTCGGGGTAGCTCGGATCTTCCAGATTTGCAATGGATGGCCCATATCAACCTGATCTTTGAATGGATAGTCTAGAGCCCTCTGAGCTTGATCCAACGGTTGAATGATCTCTGATTTGGATGAAAATCTCAGATCTTGCCCTCAGTGCATGATCAGCCTTAACCCTAGCTTAGATTGCCTCAGAGGTTCCCAGATGGCTCAGATCTAACCGTTTTTGAATCGAACGACCCAGATTTGTCTGAAGCTTGATCACTCGATCTAGGTCCACTTCCGACTCAAATTTGACCCAGCATAATCTAGGTCCATGATCCTTCCATGCCTACAAAAATAAATCAACAATTTAGTGACAAAATAATTCAAATATACCGAGATTTACAATTAAGTCCAAAATAGCAATAATTTCTAGAACCTAGCATAAATGCAAGATTAAGCAAGTAAAATATGGGTCAAACATGGATTTAATAACCTGAAATGATCAACAAAATAACACTTATCAGTCACCAGACCGATCCACGAAGGAACTCCGTGCCAACTTCCCTGATCAGTCACCAGACCGATCCAGGCAAGGCCAAATCCACTCTAAGTCAAGAGAACGGGCTCCCAGTCTTCTCTGACTCGTGCTCAGTCCCCCGGACCAAGACTCCATGCCCAGTTTTACTCACCGAGACTTCATCCAACCTAGCTTCCCAAGCTAGGACCTGGCTTCACTCACCAGGATTTCAGTCAGCCTAGCTTCCCAAGCTAGGACCTGGCTTCCCAAGCCAGGGTTTCATCCAACCTAGCTTCTCAAGCTAGGACCTGACTTCCCAAGCCAGGATTTCATCCAACCTAGCTTCTCAAGCTAGGACCTGGCTTCCCAAGCCAGGATTTCATCCAACCTAGCTTCTCAAGCTAGGACCTGGCTTCCCAAGCCAGGGTTTTCACCTAGTCCCACAATCATCTCATTAACCTAAACTAAAATCGGTGTCAACACCAAAACAACAATCAGGGTCAGACTGCATCAACATTAGCAACATAATGCTCATGAAAAAATGATAAATATGGATCTATCTTTTTCGGCTCAGTGTGTTCCTAAGTAAAATGACCCTTCTTACCACAGTTATAGCAAGTCAACTTGCTCTTAGGTTTCTGCCCATATTTCTTTCCTTTAACATTCTTCTTGATTGAGCCTTGCCCAACAACAACTTCTTCTCCTTTTCCCTTTCCTTTTCCTTTCTTGAATAATCTTTTCTTATTCTTGGATCCAAAGCCTTCAGCTACAAAAGTTTGTCCAGAAATCCTTACAGATTCTATTCTCTATGCCTCCAGTTCAACATGGTATGAGACATTAATGAATGTCTTAATACTTTCACTATGTGTAAAGTTCTGTTTCATTGATTCCCAAGAATCAGGAAGGGAACGGATAACTGCCTGAGCCTATTGTTCATCAGTTAACTCATGACCAACAGTTTTTAGCTCTCGAATCATATTCCCATTTCCCTCAGATGTTGGGTCATGGAGACAATCGGACGTTTCTTATAACTGTCAAACTTAATTGTCAGCTAACAAAGCTTGTTTAAGCTAACTCCACTGTATTTATCTCTCAGAGCAACCGAGATAGCGTGAGCTGATGGTAATAACTCATACTCATATACCAGATTATCTACCATTGAACTAATCAAAATACCCTTAGTAGAGGAGTCATTTTTCTTCAATACCTTATAGGCATCAAGATCACGTCTATATTGGGCGGTAGAAACATCTTCAGGTTCTATCATAAACTGATTTACAGCTTCTAGAACTTCTTGTTTCTCAAGTACATACTGTATCTTATGGTGTCATATTTTGTAGTTGTCCCCGTTTAATTTTTCTCCTTTGTTGAGTTCAGCTATTATATTCTTCGTTGTCATGATCTAACATAAATAAACGTATTATTTAGTTATTCAGTGTAACGCATATGCATGTAATTAATAACTAACTCATTGTAAATTAGAGTTGGTTTACAAAATCAAGTGATAACTACATTCTCACTCATCCTCCATATATCCAATCTAATAAACATTGATTAGTTATTTTACATACATTCCATCATATGAACTAATCATTACTGAACTTATCATTTAAATGAAATGAACTAATTATTAACAAGTTTCTTAAGACATAACATAACTTTTTATAGAATAAAACTATTCATACAAAACGACAGTAACCACTACATGACTCATAAATACTAAACGAGCAAATATTGTTTGTACATAATAATAGTAATAAAGATAAGACTCTAATAAACTAGATAAGTTAGCACCACTCCTACTAAGACAAACACTAGCACGGTGGTAAACACTATCCCTTTCATCCCAGACTTGATCTGAAGTAAGTCAACTTCAGAATCCTCCATAGATTTTATAGGATCTTCTTCTAGATCCTTCTCGATTTCTTCAATTAGATTCATCTCGAATTCCTCAGGATCCTCCTCGAATTCTACAATTGGATTCATTTCGAATTTCTCAGGATCCTTCTCGAATTCTACTGGATTCTCTTCAAATTTTTCAGGGTCCTCTTCCAGATCGTTCTCAGAATCTTCCAGATCCTCTTCTGAAAAATTTTGACGAAGCAGTTCTCTACACAACTCGGTATATGAGATACGCCCTTCATAGCATCCCCAGATACATCTTGCAGTCACTCTACCATGCCTCACAACGAACGAATTAATGTCCCAATCCTATAGTTATCTAGAACTGAAAACTCTCCCTGCTTGAGTTTCCAAAACAATCAATCCAGCCTTCCCACATGTCCTTGGATTCCAAGAGTTAGGCTGTAGTCTATCTCCTCTATGTGTTCCCTTAGCTCATTCCGTCGCACCTTATGACGAGTCAACGTAGTTATAAACCTCGACATCTGAAATTGAAAAATATTGTCAGTATAAAATCGACAAACCAGTAACAAAATCGATTCAATTCAATTCACATATATGCATAAACCCACAAGTCATAAACAGATAAGAAAAATAATTTTTCTTAAGTTGAGGAGCTCTATTTGACTAATACACCAGACTGATCAATTAGGAAATCAAATCCTTTGTTGGGTTCAATATCCTTAGTGTTCCTGAAAGAGTCGTTGACGATGGCCAGGCCCCGAAGCTTTGCCCTTGTGATGGTTGCTGAGGTGGGGAGGAACTTGAGGTCTGCAAAGTCAACTCAAGCGTTAGGGGACACGCCGGCAGGGGTCCGCGCGGAGTCCACTCCGACGCTCAAGTCAGTATCTGCCAGGAAGGGAAGGTTGCAGAAAGTAAGGAAAAAGTCTAGAGTTGAAAGAGTGTAACCCCTTTTACCGGAGGGGTTGGACTACCTTTCATACCGATGACAACGGGCCAGACGCGCCCCTTGGCCGGTGCCGCATCTGTTGGGACCGGGTGCATGTTGACATGGATACGGGTTCGTAATTAAAAAAAAAATAATTACGTGCAGCGGAAGAATTAGCATAAATAATTTCTCAAATTATTTTAACCACGTATCTAGCATGCAACCTTATGATGTGTGGACATGATCATAAATTAAAATTTTACAGAAAGTAAACTAATTTACTCAATACCTCGCGTAACTCGAAGTAAGGGACGAGATCCAACCGTAGCGTCCCTTGGAAGCTTCGCCTCTATTCGCGTCCACGCCGAGTTCTCTTCAGGATGACTTCGCAAAGCCACGAGTTTCGTGCCGACAAGAACTACTAGATTCTCCAAAGGCACAACTAGAATATCAAGAGAGAGAGATGGAAACTAACCACCAAGTAACGGAATCAAGATTCCGTAAAGGAAGGAAGGAGTCGCGACTCGCTTCGTCTTGGTGGTGGCTCACAGCAAGGGAAGGTGGCGCCGGCCCTAGAGGGATGGAGAGGGCGCCGGCCCTAGAGGGAGAGGGAGAGAAGGAGAGGAAGAGAGGCTAGGCAAGAATCCTTGATCACTTGAATTAATTTCCAAGCCTTGCCTTGGTGCCTTTATATAGTAGCCTCTTTATCGCCAAGGCTCCTTTTAACGGAATTAGTTTTCATAAGAAATTTATCTTATAAATTTTTCTATGAATTATTCCGTTATGCCAAGTTTTTATTATAACTTAATTTATAATAAAAACAAACACATCTCCCCTTTTATTATGGAATAAATTTTTTCAAGAAATTTACTATATAAATTTTTCTTATCATGGAAAAATCAATTCATAATTGATTTTATAAAATAAAATAAACCAATCCAATGTTTATTTTAATTTCCATGAAAATAAATCTCTTTATATAAATTTTTTTATATAAATTTCTTTATATAAATTTATTTATCAATAAATTTATAAAACAAATCGCGCTTGATTTATTTTATAATTTAAACCAAATAAATTGGTTTCCCTCCTTGTTGTGGCCGGCCAAACCAAGCCGCCTCCTCGCGAATTAAACTCTTTTAATTCGTCCAATAAGCCTTCAAAAGACTTAGCCATTTTAAGCTTCCGATGCGCCTCTGATTAATTCAGATTCGACTTATTTCTCTTGATCGGAAAATCCAATTTTCAACTCGTTTTAAATCCCTCGGATTACTCATAGTGCGTGTGACTAAATAGACTTTCGATTTATGTTGGCCGTCTATAATTCATCAATTATAGAACGATTATGAGTGGCACCTAGTAGTACATCATGATCCCCAATTAATCGAAAGATCAACGGTTGACCTCAGAAATTATTCTGAAACCCTTCAGCAGCTCTAATGAATCGTGCCTCATTCCCTTCACCATCTTATACTCACTTGGTTCAGGACACGGTCTATGTGTGTCAGTCCCCACTAGGCTGACTACGTCACACCTAGTCCAAGTAATGTCTTTCTCGTCCAACGGATTCTAATTACTCTCATGTTTCTGAGAGATTTATACTCGGAACATGTGATGCTCTGGCTAGAGGCTTCGAGTAACAATCCGACGATAGACCTTGGGTATACATCTCCTCGCAAGGAGTGGTGAATCCTTTGTAGGCTGTTCAAACATCTTCGGGCACTTCGGCTTATACCCAATCATCCTGGGTCCACACCTCCTTGGAGATGCTTGCTTAAGATGTCAAAGTATAAGTCTTCATGACCAAGATGTCTTGAACACCGCAAGTCAAAGGAACATCGCACTTAAGCTGCAGTAAGAACTTCATTGACATATCTATATGTAGATTACCATATGAAGTTTTACAGCTAGTCACTCCAATGAACTAGTTCCCGTAACTAGCATTCATGTTTATCTCCGGACATCCCAATGTCACCAGCCAGTGAGAATCAGCTGATTAGAGAATAACCCATGCTAGTCTCAACAGAATTGATAGTGTCTGTATTTATCAATTCATTGACTAGGGATATTTTCAATACTTCACAATTGCACATGTAGAGATTATCACTAGTTGTGATTCCATCACAAATTCTCTCATTCTGTGAATTGTATTATGGACATTCAGTAAATGAGTTTAAGATCCCAATCAAATACACAAACATGTATACTCAAATAGTGAATTTTCATTTATTATTAAAATAAATGTTTACAATCATAAGACGATTGCCTTAGGACACTTCTCTCATATTACTAACAAACTCTCACTTGGCCTAATGCCAATCGCTACGGTATCCAATACCACAGGCTCTAACATGACCCTTTAACTTGCTTTGAGGCAAGGCCTTAGTTAAAGGATCCGCTAAATTCCTTTTAGTGGGAATTTTCTCAATTTGTATATCATTCCTACTTATAATCTCTCTGATCAGATGATAGCGGCGAAGCACGTGTTTGGATCGCTGATGAGACCTTGGTTCCTTTGCTTATGCAATAGCTCCATTGTTGTCGCAGTAAACCAGCACTGCTTCATCAATGGTTGGAACCACACCAAGTTCGGAGACAAACTTCTTGATCCAGACTGCTTCCTTTGCTGCTTCCGAAGCTGCGATATATTCTGCTTCCGTGGTAGAATCCGCTACGGTGTCTTGTTTGGATCTCTTCCAACTTATTGCGCCTCCATTTAAAGTAAATATGTATCTAGACTGAGATTTGGAGTCATCCTTATCTGTCTGGAAACTGGCATCTGTATACCCACGTATTACCATATCTCCTTCTCCATATATTAGGAACATATCCTTAGTTCTTCTTAAGTACTTAAGGATTGTCTTGACAGCCACCCAATGATTCATTCCTGGATCCGACTGGTATCTGCTTGTGACGCTTATACCATACGATACATCGGGCCTTGTACATTACATAGCATACATGATAGATCCTATCGCGGATGCATAAGGAATCTTATTCATGCAAATCCTTTCGTCTTCTGTGCGCGGACACATAGACTTTGAAAGGTTGATCCCATGCCTGATGGGAAGGTAACATTTCTTGGATTCCGACATGCTAAACCTTTTTAGCACTCGGTCTATATATGTAGACTGCGAAAGACCAAGCAACCGTTTTGATCTATCTCTATAGATTCTAATCCCAAGGATATAGGTTGCTTCTCCCAGGTCTTTCATTGAGAAAGTTTTGGACAACCAAATTTTAACTGACTGCAAGACTGATATATCGTTTCCTATAAGTAATATGTCATCGACATATAATACTAGGAATACGACTGCACTCCCACTAACCTTCTTGTACACACAAGGTTCGTCTGGATTTTGTGAGAAATCAAACTCTTTGATTGTCTCATCAAAATGGATGTTCCAGCTCCTAGATGCTTGCTTCAGTCCATATATGGATCGCCGAAGCTTGCATATTTTGGTTTTATCAACCGATGTGAAACCTTCAGGTTGTATCATGTATACATCCTCAAGCAGGTTTCCATTAAGGAAAGTTGTTTTCACATCCATTTGCCATATCTCATAATCATAATGAGCTGCTATGGCCAGGAGCATCCGAATGAATTTAAGCATAGCTACTGGCGAATAGGTTTCGTCATAATCAATTCCTTGTTTCTGACGATATCCTTTTTCCACTAATCTAGCCTTAAAGGTAACAACATTACCTTCCATGTCGGTTTTCTTCTTGAAACCCCACTTGCACCCTATGGGCTTAATCCCTTCAGGTGGGTTAACCAAGTCCCATACTTGATTTTCGTACATGGAATCCATTTCCGACTTCATGGCTTCAAGTCATTTGTCCCTTTCTGAACTTTTCAGAACATCTTCATAACTGATAGGTTCGTCATCGCTTATGAGTAACACGTCGTTCGATTCACTTATGAGAAATCCGTATCTCTCTGGAACATTGCGTGTCTTATCAGACCTACGAAGAGGTGGTGTTGTTTTAGGTTCAACTGATAGCTCATCATTATGAGTTATTGGTTGTGGGTCTAGACTAGGTGTCTCTGTAATGTCTATTGGAGTTTCTTATACTTCATCAAGTTCAATGTCACTCCCACTGTTTTCTTGTAAAAGAAATTCTTTTTCCAGAAAAATACAGCATGCCTTGAAACAAACACCTTTTGTTCCAAGGGATGATAGAATTGGTAACCCTTCGTTTCCTTAGGGTATCCAATAAATAGACATTTATCAGACTTAGCATCCAATTTGTCTGATACAGTCCGCTTCACATAAGCAGGACAACCCCATATCTTAAGGTGAGTTAAGTGGGGTTTCTTACTATTCCACCTCTCATATGGAGTAGTAGAGACTACCTTGGTCGGGACTCTGTTTAGCAGGTAAACAGCTGTCTTAAGTGCATAGCCCCAAAAGGATTTTGGAAGAGTTGCATCATTCATCATCGACCTAACCATGTCCATCAAGGATCGGTTGTACCTCTCAGATACACCATTATGCTGTGGTGTATACGGCGGAGTCCATTGGGACAATATCCCATTGTCCCTAAGATAATCTTGAAACTCTTGACTTAAGTATTCACCACCCCGATCGGATCGAAGTATCTTAATACTTTTGCCAAGCTGTTTCTCTACTTCATTTCTGAACTCTTTGAATTTCTCAAAAGCTTCAGATTTGTGTTTCATCAAGAACACATACCCGAATCGTGAGTGATCATCGATAAAGGTGATGAAGTAGCTATAGCCTCCTTGTGCAAGAGTTGACATTGGTCCACATACATCAGTATGTATTAGACCAAGCAATTCTCCCACTGGATTACCTTTTCCAGAAAAGGGTAATTTGGCCATCTTGCCTTTTAAGCATGATTCGCATGTATAAAATGAACCGGGTTCAAATGATTCCAAAATTCCACATCGGTGTAATTTGGTCATGTGTTTCTTACTTACATGGCCAAGACGACAATGCCACGTGTAGGAGTCTATTCGATTATCTATTCGAGCACGTTTGTTGCTAACTTCGATATTGAAAACGTCACCGGATAAATCTAACGTGTAGATACCATTGCACAAAGTTCCATTCCCATAAAGAACGCCATTTAAAGTTATGTAACAACAATTGTTACTAAAAGTTAAATGATAACCCTTTTCATTCAAACATGAAATAGATACAATGTTCTTTATTAACGAAGGAACAAAATAACAATTATCCAATTCTAAGACATGTCCTGTAGGGAGCTTTAGCAAATATGTTCCGATGGCAACAGAAGCAATCTTTGCTCCGTTTCCAACTCGCAAATTCGCTTCTCTCTTGACGAGTCTTCTTCTATTCCTTAGCCCCTGTATGTCATTACATATATGTGAGCTACACCCAGTATCAAGTACCCAGGTGTTTGAGGAAATAGAGTGACATTCAATAACGAAGATACTTGAAGAGGATGGGGCATCGGATGCCTTCTCTTTCAAGGACTCAAGATAAACCTTGCAGTTTCTTCGCCAGTGACCCTCCTTGCCACAGTGATGGCAAGTGCCTTTTAGGGTATTTTCAGTCTTTTTGGCCTTTTTCTTCTTTCCCTTATTCTGTTCTTTGGCCTTCCTCTTAGAACCTTTCTTCGAGAAACCAACTAACACTACCGTCTTTTGATCTTGCTTCACAGAAGGCTCTACAGTCTTCAGCAGGTTGAGCAACTCAGGAAACTGGTCTGGAGTTGCATTTTCAGGAGGACGGTTGGGAAGTTGATCTTCAAGGACATAAGCAAGCTTCTCTGCCTTGAGGACTATCCTCAGGTTTCGAAGCCAGTCCATGAAGTTTGACCCAGTCAGTTTATTGGTGTCCAAAATGAAACGCAAATTCAGAGAAGACATGATCGAGTGATTATCCTAGAAATACAAATTGAGCTTATGTGAGAAGAATGATAAAGAATGCATCAACATACATTAATTAAATCCTATTTATTTTTTTGAATTGAATAACTCTTTTTATCAATTCGGGAGATCGTAGGAACATCTCCAAATAGGTTGATATCCAACCATAGATAAGAACAACCATGGCTGTGACCATCAAGTTATTCTTAGCTATGAAGGTAGGTAATTATACCGATTACATATCACATATATGTAACTATCACTTTATGCTATCAACTAATTGAATGTTTGCATAAATCATTGGGTTGTTAACTCATTAACAAGTACGCAACATTATACATAGCACCCAACTGCACCTCTCTTTACATCGACCTTGGCTGTGGCACAACAAATCGATGCTCCAAGCTTAAGGCTGACCCAATAATCAAGAAATAGTTTTAATATGGTTGGAGCTCATTCAACCGTTTAGTCAGGCTTGGATGTGTCCAACAACCAAAACTAAGGATTGACCTCTGACTCCAACTATATTATTCATAAACTAATTCCATGGTTTGAACATGTTGAGGTTCAAGCCGGGCATGGATGTGTCCATCAACCCAAACGAGAAACAAAACTCCAGTTCTAACCATATTAATGGAAGGTGTTAGCCTTAATATTTTGTAAGGGGTTTTGGGTCTCATCCTTTCTTTTCAAAGCGCATTCATGACATATAATTATGTCATGACTAACGATTTCCTTAATAAAGTATGTATGTGACTTAATTTATCAAGTCTCATTAATTGGATTAAGAACCGGATTTCCTAATCCCGATTTCATACTTTATTTAAGGAATTGTTTTGGGAAATAATTGTCATAATCAATTTCGGAAATAATATGTTTAAGACTTTGATTTCTCTAAGTCAAATCTTATTAAATTAAGAGACAAATTCCCTTAATTCAACCACATATTATTTTCATGAAAATCTCATTTAAGAAAACTCTATAGGAAACCATTTTCCTAATTAATTTTGGAGACAACAATATGTAAGAGCATCACCTCTTAAATCAAATAAGGAAATTATCCTAAATTTCTAAGATTTGATCACATATTTTATTTATGGATTAATTAATTACAACAAATTGTTTTCTAAGGGTGGCTCCCCGAGGCTCAGATACCCAAAGAAAAGTAATTTGTCGTAAATCCAATTTGGTCCGCTCCCCGAGGCGTAATCAAATTAAACATGACAATTTTATTCAAAATGGGAAATTAAATTACAACAACTAACTTTAAGTTGGACGGCTCCCCGAGGCTCAATCCAAAATAAAGAATTTTGTTAATAATTTAAAACCAATTCAAATTTAATTGTCAATTAATGATCCATAAATTTGTCTAGACATTCTTGAAAGAAAGTGCCCAAAATTGTGAGGTTTCAAAATAGGTTTTCAGAATAATTGTAAGTTTCTGGTACAAAGAAAACTTACATGGAAAATTCCAAAATAGGAAATTTCCAAAATTGGAAAGTTTCCAAAGATGGGAAGTTTTCACAATTATCATAAATTTCAGAAACTAGGATATTTCAAAAGTTTGCGAAATTTCATGAAGGATTTCCAAACTTTGAAATTCCTAAATCTAAAATTTATCATAATTGGAAAGTTTCCATAATCGAAAATTTCCAAAATTGAGATCATGACAAAGTTTTCCGCAAAAACAATTATATGATTATGTCGAACACTAA
>JAGFNQ010002394.1:0-85702 GCA_024364735.1 Boesenbergia rotunda
TCCCCGAGGCTCAATCCAAAATAAAGAATTTTGTTGTCAATTTAAAAACCAATTCAAATTTAATTGTCAATTAATTGTCCATGAATTTGTCTAGACTTTCTCAAAAGAAAGTGCCCAAAATTGCGAGATTTCAAAAATAATTTTTCAGAATAATTGTAAGTTTTTGGTAAAAAGAAAACTTACGTTTTTCCAAAAATTGGAAAATTTCTAAAATAGAAAAATTTCCAAAATTTGGAAAGTTTCCAAGGATGGAAAATTTTCACAATTATTATAAAATTTTAGAAACTAGAAAATTTCAAACGTTTGCGAAATTTCATGAGGATTTCCAAACATTGAAATTTCTAAATCTAAAATCTATTATAATTTGAAAGTTTCCATAATTGAAAATTTTTTCCGAAATTGAGATCATGACAAAGTGTTCCGCAAAACAATTATATGATAATGTCGAACACTAACCGCGGCTCTGATACCACTGTTGGGACCGGGTGCATGTTGACAAGGATACGAGTTCGTAAAATTTAAAATTTTTACGTGCAGCGGAAGAGTTTGCATAAAATAATTTCCTAAATTATTTTAACTTCGTATCTAGCATGCAACCCTATGGTGTGTTGACATAATCATACAATAAAATTTTGCGGAAAAGTAAACTAATTTACTTTTATACCTCGCGTAACTCGAAGAAAAGGGACGAGATCCAACCGTAGCGTCCCTTGGAAGCTCCGCCTCTATTCGCGTCCACGCCGAGTTCTCTTCGGGATGACTTCACAAAGTCACGAGTTTTGTGCCGACGAGAACTACTAGATCCTCGGAAGGCACAACTAGATGAACAAGAGAAAATATAGGAAACTAACCAACGAAGTAACGGAATCGAATTCCGAGAAGAGAGGAGTCGCTATCCGCTTCTTCTTCTTCTTGTTCGGGTTCTCCTTCTTCTTGAAACCTCACGGCAACTTCAAGGGGGAAGTTGTTTGGTGCGCCGGCCCTAAACCTCTAGGGTGGGCGCCGGCCCTAGGCAAGAGAGGGAGAGGGAGAGGAGAAGAGAGATTAAGAGAGAGAGGGAGAGAATAATTAATCTCTTGATTAGGAATAAGGGCTAGCCTTTGGTTCCTTTATATAGTAGCAACTCCTTTGCTAAGTCTCCCTCTAAACCGAATTAACGGAATTAACGGAATTAGTTATAAGAAATTTATCTTATAAATTTTCTTATTAATTATTCCGTTTAAACCGAGTCTTTATTATAAACTAATTTATAATAAAACTAATTCTTCTTCTCTTTAAATTATGGAATAAATTTTTATAAGAAATTTATAAACTTTCTTATTATGAAAAAATCAATTCATAATTGATTTTATAAAATTAAAATAAACCAATTCATGGATTATTTTAATCTTCCATAAAAGAATAAATTTCTATAAATTTTATTTATATAAATTTCTTTATACAAATTTATTTATCCATAATTTATAAAATAAATCGCACTAGATTTATTTTATTAATTAAACCAAAATTAATTGGTTTTCTCCTCTTATTGTGGCCGGCCACCAAAGGGGGTTTTGGCACCCTCTTTGGCCGGCCAAACCAACCCGAACCGCCGCGAATTAAACTCATTTAATTCGCCCAAAAAGCCTTCAAAAGACTTAGCCATTTTTAGCTTCCATTGCGCCTCTGACTAACTCAGATTCGACTTATTTCTCTTGATCGGAAAATCCAATTTTCAACTCGTTTTAAATCCCTCGGATTACTCGTAGTGCGTGTGACTAAATAGGCTTTCGATTTATGTTGGCCGTCTATAATTAACTAATTATAGAACGATCATGAGTGGCACCTAGTAGTACATCATGATCCCCAATTAATCGAAAGATCAACGGTTTGACCTCAGAAGAAATTATTCTGAAACCCTTCAGCAGCTCTAATGAATCGTGCCCCATTCCCTTCACCACCTTATACCCACTTGGTTCAGGACACGGTCAATGGTGTCAGTCCCCACTAGGCTGACTACGTCACACCTAGCCCAAGTAGTGTCTTCCTCGTCCTTTGGATTTCTAATTACTCTCATGTATTTAAGAGACTCGCACTCTTAACATGATATGCTCTGGCCAGAGGCTTTGAGTAACAATCCGACGATAGGCCTGGGTATACATCTCCTCGCAAGGAGTGGTGAATCCTTTGTAGGCTGTTCAAACATCTTCGGGCACTTCGGCTTATACCCGATCATCCTGGGTCCACACCTCCTTAGAGATGCTTGCTTAAGATGTCAAAGTATAAGTCTCCATGACCAAGATGACTTGAACACCGCAAGTCAAAGGAACATCGCACTTAAGCTGCAGTAAGAACTTCATTGACAAATCTATATAGATTCCCATATGAAGTTTTACAGCTAGTCACTCCAATGAACTAGTTCCCTTAACTAGCATCCATGTTTATCTCCGGACATCCCAATGTCACCAGCCAGTGAGAATCAGCTGAATAGAGAATAACCCATGCTAGTCTCAACAGAATTGATAATGTCCGTATTTATCAATTCATCGACTAGGGATATTTCCAACACTTCACATTTGCACATTTAGAGATAATCACTAGTTGTGATCCCATCACAAATTCTCTTATGCTGTGAATTGTATGGTGGACATTCAGTAGATGAGTTTAAGATCCTATCAAATACACAAACATGTATACTCAAATAGTGAATTATCATTTATTAATATAAATGTTTACATCATAAGGCGATTGCCTTAGGACACTTCTCTCATATCACTAACACGAAGGGCATAACTGTGTAGCAATAGGTGCCTTCGGCAGTGACAAAACTGACCTTCTCTTGATCTTCCAATGCTAAGGGTACTTGATGATATCCTTGGTAAGCATCCAACATGCAGATGAGTTCATTCCTGGCGGTAGAGTCTACCATCTGATCTATCCAGGGGAGTGGGTAGCAGTCCTTGGGGCAAGCTTTGTTGAGATCCCTAAAGTCAATACAGACCCTCCACTTGTCACCCGGCTTGGAGACCAGCACAACATTGGCTAACCAAGCCGGGAATTGGACCTCCCGGACATGACCTGCTTCCAACAATCTCTCAACCTCGGCCTGAATGATCTTGTTCTTCTCTGGGCTGAAATCTCTTTTCTTCTGCTTTACGGGTCGGGCGTCAGGGTAAACATGCAGCTTGTGCTCCATAATCTCGGGCCTGACCCCTTTCAGATCTTGCTGAGACCAGGCGAACACATCTTGATTTTGAGTCAGACACTCTATCAGCTGTTGCCGGAGGTCGGTCGGCAGCTCCGGAGCTATTCTCACCCTGGTCTCTTCTCGGTCGGGCAATAATTGGACTTCTTCTCTTTCTTCTTTCATCTCGTCCCAGGGGGAGGGCTGAGAGGATTGCACCATATTACAGCTGGCCGGCGTTGTTCTGAAGGACTTGCTGACCTCCACTCGAACATCATCCACATAGCACCGTCGTGCCACTTTTTGATCTCCCTTAGCTTCTCCAACTTGGTCACCCACTGAGAATTTGACCTTTAAGTAGAAGGTGGACACCACGGCCCGGAACTCGTTCAGCACTGGCCGACCCAATATGGCATTGTAGGCTGAGGGAGCATCCACTACCAGGAATGTGGCCCACCTGGTTCTCCTCAAGGGTTCCTCGCCGAGTGATATGGCCAGCTTGATCTGACCCAAAGGCTGTACTTCATTTCCAGTGAACCCGAACAGAGGTGTGGCCACGGGTCGGAGCTCAGTCACTTCAATCTGCAATTGCTCGAAAGCTTTTAAGTACAGGATATTCACCGAACTTCCCGTATCCACAATAGTTCTGTGGATCTGGTAGTTGGCTATGATCGCAGCGATGACCAGGGCATCCTCATGAGGGACTTCTACTCCTTGCAGATCTGATGGGCCGAAGCTGATCTGCGGGCCTTGAGCCTGGGCGGAACTGCAACCCACTTGGTAGATGTCAAGTCGCCTAGCCTGCGACTTCCGAGCTCTGTTGGAATCTCCATAGGTGGGGCCTCCAGAAATCACGTGAATGGCCCCGTGCACTGCATTCCGTTGGTTGGCCTGTTCCTCATTAACATTGCTGCGCTCGGGAGAGGCGGGGGTCGGGAACAGTTGTCTGGCTGAGGAAGCGGTTGGCCGAGCCGGGGACTCGGGTTGGCGTGGTGACGTCCTTCCCCGACCTCGACCGCCTCCTTGGTGAGCTCCTCTTGGGCTTCCTCGACCAGCACGACCCCGACCTCTGCCGGCCTGCCAACAATCTTGCAGGTCGTGTGTATGGCTGTTATGAAAAGAGCAGTAAGGTTGCCACCTGGAAGGGATACAACCTTGGGCCACTTGTTGAAATATTCCCCTCTCGGCTATCGGCCGGTGTCCCATCGCTCTGGGGCTTCTAAGAGGCCCTCCAGGAGGTGCATTTCTTTGATGTTGCTGAGGATTTTCAGGCGTAGGCCTGACCTCCGGCCGCCTGGCAGCCTGTGCTTCTTCAACGTCCACGTATTTGCTGGCTTTCCCCAAAAGGCTTTCGAAATCCTTCGGAGGCTTTCGGATCAGAGATCTAAAGAACTCGCCCTCTTGTAAGCCCTGCGCGAAGGCACTGACCAACACCTCGGACGTAGCAGTGGGAACGTCCAGCGCCACTTTATTAAACCTATTGATATAGGCCTTCAAGGGCTCCTTGGAGCCCTGCTTCATGGTAAATAGGTTCAAGCTGGTCTTGTGATGTCTCTTACTACTGGCAAAATGTTGCAGAAATAATCATTTGAAATCAGAGAAGTCCTTGATTGATCCCTCGGGAAGTCTGTCAAACCACCGCTGGGCTGGTCCGGCCAGGGTGGTCAGGAAGGCCCTGCACTTAACACCATCCGGGTACTGGTGCAGCATCGAGGCGTTTTCAAATTTCTTTAAGTGCTCTTCCGGGTCCGTAGCCCCTCCATACTCGGGAATAGATAGGAGTCGGAAGTGTTTCGGGAGCGGCTCCTGTAAAATCCTGTTAGAAAAGGGGAAACCCGTATGCTCTTCCGGGGTCGGCACAAGGGGGGCCTTCCCTTTATCAGCTTTGGCATGACTGGAAGTGGCTTCATGGGGATCAGATTGCCCCGTTCCCTCCGCCAGCCCAAACAGTGCCGGGTGAAAATGGGGGCTCTCCCCCTGCCTTGCTCCTCCTTCGGTACCCATGCGGGCGGTCTGCTCAGCCGGGCCCGCCTGAACGAGTTGGGCCGCTGCTTGTTGCGCCTCCGCCAACTTCCTAGCTTTAGCTTCTACTAGCAGGTCGAGGTCTTCTTGCGAGAGCATCACAGCCATCCGATTGGAGTCGCTCATCTTCAGCTTTCGATCAGGCGAGATTCCCACAGACGGCGCCAAATTTGATCCCGTCGACAAGCGAAGATCGGTTCTCCCTCGGATGACTCGGTCTCACCAAGCCGACCCGGTCTGCTGTAGTTTGGGAGGTCGGACCGAAGTTGGGCTCTCAATATGGTGGAGTGGTTGCAAAATGGCAGCGATCCCTTCTCTGAGGTTCGAATGGGGTTTATATAGGGGGCAGAAGAGAGTCTTCCCATGGGTGTTGGGGTAAATCCAGTTAGGGTTGCTAAGTTAACTTGTTCCCTTGAAATCATGTTTCTGCCTAATGGGTTATAGTTTGTTTAATATTATCTTGATATGGTGCGTGATGGTATCAATTGATTCATTACTATTTCATGGATTAATTTTAGGAAGCATGCCTTGTGAACCTAGAATTGGAGCTAATACGAGGATTAGTTTTGTAATGAGGAAGTTCTTTGGATTTAATTTGGGATTTAACCTAATAATCTAATCCTCTAATTTGATTAAGCGGGATATCATTGTTGTGGTAGATTTATAATGAGGATTTATCTTAATCATGTTTAGCTAATTTATTAATCTTATAAATAGCTAAACTATGTCTTTGGTACAGGATATTGATGAATTTGCGTTGACCTTCTAGATGGGAGATTCTCTCTAATATTTTACAGACCATAGACTATGGTGGATACTTCTCCTTTGTATTCTTGTAGTTCTTTTATCTTAAATGCATGACTTGTTATGTCTGAATAGGTCTGCTTGACCTTGTTCTTTGCTGTTGATTATTTTATATCGTCCGTTGATACATTCTTCGTTTGATCTTAGACTTAATTCGTATTTTCTATCCATATAGTCTCTCGTTGATTTTCTATTATGTAAAGTATAGCTTGTATGCGAGTACTTAGATGTTCATTAAACACAACTAGAGTTTGTTGGTATTAGAGACACCCTACCTAGTAGTTTAGTTGCATATTCGTTGCTTTCTGGTTGGTTTTTGATACTTGTTATTTATATCGTTGCATCGTTATTATTCGATTATTTGTGCATTTTGGTATCATGCACCATACCTACACCATTGCATACTGACGACTGTTGGGCTTCCATATGGTTAAGCCGTCGTCAGTCATCTAGTTGCTTTATCACTCAACCACTTGTCGTGGTAATTGCTATTTACTAGAGTGCGAGCAACCGTCTTGTTACGCCACACTCGACCACTCATGTACAGTGGAGTAGTTGGCTCCCCAGCATCCTGTCCAGTCAACCACATATATAAGTGGTTTTATTGGAGTGCGTACAGTTATCACAGTCCTACCCACTCGGCCACACAGATGTGATGTGTTGGCGGCTTGACTAGCGTCAGGGGTGGCACATGTCATTGCATCATATGCATCTATTACATTTATGCACTTTCTTGTGTTTGTTGCCTTTATATGAGCTATGGCTGTTACATTTGGTTGGCAAGCATGTCTATTTGATACTATGTTATCTCGTATGTTTTCACGTTATTTTATATATGCTTTGATGTCCTCTATTTCCTAGAGACTGTACATCATTGTTATCTGTTGCTTCCTATATCTTTATGATGTCATGCATTTATCTACTCATATACCCGCAGAGTCTATTGATGCAGTCTGACCCTGATTGTTGTTTTGGTGTTGACACCGATTTTTGTTTAGGTTGATTAGAATGATTATGATTAAGTCCTAGTCGTGGACTAGGCATACCTAGTGAGACTAGGTTGGATGAAATCCTAGCTTGGAGGGCTAGGTGTTGGAAAATCCTAACCTGGAGGGTTAGGTGTGGAAAAATCCTAGCTTGGAGGGCTAGGTGTTGGAAAATCTTACCCTGGAGGGTTAGGTGGGAAAAATCCTAGCTTGGAGGGCTTGGTGTGGAAAAGCCCTAACTTGGAGGGTTAGGTGTGAAAAATCCTAGCTTGGAGGGCTAGGTGTGAAAAGTCCTAACTTAGAGGGTTAGGTGTGAAAAATCCTAGCTTGGAGGGCTAGGTGTGAAAAGTCCTAACTTGGAGGGTTAGGTGTTTGAAAATCCCGGTGAGTGAAGCCGGGTCCTGGTGAGTGAAGCCAGGTTGACTGAAACCCTGGTGAGTGAAGTCAGGTCCTAGCTTGGAGGGCTAGGTTGAAGTCCCAGTGAGTGAAGCTGGGCATGGAGTCTTGGTCCGAGGGATCAAGCACGAGTCGGAGATGGGCCGGAGGCTAGTTCTCTTGACTTAGAGTGGGTTTGGCCATGCCCGGATCAGTCTGGTGACCGATCAGGGAAGTTGGCACGGAGTTCCCTCTTGGATCGGTCTGGTGACCGATCCAGCGATGTCTGATCGGTGTGGTGACCGATCAGGGAGCTTCCAGTAACTTTGGCAAACCTACTGATCGGCTCCTGATCGGTCTGGTGACAGATCAGGGAGAAACCGTGACCGATCAATTTGAACGATCAACTGTCGCGAGGTTTCTCACCCTGACCAATCAGGCTGCAGCCTGATCGGTTTGGGATCAGCCTGATCGGTCTGGTGACCAATCAGCCAGTGGATTTCAGGCGGGATTGTGGCAAGCTAATTTCTGGATCGGTTTGGTGACCGGTCAGCGTGACCGATCATACGAGCTTGCGATCCCAAGTTTCTCACTGGGGACCGATCAGGTTGGAGCCTGATCGGTCTGGGATAGTCCTGATCAGTCCGGTGACCGATCACTTTAATTCAAACGCGCTGTCAGGCGCTCTGATCGCGCCTGCTTTCACTGATACGCTACTGATGTCACTTTGATATTCTCTGTTATTACTGATATAAGTTTGATTTCATTTGCTAAACCTCTGATTGAGTGTGCAGGTGATAGAGATGGATTCAAATACTCAAAGAGAGTCAATGAAGGCCTTTCCTTGGAGCAGGTTTGTCCATTTGTCATCTCAAGTTGCAACTGCTGGAGCTGCTGACTGGAGCTGCTGACTGGAGCTTGGCTGAGGGAAGCTCAGGGAGTCCAGGGAGAGCTCAGTGGTAGCTGGCGTTGGCAGGTGAGCAGCTGGAGGCTGCAGTGAGGTGGTGACCTGGTGATCAGAGAGCTAGGACTTAAGGCTTGGTGGCGAACAAGTCTCAGTAACGAAGTTCTCCATGTTGTGCTTGTGCTTGTACTTGTGCTTGTGCTATCTGCTGTTCCATCATCTTGAGCTAGCAACTGTGATCTTTGAAGCAACCTTCTGTTACTTGGGCACTTGGGAGAAGAGAAACAAGAAGCTTGAGTCCATCAGCGAGAAGACACGAAGAGGAGAGTCTTGCGTGAGATCTGCGCTGGGTGGAGCTCGGAGAAGTTTGCTTGTGTTCTTGTGGTTCTAAGTGCTGAGTAAGATCCTTCTCGTGTTTCTTGTACTTTATACTATATCATCTTGAAATGCTGTGGAGAGGTTACTCCACCGAGAAGGAGGTTGTATTTTATCCGGTGTTTATCGGGGCTTGATCTGCCTACGATCAAGGGATCACCCACCTTAAGGGCACGCCAAGGAGTAGGGGCAAGTTATCCCCGAACCTTGTAAATCCTCTTGTTAGCGTTTTGCATTTGTGCTTAGCTAGGTTTTACTTCTGCATACTCTGTTTTCTTTAGCTTCCACTGTGCTACTAACACTTGAGGTGCAGAAAATCGATAAGTGGTAAACTTTAAGTGTCTGGCTACATTCACCCCCCCTCTCTAGCCATCCAAGGTCCAACAAGTGGTATCAGAGCTTGGGGCTCTGTACAAGCGGATTAACAACCGAGAGTCAACGATAATGGCTTTGAGAGAAGACTTCTCCACCACCCGACCTCCTTTCTTCGATGGAGCAGATTTCCAATATTGGAGATCGAAGATGGAGTACTATCTTAAGATGGATATCAACACTTGGTTCACTGTGAAGGAGGGTTTCACCCCTCCATAGGATGATGAAGGAAAAGAACTGGAGTCTTGGCGTTGGACGGCTGAACAAACCCGGAAAAGTGAAGTCGACGCGAAGGCGGTGGTGACCCTACAATGTGGCATGAACAAAGACCAACTCATCAAGGTTGGTCCCTTTACAAGTGCAAAAGATTTGTGGAATAAGCTTATTGAACTACACGAAGGAACTCGGGATTCAAGAATAGCAAAGTGGGATTTGTTCCTCAACCAACTTCAAAACCTCTCCATGAAGGAGAGTGAAACCGTAAGTGAGCTCCACAGCAGATTCAAAGAGGTATTGAATGACCTCCACTCTATTGATGAAAAGGTCGAAAACCGCGACCTTGTGAGGTATGTGTTAAAAGCATTTCCAAGGAATGCTTTATGGTCATCCATGGTGGATGCCTACAAAGTTTCCAAGGACTTATCAATTGTCAAGTTAGATGATTTATTTTATGAGATGGAACTTCATGAAATGGCTAACAAAGGCCCCAAGGAGAAGGGCATTGCCTTAGTTGCAGGAGAAAAGAACAAGAAGAAGAAGGAGAAGGAAGTCTTCTCATCCTCATCTTCATCCGAATCCGAGTCCGAATCCGAGGAGGATGGCAGCGACTCTTCTTCCTCCGAGATGACCAATTTCGTTAGAAGAATGATGAGGAAGGGTTGACGCTTCAAGGGTAACCCAAGTGAAGTTAAGCTTGATAAGAATAATATTACTTACTTTGAATGTAGTAAGAAGGGGCACTTCAAGAAGGACTGCCCAAAGCTCAAAAAGAAGGAGGATAGATCAAAGAAGAAGAAGAAGGCCTTGAAGGCCACTTGGGATGAATCATCCTCAAGTTCATCCGATGAAGAGAAGGAGGAGAAGAGTACACGACATGTGGCACTCATGGCACTTAAAGGAGAAGAAAGCAGTGATGAATCCTCCAACTCCTCAAACGCAGCTTCATCATCTTCGGATGATGAAGAGGTAATCACTCCCGAACTTGAGAAATGCTATAGAGCAATTGCATGCTTAACTAATATGTTGAAAAAGTCAAAAATTAAGGTTAAATCATTGCAATTAGAAGTTGACCAATTGAAATCCTCTAGGGATGAGGATGTAGATGATTTACATATAGAGATGTTAGAGGATGAGATTAAATCTTTGAAAATTAAAGTTGAAAAATTGAAATCCTCTAGGGATGAGGATGTTGATGATTTGCATGTTGAATTGTTAGAGGATGAGAACAAATCATTGAAGAGTGAAGTTGAGAGACTCAAGAGTGTTCTTGAGAAATTCTCAACAAGCTCAAAGACCTTAGACATGATTTTGAATGCCCAAAGGGCAGTCTACAATAGGGTCGGTATTGGTTACCGACCCAAAGAACCTTCATTTGTGTCCTTAATGTCTAGGACTGATGTTAGACAATCTAAGTCACCTAGGGTTCAAAGAAGAGTAGTCAAAGCATGAGTGCCTAAGTCTTGTTTAGTAGGTGCTTTAGGTCCCAAGGTTTGGGTACCTAAAACTTCTATTTTTCGAATTGTGTAGGCTGTGATTGAGGGGGAGCATCTATCAACTTGGTTCGTTGATAGTGGATGCTCCAAACACATGACCGGGGATAGATCATTGTTTACCACACTTCAAAGAAAAAGTAGAGGTAATGTTTCCTTTGGTAACAATGCTAGTCTTAAGGTCATAGGAATAGGAGACATTCAAATATCCGAATGTCTTAGAATTAAAAATGTCCTTCTAGTCAAGGGGATGACATTTAATCTCCTAAGTATCAGTCAATTGTGTGATGCGGGTTACACAATTGATTTTCAATCAAGTCAATGTCTAGTTAGACAACATGCACTATAAGAAAAAAGTTAAACAACAACGCTTTTTCTGCGTTGTCGTTGATGCTTAAAAAGCGATGTTGATGAAGCCGTTGTAGAAAGTATATCTACGACAACGCTTTTTCCGCGTTGTGGTTTGGAGCAAAGACAACGCTTTTTTCGCGTTGTCTATTGGTTTTTAAAAAGCGTTGTTATTGACGCTGTTGTTAAAAGTTGGGTATCAAAGACAACGCGGAAAAAGCGTTGTGGTTTGGCACAAAGACAACGCAAAAATCGTGTTGTGTATTGTTACTTAAAAAACGTTGTCTTTTTAATAGGCAGTGTTTTTCACAATTTATAATATTCACAATTTATAAACATTTTTATTCACAATTGATAATATTCACAATTTACAATATTCACAATTTACAAACATTTTTATTCACAATTGATAATATTTACAATTTACACTGATAATAGTTTACAAAATTCACTTATAATACAGTGCATTATTTACAAAAGTGTTTGTATTCCATATTAAATACAAAAAATATCTCAATTCACAAGTTCTATAAAACTTCATCATTCACAAGTTGTTCTTTGGGGCTGCTTGTTAACTCGATCTGCTTTAACACTGCATAAAAAGAATTATCAACCATGAACCATTTGCAAAGTTCAAAGAGTTAAAAAAAATGAAAAAAAAACGCCAAATCTTCAAGGACTTACTTTTCTTCTGTTTTGTTGTCTCCTTCAGCAACTGTACCACTTGCTGAACTGGAAAAGCAAAGCTTACTCTGGAAATTGACATGAAAAAAATTACTCTGAAGCTTTATTCAGAAAACTGTAAAGTACAATTTCATTCATTCAGTACTGACCCAACAGCCCTGGTCAACCTAAAATAACCATGAATTCTATACGTAGGCTTTCAAAGCAGCACACTAGTTTTTTGTGCTTACTTCAGGGTGGTATATCGAATTTGTGGTCTTCCAGTAGAACAGGATCACAGAAGAGAGGCCTCACATCAGTAAAAATAAGTGAAGGATGAAAAAATTACAGCAATTGAGGTATTTTGTAGAGGTTAAAGCGTTATGATTTGTAAAAAAGTTAGTCCTGTTAAGAATGACTGCCATGACAACTAATAGTTATCTTCACGCCATCTTCCAGAAGAGAATAGAAGGTCTAAGTTTCTGGTCTCATGCTTTCACAACCCAACTATCAAAAGGACAGGTGAAAATATATAATGTATTGTTCTACATCTACTACCTACCAGGAAACAATAAGGGAGTTCGTGGAATCTAAACAATGTACAATGCCACATGACACTGAACTATTAAAGAAAAGAACTTGGCAAAATAACTATATGAACTCATGCAAAAAAACATTCAGTATAACAAGATTCCAGACGAATACACTTCTAATATTTATTGTACAAAATTTATGTACATCTCCCTAGAGCTGTAAAGGGACTTGAAAGTTTGTTTTTGCTGAATGCTTAATTTCTATTTTTTTAGAAAGGGGCAGTTAGAAAAGCATGTGAATACTATATGAGTGTACAACCAATATTCATCAATTGGGTCTCCCAGTAAACATTTTATTCTGCCAAGTATATATCTAGGCTTTGTTCAAAAAGTACGCCTTGCAACGCTGGTTAATACAGAATTCTGCTATAGGTTTTGCCTACAACTAAAGGTGACTATGCATCATGCATCATAACAGAATTTAACCAAACAATGAAAAAAAGCTATATATACATATACCATTATTTCAAATCCATATATCTGTTTCTTCTGATATATATTGCGATTGTCATACTATTTCATATTTAAACAATTCCCAAACATCAAATGATCATGTTTTGAAAATCTAAAGTACCATTAAAGCATGGTGAATAAGCTTGTAGCTGAGCTAAAGCTTGTTTATGAAGTAGCATCAAAACTTGTCAACATATTCAACTTAAGTTGGGCTTCCAAACTGCTAGGGGACAATAACATTTCTGAAAATGAGCTAAAAAAAGGAATTTGAATTCAATAACAATTTATACAGCATATTCATTTTAAGAAGCAAACATGAAATATTTTGAACACCAGTCATCCACAACCCTCCCGTAACAGCAATATGTAGACAAAACAGAAGGTGCATTGCAGGTAACAAATATCTAATGGTATCAAATAAAGTTAGTGAAATATCTGCATTAACACAAATAAGACTGCTTCACATACCTCCATATGTTACAACTACAAAAGAATATAAAGCATACCTAGATGGACTTGTGAGGTAGAGACATGCTCGTTTGCAGTTTGTAGCATCTACATGCTCAACTAACAGGTCAACATCTTCCTCCTATATATTACACTGACAGAAGATTACAAAAGCTAGAAAATTTACACTGATAACTATTATACAGATATCTTGTACTTGCATATTAATGCAAGCAAACATCCTTTCACTGCATGTGACAAGTTTTCCAAACTCACAAGTTTTACAACACATCATCAATCACTTAAGAGTTTCACGAGTTTTTCAATTCACAAGTTTCATAATCAATCCGCGATTGGGGCCAACTTCTGAAGCTCGATCTCATAACTATCCTTTAACACTGCCTAAAAAAATGGAATTAGAAATTATAGAAAATACAATATAATGTAAGCTACTTTTAAAAAAAACATCATTCCATGAACTTAAATCTAAATAGAATAATGATCTTGTATGATTCCAAACCTATTCAGAAATATGATCTTGAATGCACTCCGTCAACTCGGCCCGAACCTCATCAATTTGATCACGAGAGTAACCTGTTTTTGTGAACTGTGAACACAGACAAATTAAATTGGCGAGTGGTTAATGGGAAAAACAATCAACACTGATCACTTTGCAATTCTAAATAGTTAATGTCAAAGAATTTGAGATAAGCTTAATATAGTTACTATTGATCTCAGTGAATCTCTCTCAATAGTCTCAACTTCTTCAATAATTTGTTTCATGTATCTCATCACAAAAAAACCGCATTGTTTCGCATCCGGTTGTTGAGGAGCCTATATATGGTAATTATTGTCAAATAGTTAACGAAAATTATACACATTCCAATATATGTTAAACAAAAGTATACATACCTTAACTACTTCCCACTTAGCATTTTTTCTCCCTTTCCTTCCCTTGGTAGAATTAAACAAGCGTAATGCCCTTCATACGTTATGAATATTTGTTATATAAAATTTATATTAAAATATAAATTTACTGACAGAAATCTGAACTCACATTTCCATTACGTATTTACAATCATCATCTCGAATGCGGGAACTAAGGGAATCCAACACATAAATAGTATCCTTGTAAGGTTCAATTACAATGAGAATCCAATGGAAACTAGGCAAAGACATATGGTTAGATCATAAAATTTAATAAATTAGCGAATGGAAGCATTTTAAAGTGAAGTTTTATTTTGCACTTACCCGACATTACATGGCACCAAAACAATTTCATCTGATGATGCACCGGTTAGCCTATCAGCTAAAAGAGTTGCCCTTTGGTTCAGCGTTTCAAGCTTAGCTGTTTTGTCTTGTGCCATTTTTGCTAGATATGGGATTTTGTGGGGATTCATAAATCTGAATTTCTTTGTAGTGTTATCTTTCAGCTTATTTTTATACAGACACCTATCAATGCAAAGAAAATAAAATTAAGATACGAAACAATAATGTAAAGCAAACATAAGGATCACTCATAATGTTTCATTAATGAATATAAAACATCATCTGTGAAGAAAATGTTTCTGAAATTGCTTAAATAATTTCACTTACCATATGTAGGCAACGATCAAATTTACTGAAATTGGCTCCAAATGATACAAAGAATTTATATCCTCAAGGTCCAGAAAAAGTTCACAATCTTCATCAAAAACTTCATTATCTAAACGCAGTGATATACACCTTCCTCCATCTAGAGCATGCTTACTGTAACAATATAACATATGTAATGATCTTGGGACACTTGTTGACAAACTAGGTTTCTTTTGTGGTTGTTCAAACTTCTTCCTTCCAGGCTTCTAATAATATCAAATGTAAACAAGTTAGATAGCTAGGTTGAATAATAATACAGTCACAATTTAACTTGAACTATAATAACTCATATACCTTCTCTTGCTTCACAATCTGCTGTTCAGGCCAAGCCACAACACATCCTATGGCATCACCAATGACTTCACATTCACTTGGAATTGGATATGGCAAACGAGCTGATTTGTCCACTGCTTGATCAATGGAGACTCGAATGCAATTAATGGGAAATGGAACACCATGAAGCATTTTATCCTGTCCATTGAAACCAACAATTGTACCATATGCAGCAATATTTGTGGCAGATTCCAATGTCAGCGCAACTGATTGACCCTAAAATATAAAAAGGCATTTCGATTATTTTCAGTTTATAACGCTATAATAAAAATGAATATAACTATAACTTTGCTTTTATTATACCTGTAACACATCATCTTTACGGATAATCTGTACATCATCTTCGTCAATATTCATCTGATGAAACTTCACCGAGCAACTACCTTTGTCATCAATTGAATTTTCCCATGCACCCCTTTTATGCATCATAGCTTCAAGTTTTTGGATGCGTACTTCTTGTTGTGAAATTTGCATCTTCGCCTCCTGCATCTCCCTTTTATGCTCAGCGATTATTTCTAGGGTAACATCAAATTTCTTCCTTGTTCTAGGAACATTGAAATAGATTGTTGGGTTGATATGACCTCCTATACCCCGCACGCGGCCAGCAATTTCTTGAGTATCAAGTGCCTTGGTCAGAATATCCTCTTTTGGTCCTTCAATTTGCAGCTTACCCTCCCTCTTTTGTTGTATATATTCATCCTGTTATGGAACATTAAAAGAAATTATTATTATACAAGGTATCATTTTATTAAATTTACAGGTTTTATGTATTGTTAATTTGCTTACAATCTTGTGGACTGTGTTCACCAAATCTTCTCCTTGAAACTCTCCTCCTTTGTTGGCGCGTCCTTTCTTCCACATAATAGCTCTGTTGATGTCTTTATCATCACATAATTCATTCGCCTACAACAAAGAAAAATCAAATGACAAATGTGAAATAATTTTATGTGAATCATTTGGAATGGTTCTTAAAGGAAATATAGTTTACAAATACTTACAATTTCTTCAGCAAAGCGTGCATATCCTTTGCGTGAGAGTCGATGAGGATATCTATTCTTTTTCCTTCGCTCTTTATTATCATCACTGAGTTTCTAGTTATTTCAAGCATGGGATATATCAAATTTGAATAATACATAGTGACTTTTGGTCGAACAGTTTCAAAAGAAAATATATTAAGAAACTTACAATGAATTCTTCTGAAATCCGACTAATGACAAACGCACGCCAATCTTCTCTTGTAATTTCAAAGCCAACAGGTGGCTCATTCAGCTCCTCAGGTTTGTCACGCCTGCTCATAATGAATTTTTGGGTGAGATGGGTTTTGTATTGCCTCCACTTACTGTTTGCAGATCTCAAACATCCCTTTTTCCACCTTGAATCCACATTATACATCAACTGTACATCACATAAGTGGAAAACATTAATAAGATTAACACAGACGACATTAAATATATATAATTAGAAGGTAAAGATTATAATTGTTAAAAATTGCTAACTTACATTCACTGATTCCCATATTAATTCTTTACTAGCAGCTGGGACATGCTTCCATGTCTTGTATTTAATATTAATTTTTTGCCGAGCCAGCACACCAATGTAACTTTGCATCGCTACAGCAGCTGGTCCTATCGGTTGTCCTAATTGATTGAATGACACATCCTTTCGAATACCTTGCATTCTTTGCTTCGAAAGCTTATCTAACTGTGTCCGACCTCTAGAAGTTCTTGAGGTGGTGGTTTCTTTGGAATCCGCCACTCTATCAACCTCGCAACTCTGTTCAATGTCATCTATTCTGACTTCTTTGCCCTTATTCTCCAACTTAGCAATTTGGCTTATTCTTTTACTCTTCCGAACTGACTGACCACCTTCACAACTTGCTTTAGTAGATGCCATTGATCTGTAACAACTTATACTGAGCAACATAAGTTGTAGTTAGCGACATGCATAAACTCACAGCAACATGATAAATTAAACGATAAAAGCACAGCAATATGATAAATTTACAGCAACAAGATTAATTTACAGCAACAAACTCACAGCAGTATGATAAAAATTGAAAGATAATAGCAGAAACTTATATTGTCCACATAATTATCCCCACAGGTTAAATGTTTACAAACTTATATTCAAAAGTAGAAACTGCAACAATTAAATATTGTCAATCCAACTTCCATCACAGTCTTCACGAATACATGGCGGTTCATTATCATCTTCTCCGTCAATATCCATTGATGCTAACCCCCTACTAAAACATTGATAGTGGATAGCAGTGTCCTCTAACTCTTCGCCTTGTAGGTATTCAAAGTACTCTCTGTTTGGTGTTGCAAGTACAACACTCCATAAAGGATCTTCAGGATCTTCAATATAAAATACTTGCTTTGCTTGGCTAGCCAGGATAAAAGCATCAGATTTGAATCCAAGTCTATTGAGGTTACCAATGTGAAACCAAGATCATCTACTTTAATACCGTTATTATGCTCCACCCAATTACATTTAAACATTGGAATTTGAAATTTATGGTAATCAACTACCCATATTTCTTGTATAACTCCATAAAAACCATATCTGACACAATAGGTTTTTATCTTTTGCACTTGCAACTTGCATTGTCTTTGCAACTAAGNTCTATTTTGTTTGTCTCCTTCAGCAACTGTACCACTTGCTGAACTGGAAAAGCAAAGCTTACTCTGGAAATTGACATGAAAAAAATTACTCTGAAGCTTTATTCAGAAAACTGTAAAGTACAATTTCATTCATTCAGTACTGACCCAACAGCCCTGGTCAACCTAAAATAACCATGAATTCTATACGTAGGCTTTCAAAGCAGCACACTAGTTTTTTGTGCTTACTTCAGGGTGGTATATCGAATTTGTGGTCTTCCAGTAGAACAGGATCACAGAAGAGAGGCCTCACATCAGTAAAAATAAGTGAAGGATGAAAAAATTACAGCAATTGAGGTATTTTGTAGAGGTTAAAGCGTTATGATTTGTAAAAAAGTTAGTCCGTTAAGAATGACTGCCATGACAACTAATAGTTATCTTCACGCCATCTTCCAGAAGAGAATAGAAGGTCTAAGTTTCTGGTCTCATGCTTTCACAACCCAACTATCAAAAGGACAGGTGAAAATATATAATGTATTGTTCTACATCTACTACCTGCCAGGAAACAATAAGGGAGTTCGTGGAATCTAAACAATGTACAATGCCACATGACACTGAACTATTAAAGAAAAGAACTTGGCAAAATAACTATATGAACTCATGCAAAAAAACATTCAGTATAACAAGATTCCAGACGAATACACTTCTAATATTTATTGTACAAATTTATGTACATCTCCCTAGAGCTGTAAAGGGACTTGAAAGTTTGTTTTTGCTGAATGCTTAATTTCTATTTTTTTAGAAAGGGGCAGTTAGAAAAGCATGTGAATACTATATGAGTGTACAACCAATATTCATCAATTGGGTCTCCCAGTAAACATTTTATTCTGCCAAGTATATATCTAGGCTTTGTTCAAAAAGTACGCCTTGCAACGCTGGTTAATACAGAATTCTGCTATAGGTTTTGCCTACAACTAAAGGTGACTATGCATCATGCATCATAACAGAATTTAACCAAACAATGAAAAAAAGCTATATATACATATACCATTATTTCAAATCCATATATCTGTTTCTTCTGATATATATTGCGATTGTCATACTATTTCATATTTAAACAATTCCCAAACATCAAATGATCATGTTTTGAAAATCTAAAGTACCATCAAAGCATGGTGAATAAGCTTGTAGCTGAGCTAAAGCTTGTTTATGAAGTAGCATCAAAACTTGTCAACATATTCAACTTAAGTTGGGCTTCCAAACTGCTAGGGGACAATAACATTTCTGAAAATGAGCTAAAAAAAGGAATTTGAATTCAATAACAATTTATACAGCATATTCATTTTAAGAAGCAAACATGAAATATTTTGAACACCAGTCATCCACAACCCTCCCGTAACAGCAATATGTAGACAAAACAGAAGGTGCATTGCAGGTAACAAATATCTAATGGTATCAAATAAAGTTAGTGAAATATCTGCATTAACACAAATAAGACTGCTTCACATACCTCCATATGTTACAACTACAAAAGAATATAAAGCATACCTAGATGGACTTGTGAGGTAGAGACATGCTCGTTTGCAGTTTGTAGCATCTACATGCTCAACTAACAGGTCAACATCTTCCTCCTATATATTACACTGACAGAAGATTACAAAAGCTAGAAAATTTACACTGATAACTATTATACAGATATCTTGTACTTGCATATTAATGCAAGCAAACATCCTTTCACTGCATGTGACAAGTTTTCCAAACTCACAAGTTTTACAACACATCATCAATCACTTAAGAGTTTCACGAGTTTTTCAATTCACAAGTTTCATAATCAATCCGCGATTGGGGCCAACTTCTGAAGCTCGATCTCATAACTATCCTTTAACACTGCCTAAAAAAATGGAATTAGAAATTATAGAAAATACAATATAATGTAAGCTACTTTTAAAAAAAACATCATTCCATGAACTTAAATCTAAATAGAATAATGATCTTGTATGATTCCAAACCTATTCAGAAATATGATCTTGAATGCACTCCGTCAACTCGGCCCGAACCTCATCAATTTGATCACGAGAGTAACCTGTTTTTGTGAACTGTGAACACAGACAAATTAAATTGGCGAGTGGTTAATGGGAAAAACAATCAACACTGATCACTTTGCAATTCTAAATAGTTAATGTCAAAGAATTTGAGATAAGCTTAATATAGTTACTATTGATCTCAGTGAATCTCTCTCAATAGTCTCAACTTCTTCAATAATTTGTTTCATGTATCTCATCACAAAAAAACCGCATTGTTTCGCATCCGGTTGTTGAGGAGCCTATATATGGTAATTATTGTCAAATAGTTAACGAAAATTATACACATTCCAATATATGTTAAACAAAAGTATACATACCTTAACTACTTCCCACTTAGCATTTTTTCTCCCTTTCCTTCCCTTGGTAGAATTAAACAAGCGTAATGCCCTTCATACGTTATGAATATTTGTTATATAAAATTTATATTAAAATATAAATTTACTGACAGAAATCTGAACTCACATTTCCATTACGTATTTACAATCATCATCTCGAATGCGGGAACTAAGGGAATCCAACACATAAATAGTATCCTTGTAAGGTTCAATTACAATGAGAATCCAATGGAAACTAGGCAAAGACATATGGTTAGATCATAAAATTTAATAAATTAGCGAATGGAAGCATTTTAAAGTGAAGTTTTATTTTGCACTTACCCGACATTACATGGCACCAAAACAATTTCATCTGATGATGCACCGGTTAGCCTATCAGCTAAAAGAGTTGCCCTTTGGTTCAGCGTTTCAAGCTTAGCTGTTTTGTCTTGTGCCATTTTTGCTAGATATGGGATTTTGTGGGGATTCATAAATCTGAATTTCTTTGTAGTGTTATCTTTCAGCTTATTTTTATACAGACACCTATCAATGCAAAGAAAATAAAATTAAGATACGAAACAATAATGTAAAGCAAACATAAGGATCACTCATAATGTTTCATTAATGAATATAAAACATCATCTGTGAAGAAAATGTTTCTGAAATTGCTTAAATAATTTCACTTACCATATGTAGGCAACGATCAAATTTACTGAAATTGGCTCCAAATGATACAAAGAATTTATATCCTCAAGGTCCAGAAAAAGTTCACAATCTTCATCAAAAACTTCATTATCTAAACGCAGTGATATACACCTTCCTCCATCTAGAGCATGCTTACTGTAACAATATAACATATGTAATGATCTTGGGACACTTGTTGACAAACTAGGTTTCTTTTGTGGTTGTTCAAACTTCTTCCTTCCAGGCTTCTAATAATATCAAATGTAAACAAGTTAGATAGCTAGGTTGAATAATAATACAGTCACAATTTAACTTGAACTATAATAACTCATATACCTTCTCTTGCTTCACAATCTGCTGTTCAGGCCAAGCCACAACACATCCTATGGCATCACCAATGACTTCACATTCACTTGGAATTGGATATGGCAAACGAGCTGATTTGTCCACTGCTTGATCAATGGAGACTCGAATGCAATTAATGGGAAATGGAACACCATGAAGCATTTTATCCTGTCCATTGAAACCAACAATTGTACCATATGCAGCAATATTTGTGGCAGATTCCAATGTCAGCGCAACTGATTGACCCTAAAATATAAAAAGGCATTTCGATTATTTTCAGTTTATAACGCTATACTAAAAATGAATATAACTATAACTTTGCTTTTATTATACCTGTAACACATCATCTTTACGGATAATCTGTACATCATCTTCGTCAATATTCATCTGATGAAACTTCACCGAGCAACTACCTTTGTCATCAATTGAATTTTCCCATGCACCCCTTTTATGCATCATAGCTTCAAGTTTTTGGATGCGTACATCTTGTTGTGAAATTTGCATCTTCGCCTCCTGCATCTCCCTTTTATGCTCAGCGATTATTTCTAGGGTAACATCAAATTTCTTCCTTGTTCTAGGAACATTGAAATAGATTGTTGGGTTGATATGACCTCCTATACCCCGCACGCGGCCAGCAATTTCTTGAGTATCAAGTGCCTTGGTCAGAATATCCTCTTTTGGTCCTTCAATTTGCAGCTTACCCTCCCTCTTTTGTTGTATATATTCATCCTGTTATGCAACATTAAAAGAAATTATTATTATACAAGGTATCATTTTATTAAATTTACAGGTTTTATGTATTGTTAATTTGCTTACAATCTTGTGGACTGTGTTCACCAAATCTTCTCCTTGAAACTCTCCTCCTTTGTTGGCGCGTCCTTTCTTCCACATAATAGCTCTGTTGATGTCTTTATCATCACATAATTCATTCGCCTACAACAAAGAAAAATCAAATGACAAATGTGAAATAATTTTATGTGAATCATTTGGAATGGTTCTTAAAGGAAATATAGTTTACAAATACTTACAATTTCTTCAGCAAAGCGTGCATATCCTTTGCGTGAGAGTCGATGAGGATATCTATTCTTTTTCCTTCGCTCTTTATTATCATCACTGAGTTTCTAGTTATTTCAAGCATGGGATATATCAAATTTGAATAATACATAGTGACTTTTGGTCGAACAGTTTCAAAAGAAAATATATTAAGAAACTTACAATGAATTCTTCTGAAATCCGACTAATGACAAACGCACGCCAATCTTCTCTTGTAATTTCAAAGCCAACAGGTGGCTCATTCAGCTCCTCAGGTTTGTCACGCCTGCTCATAATGAATTTTTGGGTGAGATGGGTTTTGTATTGCCTCCACTTACTGTTTGCAGATCTCAAACATCCCTTTTTCCACCTTGAATCCACATTATACATCAACTGTACATCACATAAGTGGAAAACATTAATAAGATTAACACAGACGACATTAAATATATATAATTAGAAGGTAAAGATTATAATTGTTAAAAATTGCTAACTTACATTCACTGATTCCCATATTAATTCTTTACTAGCAGCTGGGACATGCTTCCATGTCTTGTATTTAATATTAATTTTTTGCCGAGCCAGCACACCAATGTAACTTTGCATCGCTACAGCAGCTGGTCCTATCGGTTGTCCTAATTGATTGAATGACACATCCTTTCGAATACCTTGCATTCTTTGCTTCGAAAGCTTATCTAACTGTGTCCGACCTCTAGAAGTTCTTGAGGTGGTGGTTTCTTTGGAATCCGCCACTCTATCAACCTCGCAACTCTGTTCAATGTCATCTATTCTGACTTCTTTGCCCTTATTCTCCAACTTAGCAATTTGGCTTATTCTTTTACTCTTCCGAACTGACTGACCACCTTCACAACTTGCTTTAGTAGATGTCATTGATCTGTAACAACTTATACTGAGCAACATAAGTTGTAGTTAGCGACATGCATAAACTCACAGCAACATGATAAATTAAACGATAAAAGCACAGCAATATGATAAATTTACAGCAACAAGATTAATTTACAGCAACAAACTCACAGCAGTATGATAAAAATTGAAAGATAATAGCAGAAACTTATATTGTCCACATAATTATCCCCACAGGTTAAATGTTTACAAACTTATATTCAAAAGTAGAAATTGTGTAATTAAATATTGTCAATCCAACTTCCATCACAGTCTTCACGAATACATGGCGGTTCATTATCATCTTCTCCGTCAATATCCATTGATGCTAACCCCCTACTAAAACATTGATAGTGGATAGCAGTGTCCTCTAACTCTTCGCCTTGTAGGTATTCAAAGTACTCTCTGTTTGGTGTTGCAAGTACAACACTCCATAAAGGATCTTCAGGATCTTCAATATAAAATACTTGCTTTGCTTGGCTAGCCAGGATAAAAGCATCAGATTTGAATCCAAGTCTATTGAGGTTTACCAATGTGAAACCAAGATCATCTACTTTAATACCGTTATTATGCTCCACCCATTACATTTAAACATTGGAATTTGAAATTTATGGTAATCAACTACCCATATTTCTTCTATAACTCCATAAAAAACCATATCTGACACAATAGGTTTTTTATCTTTTGCACTTGCAACTTGCATTGTCTTTGCAACTAAGCTGACTCCGGAGTTTTGAACAACTCGTATAGCATCCCGCTCTTGTGTAGCATAAGTAACCCCATCAATCAAATAGCTAGAGTACTTTAGGACTTGCTTGTTGGGTCCGCAAGCTAACCACTTCAATCTTTCTGAAACTTGATGAGTCGAATGGTCAACTACATCAATAACCTATATTTTTAATGTAAAAAACTTTGAGTTATGCATAAATATGATAATGATTGTATACCAATATGTAATACTAAAGTAACTTACACGATCACGCAACCAAGTAATAAACGTTCGATTATGCTCATCTTGTAACCACTTCTTGGACTTAGCCTTACGAGGAAAATTTTCATTCAAATACGCCATATGTTCCCTAATCAAATTATTTGGTATTAAAAAACCAATAGAACGTAAGCAAACCACATTAAAATATTAATAAGTTAGATTTCTTACTCGATATAGATATCAATCTCATCATCATTTGCCAATACGTAACGATGTGCTTGCGTCAACTCATCGTGAGTAGTGGAGCAGACTACTGCACCTGATAAAGGCTGAGTAAGTTCTATTTGTCGATGACTTGATGGGATCCCAATTGTGTGCACACTAGACAGATAGTATGAGCAAAATTCAACAGCCTCTTCAGCAATATAACATTCAGCCATACACCCTTCAGGTCGATTGCGATTTCGCACATAACCCTTCAAAATCTTCATGTATCTTTCAAATGGATACATATACCTATACCAAACTGGTCCACATAGTTTCACCTCCCGCACTAGATGAACAGTTAAATGAATCATTATATCAAAAAATGAAGGGGGAAAATACTTTTCAAGTAAACACAATATTGTCACAATCTCTTTTTGCATATCATCCAATCTTGAGACATCTATCACTTTATTACATAACATATTGAAGAAGAAACATAAGCGAGTGATAGTGACTCTGACATGTTTGGGCAAAACTCCACGTATCACCACTGGAAGCAATTGTTGAATTAAAGCGTGGTAGTCGTGTGACTTAAGGCCAACAAGTTTCAAGTCCTTCAACGACACCAGGTTTTTAACATTGGATGAGTAACATGATGGAAGTTGTATTCCATACAACGAATTCAAAATTTTTCTTTTCTCATCCTTACTAAGTGTATAGCATGCTGCTGGCAAAAATGTTTTCTTCTCCCCCATCCTTGGTGCCAAATCTGTCCTTACATTCATTTCCAAAAGGTCTAATCTCGCTGCTACTCCATCCTTTGTTTTTCCTGGAATATCAAGTAACGTTCCGATAAGACTTTCACATACATTCTTTTCAATGTGCATCACATCAAGAACATGTCGAATGTGTAGATGTTTCCAATACTCAAGTTCAAAGAATATTGATTTTTTTTTCCAACATGATTTTACATCATCATTCGATTGAGACTTTCTACTCATTTTTCCCCAATGACAATTAATTCTTTCAACTCTTTCAAAAACCTCATCGCCACTTAATGGTTTAGGTGCCGGGTTCAACTCTTGCTTCCCATTAAATGCCTTCCGTTGCCTTCGATAAGGATGAGTTGCTGGTAGAAACCTTCTATGACCTGTATAAGACATTTTCCTACTATGCTTCAACCTTGTTGAATAGGTTTCTTCACCACAAATCGGACATGCATGATATCCTTTAACAATACATCCAGACATGTTCCCATATGCAGGAAAATCATTGATTGTCCATAACAAGATAGCCCTAAGCAGGAATGTTTCTTGCTGATATGCATCATATGCTTCGACACCTATATCCCATAAGATTTTTAAGTCATCAATTAGAGGTGCTAAGTAAACATCAATATCATTTCCCGGCTGTTTGGGACCAGAAATTAACAATGTGAGCATCATAAATTTCCTCTTCATACACAACCATGGAGGAAGATTGTAAGTAATCATTAAAACTGGCCAACAACTATATGCAGAACTCATTAAACCATGGGGATTCATCCCATCAGCTGATATAGCTAATCTGAGATTTCTTGACTCAATACCAAAATCTGGCCACTTGCAATCAACTGTTTTCCAAGAAGGTGTATCAGCTGGATGGCGCAAATATCCATCACAAAGTCTGTCTTCCGCATGCCAAGTCAACTGCTTAGATATATCTTTATTCCGAAACATTCTTTGAAATCTTGGAATAGGAGGGAAGTACCACAAAACCTTTGCAGGAACTCCTTCCTTTATCGTACTTTTTTGGCCCAACTTCCACCTCGACATCCCGCAAGTAGGGCAATTGGTTAAATTCTCATACTCCTTCCGGTATAAGATACAATCATTAGGGCAAGCATGAATTTTTACATAATCCATCCCTAATGCAGATAAGCTTTTCTTTGCATCATACAAAGATAAAGGCAATTCATTGTCATCTGGAAGTATTTCTCCTAACAAACTGAGTAGATCAGTGAAACTTTTATCACTCCAACTATATTTGGCCTTCAAGTTGAATAATTTCACAATTGCAGATAACCTTGTAAATTTAGTACATCCAGGATATAAAGGTTTCTCGGCGTCTTCAAGTAACTTATTGAATTGGGTTGGATTCTCAGCATAACTATCATATGTATCATGAACCATATTTATTGGTTCATCACGAACATATTCTCTAGGCCCTACTGGATCAATTTCATTTTGTGAAATCCCTATCGTAGATCTTTCGCCGTGCCATATCCATGTATGATATGTCATATCTATACCGTTACAATACAGATGTGCCCTTATAGTTTGTATATTTTTCTTCTTTAGATTACCACATTTTGCACATGGGCAAGATATTCCCATATTCGGATCATTACTGTTTTCCAATGCAAATATCAAGAAAGCCTCAACTCCATTCTCATATTCACGGGATAGTCTATCCTTTGACATCCATTCTTTGTCCATTCTTGTTTTAACTAATAAATCAACGATGAGCTAATACCTAAAAAGGAACTGTAATTAATAAATCTAAAATATTAACACAAACAATAGTGTGAGATAGTAACAAAATATTCAAACAATTAATCAAATTTGTATGTAGCTGTATGATTAGCAAAACATAGGAAGTAAATAATGTAGTAATACGCAATTGGATATTGTGTTAGCTGACCCTAGTACCACTGATTTATATTGACATAGTATCCAAAACCGTATAGATTTAGGTGATTGACTTAGAATTGGCAAAATACAATAAAGGCAGTCTTATATAGCCTTTTAGCTGATTATAGCATCCAAGAAGAGTAAGCTACAGTGAAACGGAAAAAAAATGATGGTGGTTAGACACCAAGAGGATCCATGACAGAGAAAAGACAGTAAAATGAATTATTGTAAGATCATCCTTGTTTGTTAGGTTATGAGTATTAAACGCCAGAGGAAAAAAAGTTAATATATGCAATTTTTCATCTATGTGATGTTGCATCTTCATTTTCTTATCTTGATTTCTTCTTACTTCCCTCTTTTAGTCCTCTGTTTAGTCTATACTTGTTATTGTGATTAAGCACCATCTTAACCAAGACTGACCAATTTGGAATCGACTAACTCTGCAGTCTTAGAGATGGACTCCACAACCAGCATAGGAAACCAAATAGTGATGAAATTTGCTGCTGCATTGGTCACTAAGAAATTGCAGGGATGAAGTTTATCCAATATGATACATTGATAATTTAGTACTACAGAAAGATTACATAATCGGAAGTAAGACACTCGTTGAAATATAGCTGCAAGCAGCTAAAGATTATTATGGCTGAATGATTCATAAGTTTTTTTCAATAATAAAATTCTATAATCAAATGGACAAATATTAAAATATGTATGGCTTATTAGTACTGAAAATAGAACTCATTCTATTAGTCAAGGGAGAAGATCCGCACACAAAATAGAAGGAAAACAAGGGGAAACTGAACTCACTTGACATCTGGAAAGAGATGCATATGATCAACATTATGCATATTTTTTTTAAAAAAAGGTTATGCATGATTCAACAGACATACAGAGCTTGAAAGTAACCTGGTTCTTGTCCGCGTCAACAAGAATAACACTTGTCAACTTTGACTGTATATCAGTAGTTTTGCTTTTTATGCCTACCTACAAAAGCAGAATTTTTATCAGAATGATTCATATAATCTAATATATTTATTAGGAATTAAAGAGAAATAATATATCGGTGAAGGATGAAACTCAAATATTTGAACTAAAACAACTATAACTTTTGTTCGTTACAGCATTGAAACAATATGATCTTCAATGTACCAAAGTATGGAATCTCCTTTAATTTATCAACAATAATCAATGAGTTGCTAATCTAAGCAATGGATTATCTTGAGTGTTCATCTCAAACACAAGGCCAAGGTGGATGTTGAGGTAGACAGAGTTTACGTAACTATGGTCATTTTTGCCATATTGAACATGCTAGAAACATATTAAGATGTTCAAGGCTGGCTGTTAATGGTTCCATTTCAGAAACCCTTAAGGATTTCGGAAACCCTAAACTGGAAAATGCCTAGGGTTTTAGAATCTATCGATCTTACTCCCAAAGCGGTAAGAGAGAAGTGTGATTCGAGGAGGATGTACCTTGGTGTAGTAATTTGCAACCCCCTTCTCCCCGAGCGTCACCAGCAGAAGCTTGAAATCTGACCGCCACAGAGTCAGAACGTCGGCGACTGCGAGAGAGAGAGATGGAGAGGGTAGTGGCGAGCGTCGTGATGCTGCCGCTGGGGTTCAGTTTCCACTCGACGGACGAAGAGCTCGTGGAGGATACTTCTTGGTGGTGAGCTAGGAGAAGATGTATGTTCACCAGATCTTCGTGGAGAGGAGAGGACGAGGGAGGTGGCAATGAGGGAGGTGGAGGGAGATATTTCGCGGAGAAAAGAAGCGCGGAGAGATTTTTCGCGAGCCGCCGAGGTTTGGCAATGAGCGAGGGATGTGTTTTTTATTTTAGCGGGAAATACGACAACGCTTTTAAAAACGCTTTTGTAACAGCGTTGTCTTTCATCCGAAACCACAACACTAAGCACATCACATCATTATAAAACGTTGTCGTTATTAAAAAGTAAAACACATAGACAACGCTTTTCACTAAAAACGTTGTAAAACAAAAAAAGACAACGTTTTTTTTAAAAACGTTGTCGATTGGGCGTTGTTGATTGCAAAAATTCTTGTAGTGTTAACTGAAGTTAAGTGGGACTCCTTAGCACAGGTTTGATACCTGACACAAATACATATTGGAACCTTGTCATTTAGCTAGAGGGGGTGAATAACTACTTTTCGATTTTCTTCCTACACATGTTAGCAAACACAAGTGGAAAACATAAAAATCTAAAACAATGCTAACACAAACCGTGTATGTGGTTCGTAGATGATACTCCTACTCCACGGCTGCCCGTAAAGTCGACGATCCCGATCCTTCGATGGATGACTCCCTGGAGCATCTCTGACTAGCTCTTGTCGCTCCTTGTGGGTGGAGAAACCTCGCCACAATCTCTTGACAACTTCTGAGCACTTGTAGGCTACTAACAAGCTTTAACCAAGCTTGTTTCTCCAAGAAGAAACAGCAAAAAATGAGCCCTCTTAAATAGTGCTCGATACTGTTCTGACTGTTACCAGTCGTCTGGTGCTAGCACCAGTCGACTAGTCCTCGCGAATTTGAATGTCACAGGCTGACAATTCAACTTCTGGTCGACACCAGTCGACTGATCGAAGGATCAGTCGACTGATCTTTCTGTTCTCTTCATCAGTCGACTGATCCAAGCACCAGTCGACTACTACCTAAGGTTTCCCTTCCCGAGTACAATTCCCTCAGCATTCGAACCCTAGGATTTCCCTTCCCGAGTACAATTCTCTCAGCACTCGAATCCTCACGACTTAGCTGACTCTTCATCCAGCAGCCTCGACCTGTTGCCTTCAAGCCTTCTTCGACTTCGGCGCTCGTCCCTCGGATGAATGCAAGCCCACGGCTTATCTCCCATGCCATCCTTCACGTATGCCTCGAAGTATGCTTCCCTTGGCTCATCGTTCCTGCTTCCAGCAGCCTCGACCTATTGCCTTCGAGCCTTCTTCAACTTCGGCTCTCGTCCCTCGGATGCATGCAAGCCCATGGCTTGTCTTCCCATGCCACCCTTCACGTATGCTTCGAAATGTGCTTCCCTCAGCTCATCATCCCTGCTTTGTCCATGGACCCTCGGATGCATGCAAGCCTATGGCTATCTCCCCATGCCATCCTTCACCGGACCCGAAGATGTCCAACTAAGTCTATGTGTTTCCTACAAACCTGCACACTCACATACACATATTAGATTAACATGAAATCCTAACTTAATCATATTGACACACACATCAAAACCCATGATCTACCCGATCAAACTTGGGTCGATTGTACCAACAATTTTCTCTTTTTTGATGTGTGGCAATATGTTTAAGTTAGGTGCAAAAATAATAATTGAAAATTACAGACATAGTAAATTAAACATCATAAACATGCATCCTCTTAACCTATGCCCTTTACATAATTTTCAATTTTCCCATAACCACAAGTTAAGGCAAAAACTAACTTTAAATCACAAGTCACAAGTTAAGTTAAACCTAACTTAAACCACAAGTTCTCCCCCTTTGACACTATCAAAATGATTGCCCCAAGCAATATTAACCATTGGTATCAATAAAGAATAAGTTTTGTTTTATGAAAACTCTCAAAAATCAGAAACCATACGCACCAGTCGACTGCGTCAGTTACTAGTCGACTGGTGCCTTCATACTTTAAACCCACAGAAAGATCAGTCGACTGCCCCCTAGGGCAGTCGACTGATACAGAGCAGTCTGAAACCTTTCAGCCCCTGAGCCAAAATTCAATAACTCCCCATAAATTCCATAAAATTTAAAAAATTCTGAAATTTTGTAAACATATTTCTTATGATGTATTCTAACCTAGAAAAATACATTTTTATGAAAATACTAAATATGCTTGACTTTTTGATCAAAATTCAAATTCTTTGAAAACACTCCATTTTGTATCAATCTTCTATCCTAGATTTGAAACCATGTGTTTTACAAGTCTATCCCATACTATTTAAAATATAAAAATGTTTCCAATTCTCCCCGTTTTTCTCATATCAACATTAAAGAAAGAAAAGGTAATGAAAGCTCCCCCTTTATACTATAATCTTTGATAGAAAGTATATTGAAATTCATCATATAACCATAAAATAATAGCAAGGTAACAACACTTCACATAGGCAATATCAAGATATGAATTAAAAGTTCATAGGGAACCATAAGTAAGTGCTACAAAAATCTCCAAATATTACAATATATAATATGGTGTTTGAGAGATAAAAGAACATGCCCAAGATACACACTCTCAACACCATTATATCCAAATCTTGTGGAAGCTACGCATCATCGCCAGGAGGAGGAGGAGGAGTCTGGTACATCAGATCCCAGCGCTGCATTATCTCATACATGTCAGTCTGTTGCTGCTGGAAACTCTGAAAGTCCTCCCTGAGTCCATGAACCTCTACCTCTAGTCGGGAGAACCGCTCCTCTGTAATCCCAGTAGGAGCAGCAGCAGGAGTAGCCTCCTCATCCTCATCATCATCAGAGCTGGAAGATGCATGACGACGTCGCCAGACCAGCACTCCCTGCTGTCTCTCAATCCCAGCCAAGGAGAGCTGTCGAGAACCTATCTGGTCGTAGTCCTTTGACAGATGATGCAACTGACCTCTAACGACTCTAATACCTCTAGATGCAAAGAATTCAGTCAAAATATGACCGAATGATATGCAAATCTCCCTATTGACGTCATGCAAAAAATGCTCAATAGAAGCGAATATCTGGCGGGCGATGTCTATATCCAGTCTCCTCTCTAAAGCATACATCATCACCAAGTGAGGTAGCCGAATCTTTGACCTCCCCTTGGTGACAATGGGCAGAAGGCAGTCTAGGACAATTTTATACAAGACGTTGCTAACTAGACTCATGCACCTAGCTATAAAAATACGTTGTAGAGGAGGTCGAGGATTATCAAAATAATGACGATGAATCTGATCAATGGTTACATTAGGCAATGCTAATGGCTCAATGACATTGGAGAAATATGTAAATGGGTTTTTCGAAACCCGACACCCTAGAAATGATTCTAATAATGCAGGTGTAAAAGTAATGGTAACTCTCCCTACAATGGACTCATACACCCTGTCATCGGGACTACTACATGTGAGATTTGCGTAAAATTCTTTACAAAGGTCAAAATTTACATAATGCTGACAATACACTAACTATTCTAACAAAAAATGAGTGATGATCTCAATGATATGAGGAGTATTCTCCTGAAAGTATGATTGATTGAGATATCGATAGTTCATTAAAATGAAGTCAGCATTTTCAAATACCCGCCGGTAGGCCTCGGAACGAAACCGAGGTGCTGTGGGATCTATTGGGATGGTCCCTCACCAATCCTTCGCTTTTGTCTAGCCCTAAAATGCAAATACCATATTCATGTACCATGAATGACCAATTAAGAAGAAAAAATAAGGTAAACATGCACAAAGTGAAAAGTTAGTCATGAATCACGGATTAAATGGGAAAAATAATGCAAATAATTCATTACGGTCTCTCCATTGGTTGCATGTTGGATAATGATCAAGTTTGACTCAAGGAGGGTGCTTTTCTTGCCCTAGATTCGGATCTAAAGTGAAGGAGGGCTAGAAACACGATTTCAGGGCTTTGGGAAGATTGGAGTGGCTAGAGAGGTCAGGGAAGAGAAGTGGCAACAAGGGACGGCGCTTGAAACCCTATGTTTGGCCGCCTCGCACGGGGTATTCTTTTAAAGATTCGCAGCATCAGTCGACTGCCCCTGGGCCAGTTAACTGATGGAGTAAACAGAAAGATCAGTCAACTGATGGAGGATCAATTGACTGATGCATAGAAAACCTTAGTTCTTGGATCAAACTGTACCAGTCGACTGCCTTCTGCATCAGTCAACTGGTACCCTATATTTCCAGCATTTCTGACCCAACTTCAGAAATGCACCAGAAATTTCACAAATCTCCAAAAATTCCCAAATTTTGTGGTGAGATTTGTGGTACCCGTGTCTATTTGGAAAAAATACATTCACACATGTATCTATTACCAATCTCAAGATTGACACAAAACTCAAAACTATCTAAATGGTTCAATTGAACCTTGACCTAAAGTCCTAGTTTGATATCTTCTTGATGTATCTTCTCATTCCCAACTACCATGCATCCCCAGCATTGATTTATATGACATCTATACATTGAAAACCAATTTTTATGCAATATGGTTCCATTGTCGTATTTTCATTCATGATACTCAACCCCAATGTGCCAAATCTCTAGGATTGAACCTCAAATCCGTCTCTCACATCCTTTGGCACACTCCATTGTCCATCTAGACTTCCAGAAGAACTCCTCCTGAGATCCATTGACCATGGGTCCCATCTTGACTCCTAGAGCTCCCTCTTGAGCTCTTAGCCTTAGTTACCTCCCTAGGTGACTCATCTATAATTGCAAGACCACACCGGTGTACCTCCGGTGACTTTTGGCCTTCAACCCTAACCTTCTTAACTTTGTACACCTTATCCTTGGTTAAGTTCTTCTTCTTCCTTTTAAATGACTTTCTCTTGCCATTTTGGCCTTCCCTACTATAATCATATGACATCCTTGCATATGATTTTTCAATAACATGTGATCTCATAGATCGGTATCCTAGACCCGATCTATCATTGTTGAGATTTTGACTATCCGACACCATGCCTAAACCCTTAGGTCCACTAATGAATCTCTCTAGGATTTTCTCTAGTTTATCAAGTTTTGCCCTCAAGAATTGATTTCCCCTTTCTAGGTTCTTAACCTTAGCATCACCATGTCCATCTTGAACATTTCTAGATCTACTCATTTGTCTAAGCATGTGTCTCCCATTCTTTGGATTAATGTCTTGGTCCTTAGGCTTAAAAATTCTAGGTTTATCATGATACATAAATTCCTTAGGGTTTTGATATACAACATTAGCCCTATTTTTATCATGATATCTAAAACCAAAATTATGCATAGGTAAATAATTTTCATTATTTCTAACATGCATAGAGGAATTTGAAACATACTTAAAGTTAGGGATTACCTCCCTTACCCTTGTAGCTCCCCCTTGATGTGAGCTTTTCTCCTTCTTCTCCTACTTCCTCAAATGTTTCAATTTCTTGAATTCTCCTTTCCTTGAGCATTTGGTGTGGTAGTATCCTAGTTCATCACACGTGAAACACCTAATATGCTTCTTTTCTCTCTTTTCCCTACAACCCATGTTAGATTTTAAAGAAATTGACTTGGGTTTAGGGTTTACGTCCTTTTTACCTAATGGACATTTGTCCTTGTAATGTCCCTTCTTGTTGCACCCAAAGCAAATAATGTGGTCTTTTGACTTTGCTTTGGTGGAGGCAGATGCTTCTTCTTGCTCCGGTATCGAGGATGATCTCTCCTCCCCCTCAATCATTGAAGTGGAGACCTCTTCCTTCCCCCTTTGATGATGTGCATGATTCTTCAATTTCTTGTGCCACTTTACTTGAGGAGATGGATAAATCTTTCTCCTCTTTTCCCTCCTTTTCGGATGTTGAGCTTATTTTCTTAGGCTCTTCCACTACTTGAGCTTGTGTAAGGTTTTTATGATGCGCTAGCATCTTGCTTCATAATTAATGCGCATTTTTATATTCACCTACATCACTCATAATATCATTAGGCAAAATATTAAGTACTATTGAAATTACCTTTTCATTTGCCTTTAATTGGGTTTGTTACTCCTTGGTCCAATATCTTGGTCGGAGCTTTTTCCCGTGCTTATCTTTTGGAATTTCAAATGACTCTTCTAGCACGATTATGAAATTCCAATCCATTCCAAACCATGATTTTGTCCGCATCCTCCAATAGTCGAAATTCGCGTGATCGTAGGGAGGTGGAACATTGATATCGTCCCCTAATCTTTCTTCAATCGTCATTTCCTCTAGCTTTTTGCTCTCTCGGCGGTTAGTCCGTAGATGAGCGAATCTCACTCTGATACCACTTGTTGGGACCTTGTCGTTTAGCTAGAGGGGGTGAATAGCCACTTTTCGATTTTCTTCCTACACGTGTTAGCAAACGTAAGCGAAAAACATAAACAAAAACCTAAAACAATGCTAATACAAACTGTTTACGTGGTTCGGAGATGATACTTGATGGACCCAAATTTAGATGTCACGAATGTGGGCCTCAAATTTAGAAATTTATAAAGCTGAAAACCCTTTTGGCTAACAAAGATAAAATGTAGTAGAGGGGCCTCAAGTCGTATTTTTCCAAGGACTAGTTGAATGAATATTTAACTCGAACTTGCAGGTTTATTTGTCGTCAAATGTTTTGGGTTTTCTAGATAAAATGGGGGTTTTGTTTTGCAAATAAAATTTGGAATGTAATCGAAATGAAACAAGTTTAACTAGGCAAATTAGGACTAGGAAATTGCTATTCTAACTTTACCAACTTGGAAATGAGCAATTCAATTTAAAATGATGGAATTTAAAGACAGATGCTAGTATCGAATTCAGGCAAACAACAGAACTGAAGCTAAATAGCAGAAATCGAATTAAGCTCACGTACTTCAATTGAAAAGCAAGAAATAGGGTTAAATTGTGCTGGAACCCTACGTGATCGGTCGACAGTCTGATCAGGTTCAGGTTTGATCGGTCAGCAGACCGATCAGATGTAGTCTAGATTGGACGATTGTCCGATCAGTAACTGAAAACAAGCTGATACAGAACTAAGATCAGAATTCAGAAATAACTAAAATGATTCAGACACGAAATCTACAAGCTATAGACTCCAGTTCAAGTTCTTCATCGAGTTTTCTCCTTGCCATCACACAAAGATCGAGCTCGGAACCCCCTCGCTCGAGAATTGATCAGAACTCAGCTTCCGAGATCGAATCGCGTGGCTTGAGGTGAAATCTGAACTCCTTCCGATCCTCTCTTCTGCGATGGTTTGAATGGCGAGTGGTAGCTCAGGAAACCTCGAACCAGCTCAGAGAACCCCTCTGCTTTGGCCCGATTGATAGAGAAATGGAATCGGATGAAGGTTGATCGGATGGAGCTCACTAACGGTGAAACCTCGCCGAAGCTTTGAGACACGAAGAGATTGCGATCCTTCCATGGAAACTGGGCTTGATGAATCGAAAACTGGAAAACAACTTGATCTGGTGATCACCTCCGATCGAAAAATTGAAGAACACCAATAACAGAATGAACGGAAGACGCGATCTGGCGACGACGAGCTCCGCGAGAGGGAATTCCTCATTTAAATTTCCTTTTGAATTTTGGACGGCTGTGATTACTCCCATCTCATCCAACGGTCAGATCAAATCAGATCGAACCCAAACTTCCCAGATCTTGATCAAAGGCTCTGATCTACTGCTCCTTAGCTCGGATCACTCAGATCTAAAGCGGATGGCTAAGATCTTCTCTTCTTTAGCTTGGACGGTCTAGATCCTCTATTGCTTGATCCAACGGCCGAATTAACTCGGATCTGGCCCAAACTTTCAGATTTTGATCCATGAACTTGATTAAGTCTATCTTGAGCTTAGATCGACCAGAAGTTGGAGGATGGTTCAGATCTAACCGTTCTCTTGAATGGATGACCCATATTAATTCGATGCTTGATCCCTTTGATCCGGATCCAATTTTGACCCAAGTTTGACCCAATCTGATCCAGGCCTATGATCATCTGAACCCTACAAAATGATATTAAAATTTAATGCCAAAACAACTTAAATATAGAAAGAATTAAATTTTAAGCTAAAATGGAGACAATCCATGAAACCTAATATAATGCAAACTTAAGCATATGAATAGTGGATCAAAACATGGATTTGAGGGTCTAATTTAATCAAAAAAATGAAAGTTATCAACTCCCCCACACTTATTCTTGGGCGTCTCACACAAGCTTCTAAGAAACTAATATGTATTCCCCCTAGATTATTCTCAATCATAGTAAGAAGTAATTGAAAAGAAATTACTTAGGGTTGCCAATTCTCAAAAATCTAAGCTCAATAGACTAATATCTTGTCCTTAAATCAACAACTTAGCATACTTTCTCCTTCATGATTCATAGAGATGAACTCAACACACAAAACCTCCCAAAGGGATTTTTAGTGGCTCTCTTCCTAAGTTCTACATTTCAATGAAAGTGGAGCTCACTTAAACACAACATGTTTTTTGAACTACCATAGGCTTGCTTATTGTCTACTCTCCACCATCATTCTTTCCTTGGATCCACATCTACAAAGGTTTATTAGAACACATAAAAGAAGTATGAAATGAATAGAATGAAAGAGAAATTTCATGAATTGTGATACCAAAGACTAATGGTAAAGAAAATAGAGAAATATGATATGCTAAGAAAAGAGATAGGGTAAAGAAATATAGCATGAAATATGGTAAGGAAAAATAGAAGACTTGGATACTCAAAATTATTTCTAATGCTCTTTGCCCTTTTGTGGTATCCTCTTATGAATTCTGAACCAAGGGGAGTGAGTATGAGCTGATTTGGAGGATGTTCAATACTGAAAGAAGTGTTCTGTACTGTGCCAGATTCACTGATCGGTCTAGAGACCGATCAGACATTGCCTGATCGGTCTGATGACTGGACTGGTGCTCCCTGATCGGACTGGTGACCGATCAGGGGCTGATCAGTAGCCAATCTCAGAACTCCGAAACTGTTTCTGTCGAGAATCTTCTTCTTCCTTCAATCAACACTAAATCTTCATCCATCTAGCTTCTTATTAACGACTCCAAGCTCAGAAATCTATCCATCTCTTGAACTTTCATGTTTTCATTTGTCTTTTCTTTACTTCTCTTGTCTTTTCTTCTTCTTTTTTTTTTTCTATTTTCTGTTCTTTTTCAGCAGCTTGTTGTGTTTTTTTTACAGCTTCACTATATCCCACGACCAAATCCTACTCCCTTATCTCCACTTCAGTCATGGCAACAATTTGAACTTTTGAAGACAAATCCACTTGCCAATTCCATGTCTAAATGGAAGCTCTTTGTAGGCTTGAAAAGTTTCACTAATTACTAACCTTTATAAGCCCCCATTCCTTTCCTAACTATCCTCATGGAATTAGAGCACCAAACAACCTTCATAAATCAGATTGCTCCAAAAGTGATCTTAACTTTTCAATACTCACAACTCATCTTTGATACATCACCCATCAAATTGGCACACTTCTTTATTTTCTTTTCTTTTTTTTTCTTTCTATTTTCGTATTGTGTTTCTCATGCTCTTCCATTCCTTTAATCCCATCAAGACATTCGGAATCCACACCAATCCATCTAAAAATCCATAAAAAATAGATAATAAACATCATGATACAACACTTCTCATCCCAAAACCATTTAAAAACACTAGCCACCTCCCCCACACTTAAACTTTTGTCCATCTCGGGCAAAGTAACATCAAGAACAAACCCAAGTAACCAAGTCTATAGAGAAATATGGTAATGAGTAGAAAAATAGGGAAAGGAAAGAATAAAGCATGTATCAACAAGGATTATTGCAATGAGAAGGGAAGACAAAATGATTACCTATATAAATGTGGTCTAATCATAGAATATGGTTTTGAAAGAACCTAAGCAAATTCTAGAGTGCAATCACATGTGTGTATCTCAACAATAAAGTCTAAACCTCACTAGGTAAAAAGAATTCATCTCAAGTCATCACTCTAGAGTCCATAACTAAGTAGTACTCAAGCAACTAAGAATTTTCATCCATTGGCTCAAATCATAAGTCTTGACAACCAAATTTAATTTGTTTTCAAAAGACTCTAAAATGATATAGAGAAAACCTAGAGGGATACATTTATTCCTACACATGCAAAAATTATGGTGCCAAAATGGTAAAATGGTATCTACAATCACTCTTATTCATCCTATATTACTTAAACATTTATTATCGAAAACTCATTGGAAAAGAAAGATTGAACTATTTGAACACAATCAAATGGTATTTACAATAAAATAAAACGCAAGAAAAAGAAAACTCCCCTTTAGGTTGGGTAGATAGCATCTTTGACGTCCACTCCATCCACCTCTAGCTCCTTTAATTCTTCATAGTACTTCTTGAGCCGGTGGCCGTTGACTTTCCACACAAAATTATTAGCCTCATCTCTAATTTCAACAACTCCATAGGGAAAAATATTAGTTACAATAAGTGGACCTTCCCATCTTGACCTCAACTTACCCTTAATCAACTTGAGCCTTGACTTGTACAATAAGACCTTGTCACCAATTTGAAATTCTTTCCTCACTATGTGTTTGTCATGGAAGTTCTTGGTCTTTTCCTTGTAGATCCTTGAGTTCTCAAATGCCTCTAGTCTAATCTCTTCAAGCTCTTGAAGTTGAAGTTCCCTCTCTTCTCCCACCTTGGTAGCATCAAAATTACAAGCCTTCACCGCCCAATATGCTTTGTGCTCTATCTCCACGGGTAGATGACAAGCTTTACCATAGACTAACCAGTAGGGAGACATGCCAATTGGTGTCTTGAATGCCGTTCTATAGGCCCAAAGTGCATCGTCTAGCCTCTTGCTCCAATCTTTTCTATTTGGCCCAACGGTCTTTTCCAAAATTACTTTGATTTCTCTATTTGAAATTTCAGCTTGGCCATTTGTTTGGGGATGATAGGAAGTAGAAATCTTGTGTACAACCCCACATTTGCTAGGTATGACCTTCATGTGTTTGTTGCAAAAGTGAGATCCTTGGTCACTTATGATAGCTCTGGGAATTCCAAACTTGCAAAATATGTGTGACCTGACAAAACTAACAACAACACAAGAGTCATCAGTCCTGGAGAGAATGTCCTCCACCCATTTAGAAACATAATCTACAGCAAGTAAAATGTACAAATATCCACACGATGCAGGAAAAGGTCCCATAAAGTCTATTCCCCAAACATAAAAAATCTCACAATATAGCATAGTCTGTTGGGGCATTTCATTTCTAACTCTTATGTTCCCAGTTCGCTGACATCTATCACAATTTTTATAAAACACATATGCATCATGAAATAAGGTGGGCTAATACAATCCACACTCTAAAACTTTTCTGGCTGTTCTTTGTGGTCCAAAGTGTCCCCCATATGTTGATGAATGGCAAAAAGTAAGTACTGAACAAATCTCATGGTCAGGTACGCATCTCCTAATTATTTGATCATTACAAAATTTCCATAAATACGGGTCATCCCACACATAGAACTTAGCATCACTTTTAAGTTTATCTTTTTGAGCTTTAGAAAAGTGTGTAGAAAAAACATGAGCTACTAAGAAATTAACAAGGTCTGCATACCAAGGTGACTCACCATGTACTGCAAGAAGGTGCTTATCTCTGAAATCATCGTCAATGGTGGTAGGAGATTCATCTCCTTCAATCCTGCTCAGGTGATCTGCAACCAAGTTTTCTTTGCCACTTCTATCTCTGATTTCCAAGTCAAACTCCTGGAGTAGAAGCATCCATCTGGTTAGCCTAGGCTTAGCATCTGGCTTCTTCAATAGGTACTCTAAGGCTGCATGATCAGAAATAATAATGACATGTGAGCACAATAAATAAGGTCTAAAACGGTCTAAAGCAAAAATAATGGCAAGAAGCAGCTCCTTCTCAGTGATGGTGTAATTGGCTTGGACGACATCTAGGGTCTTGGAGGCATAACATATGATATGAGGTGCTCCATACACCCTTTGTGCTAGAACAACTCCCACTGCAAAGTTAGATGCATCACACATTAATTCAAATGGTAAATTCTAGTCAGGTGATCTAATAATAGGAGCATAGGTAAGAGCCTCCCCCCTTAGCCTGTGAAAAGTTTCTTTACACTTATCATCAAAACAAAATTCCATGTGAGTGTAGGGGATTGTATTAGGTCACATAGAGTCTAGGAGAGGTATAGAGGTAGATCCTGTGCAATCCCCTACACTCACACACCTCTCTTCTGAGTCCTCTGAAATATCAATAGAAATAGGTGATTCATGGGGCTCTGTGCAATCCCCTACACCTAGAGAATCCTCTCCAGCTGGAAGTAGGTCTGAAATACTCTCTGAATTGTCCTCAGCCTCAGTAGCGAATACACCCTCAGCCTCCTCTGAACTGACAACTCCTCTAGAAAAATCAAGTGAAGCTCCCCCAGCAAGTATATCTGCATCATCCAACTCCTCTAGAATACCAATGCTCATAATGGAGTGGTCCTCTCTAGGGTGCTTCATGGCATCAAAAATGTTAAATTGAACTACTGTGTCTCCAATTTTCATCGAAAGTGTGCTAGCATAAACATCTATCTTTGTCCTCGCAGTCTTCAGAAATGACCTCCCTAGAATGAGTGGAGATCTGTGTGCAAGGTAGTCTCCCTCCATGTCCAGAATGTAAAAATCTGCAGGAAATATCAGCTCCTTTACCTTTACCAACATATCTTCAATTATACCGGCTGGGTGGATCTGACTCCGGTCTGCTAACTGAATCACCACTCCAGTAGGCTGTAGAGGGCCTATGCCAAGCATCTGGAAGACTTATCTGGGCATCAGATTTATGGAGGCTCCTAAATCCAACATAGCATCATGGAACATGGTCCTTCCTATATCACAAGACACAGTAAACACCCCTGTGTCTTCACACTTCTGAGGAATGACATGAATAAGTGCTGAAACATTTTTCCCCAAGCTGACCAACTCATTCTCCTTCAACTTCTTCTTGTGAACACATAAGTCTTTCAGGAACTTTGCATATTTAGGAATCTGTTTTATCATGGTCAATAAGGGTACATTGATTTTCACCTTACTAAACAATTTCACAAGTTCATTGTATTCTTTAGCTTTCTCCTCCTCCACTTGCTTCTTAGCTTGGGTTTTGCGCTGAGGGAATGGCAAAGGAAATCTCATTTCTTCCTCTCGAGCCGAACGTTGAGCTGAATTTTGGACTGATTTCTCCACTGAAGTACCTGCTGTAAACTCCCCTTTTTCACTGATTTCTCCCTCATTTTCCACCAAAATCACAGGATTACTTGATAAAGGAGTTAGGCTCAGACTAGGGGTGGAACCAACTAAATTTGAAGTGATTTCAGGGCTGTTTAGGGTTGAAAATGTAGGTGCTGTCCTGTTTTCAGAAAAATCAGCTCTTGGACCAGTTGGAGTTGAAGCCACCTTCCCACTCCTCAAAGTAATAGCACTAACGTTCCCCTTTGGGTTTGGAGTAGCTTGAGAAGGTAGTTGGCTTGATCCTTGAGCTTGTATTTGATTCATCCCACTAGCCAATTGCCCAATTTGTCTTTCAAGGTTTTGTATAGTGGGATCATTCCTTTGTTGTTGCAAAAGTTGTTGAAGCATCTCCTCCATCTTTTGTTGTTGCGCATTTCCCCCACTAGAGCCTCCATAGCCCCCTTGGTTAGCATGAGGCTTTGATTGACTTTGAAATGATGATTGAGGTTGTTGAAATTGTTGAACTTGCTGAGATCCTTGAAAGTAGGGTTGTTGGGGCTGATTATAAGGCTGAAATGATTGAGAAAATTGTTGAAAATTTTGCTGAGAACTTGGTTGAAATGGTTGAGAATTGTAGTTCTGAAAATTCTGATGTTGAGATTGAAATTGTGGTTGAGAGGGCTGAAATTGTGTGGGCTAGAAATTCTGATTCGAGAGTTGAAAACTTTGGTTGAATGACTGATAACCTTGCTGTGAGAACTGATTTTGTGGCTGAAAATTCAGATTACCTTGAAACCCTTGCTGATTCCCTTGAAAAGGTGGCTGATTTGGTTGATAGGGTTGCTAAAATTGTTGAATTGGTTGTTGAAATGACTGAAATTGTTGTTGTCCTTGCTGAACTTGCTGAAAATTCTGTTGGGGCTGTTGATATTGCTGTTGTGATGGGTTTTGCTGATAGAAAGAATTACCATACTTCAAGTTGGGATGATCCCTCCAACCCGGATTATAGGTAGATGAGTAGGGGTTGTTTTTGGCTTGGAATTGTCCCCTAGTCAATGCAGCTAATGTCTCATCTTGTTGGAGGTTAGGACATAGATCTGAATTGTGGTCTTGGCTTGAACAAATACTGCATAACCTCATCACTTGGCTTGAAGGTGGAGGTATTGAGAAATTTTGATTTTGACTCACATTGTTTAGAGCCATTTGTTTCACCAGAGATGTGAGCTCCATCAATGAATTCTTGATTTTCTTCTGCTCATTTGATACCATCTGAACTTCATTAACTCCTCTGGTAGACAAAGCTCTACTCCCAAATTGCTATGAGTTCTCTGCCATATTTGAAATTAGCTCCCTAGCTTGATCTGATGTTTTGTTTACTAGAGCACCTCTTGCTGCAGCATCTATCATGATCCGATCCATCTGGAGAAGTCCCTCATAAAAATACTGAATGAGTAGCTGCTCACTAATCTGGTGCTGTGGGCAACTAGAGTAAAGTTTGTTGAACCTTTCCCAATAGTCATAAAGAGTCTCTCCCACTACTTACTGGATACCACATATGCTCTTTCTGATGATCGCAGTCCTTGATGCTGGAAAGTACTTCTCCAAAAATGCTTTCTTCATAGAAATCCAGTTAGAAACGTGCCCAGTAGGTAAGTAGTAAAACCAATCCTTCGCTGCTCCAGTCAGGGAAAATGGGAATGCTCTCAGCTTGATATCTTCTTCTGAAATACCCTGAGGCTTCATGGTGGAGCAAACAACGTGAAACTCATGTAAATGTCTGTTGGGATCCTCCCCAGACTGACCTTGAAATTTGGGCAATAGATGGATGAGTCCTGATCTTAACTCAAAATCTCCAGTGAGCTCTGGATATGCAATGCAGGAGTACTGAAAATCATCATCTGGTGCTACTAGTTCCTTCATAGTTTTCTGGTGGTCTACCATAGGATCAACTGAATAAGCAGAAATAGGCTGAATAGGAATAATGTCAAAAGCCTCTGAAACACTGAGTTGATTCCTCCTGGCTTTAAAAGTTCTTTCAATTTCAGGATCAAAGTTTTCAAGAATACCACCTGCAGATCTGGTCATACACAAATACAAAATTGCAACAAATGTATACACAAGAATGAAACAAATGTAATGACTCACAAAATATAGAGATAATCACAAAAATGGATCACAAGATATGAAATAAGCACACAAGCTAAATCAAACAAACTCAACTAGTTTTCCCAAGGTAAGGATGAAATTTAATCCTAATTAATGAAAGACAATGCAAGTAAGGAAATCTAATTTAACCTAACTACGCTTGACAAGGAAACGAAAGACAACATAAAGGAAGCATTTAAGGAAACAGAGCATATATTGATTAAACTAAGCAAGTAAGGAAATCTAATTTAACCTAATTGCATACTTAAAATATAAGAGAAACTTGAAACATTCAATTAATAAAGTGTAGCAAGAATCTAAGCTGAGAAAATGCAAAATTAAACTAAGACAATTGGTTGGGGCATTTCAACGAACACTTGAGGAGCATATATTGATTTAAGCAACATGAGAGCAATTCAAACATGGGAGCTCAGTTTAGTACAAGCATTCAATACACCAATGAAATCTATCAACTCAACACAAGAAATAACCAACAATCAACTAACAACATAAGCAAACTAAAACTTAACTAATGGAAGGAACAATTCAACAAACACTTGATGAGCAACATTCAACTTAAGGTTAATGCAAGAAATCTAAACCAAGGGAAATCCAAATCAATTACAACTGATCATCATGAAACAAAGGTAAACATTCAAAGTTGAACTAGATCTAAAACACGGGGCGTGTAACCGATTACAATTCCTTCACGACATGAAGATCAAACATGAGGAAGAAAGACCCAATGGTGTTGTCCAATGATGATGAGCTGCTGTCCAGATCGGGAGAAGATGTGATGATGCCCTAGCTTCTCTCAATGTGTTCGGCCAAGCCCTAGCTTGTGCAATGGCGTGCGTTTTGCTTGGTGTTGGTGGCTACGGTGAAGGAGAAGAGGAGAAGTGGAAGAGATTCGGCCGGAGGTGGTGGAGAAGAAGAAAATGGAAGGTGGAGGAGATGGAGTCCGGCCGGCGGCTGTGGAGAGGTGGCTGCCGGACGGAGGTGGAGATGAGAAGGTGGAGTCGGGGATCGATCGGTGTCCACTCTGTATGAGTGGATCAGAAGAGGAGAAGAGGAAACTAGGGGTCAATACCAGCCGTCTGTTTGATTGAGAGCTAATCCTGGCCATTTGATTTAAGTGATGATCTTGGCCATTGGATTGGTTAAGGGAAGATGAATGGTTTAGATCCTTTAAAGCCTAGGGAAGAAAATGCTTGAAATTGGGCTTTGGGCTTAAAGTTTGGGCTCCTCTTTCTCTTTGAATCTAAATTGAATTGGATGAACCCCTTGATCTCGATCAATGGCCAGATTTATCTTAGATCTGGATGGAGGGTTGGATGGCTTGATCTGAGTGAAGGAATAAGATCTCACCAGATCTAGATCAACGGTCCACATTAATACAACTTGGTCTTCTTCGTTTGAATTCCAAATCAAGTCAAATTTGCTCCAACTCGCTCCTAATCATTGGCTCTTTATGTTTCCTTGATCCAAGCCTTGGTACAAGGTTCATCTTTAATTCCCTACAAAAAATCATGAAATAATGCCAAAATTTAGAGGAAATTATAATGAGCTCCAAAAATAGATCCTAATCGTAAAATATGATATAAAACATGATTTAAACATACGAGAGGATAAAAAATGCTAATTAAATGAGCAAATACAATGACATAAAATGCTAGTTATCACACCCCCACACTTAATTCTTGCACGTCTCGAGCAAGTAAACAAAACTAAAAGAAAACAAAATATCTCCCAAACATTACATCCCCTATCGATACTTTGAAAATAATAAAAGAAGGTTACTTAGGATCATCAAGTCTCAAGAATCAATGTATTTATGGTTCCAAATCTCACATAAGTCAAAAGACATGGTAATTTCAATCAACTTGAATAAACTAAGCATGACAAAAACCTCACAAGATGGATATATGCACTGATGCTCACAAAAAATAACAAATATGAAAGTGGAGTTCTCTCAAAGCATTCATGACATTGCACTACCATATGCTTGCTTATTTTCTACTTTTCCACTACTATAACATAAGTACACAAATCAAGAGGACTTTTCAATGACTAATGATGAAACCATGTGCTAACAAGAGAACAAGAAGGGCAGATAACAAAGATCACAGAGAGCATGAGAGCATTGGGGTAATTAACATGACGTATACAATCAAACAATATGCCAAAATAAAAACTCAATCAAACATCCAACACTCAAAATCCTCCTTGCACATTCTTAATGCAATACACAACAACTACTTACAACATCTCTCAAAATGCATGTATGTATTATCAACTTAACTCTTGAGTTTCTCTCAATAATAATATCAAATGAGTATACATCAATTTTTTTATGAAAATATTCCTTCTTGTTCCTCACTCACAAAATCCCAAATGCTTGAGAATTTTTTTTCTCTCTTTCATTTTTCATTCTTTTCTTTTTTTTCACTTCTTTTTTTTCACTTTTTTCTTTCATTTCTCTCTTCTTCTTCTTTTTTTTTTCACAGAGAGATTTTTTTTCAACAAGCATTCGTCCATACACACTTGTCTTCCCCCTACACTTAAAACTTACCTCAGACAATGTAACAAAGCATGATAACATCTAAAACTCACAATAATAGAGACTAATAATAGACAAATAAAAATGTAACTCATCATGCAATCACCCCATGCTCTCATGCTCAAGGGAAGAATAAGCTAATAAAGATATGACAGTGAGAATATAATAACAAGGAGAAGATCTGACAAAGGAAAGACAATGAAACATGAAAGCAATAGGTGAAATGCTCACTAGTGTCAATAGCAATGTAGAGGGAAAACTAAGAGATCAACAAGAAAGTTTGCCTCCATCATATTCATGTAAGCTTATGCTAATGTAATTTCAAAAAGAATCAAAGCAAGTTCTAGAGTGTCAAGTATCACAAATGCTATCACACATAAGAGGATTAAGGATAAACATGGCAATATCCTCACTAGGTGAACAATAAAATGTCATGCTTAATCTAACAAGATAGAGTCCATCACCACAACAAATGACTAAATACAATTAATGTCCCCAAGCATACTAAGGAAACCAAAACTCAATAGTCAGACTTAACCATCTTTTATGATTCTCAAAGCATAATAAAGGGACATGTAGGGAGATACAACTGGAAATCAAGCAAGGTTTATTCAAGACCAAACAAAATGCAGAATGAGGAAGCAAAACATGAATGCAAAGTATAAAAACAAACAAACATGCAAGTATAAACATAAAGAAAAATAAGAAAATGAAAGAAAAGGAACAAACTCTCCTTTATTCCTGGTGGTTGGAGTCGGTTTAGGAGTAGCATCCATCCCGGTAGTGGTGGGGTTTGGGTAGTCGAGAGAGTATTTCTCACGTGATCACTGTCATAGTGCACTGCTCCCCCACACTTCAACTTTGCATAAGTGTGTTCCGGTGGCCGGAGACGATTAAGATGCAAAATCCACTTAAGAGGTGAAGTGCTACTAGTCAAGGTAAGAGCAACTCCTCCCTCTTGATGCTTTTTGGAGGTCCTTCCAGGAGGTTGGAGTCTATTTAGTTGTAGCACCCACTCCAGAAGCCTATGACACCCTGCAAAATCATAAAAAGAAAATATCTCCCGCACACATGCAGGGTAAGAAGAAGATGAAATACAATTAGTCTCTATATAAAATGTTTGAAGGAATGCATCACAACCAACAAAATCAACCCTAGGTACCTCTATGAATGTTTCTAAATCATTTGGAGAAATATTTACCTTGTCTTGCTGAAAAATACCTGAAGGTTCTACAAGAATGGATATAGCTATGGCCTCCTCCTGGTCAGGTAAAGGCTTCACTTCAAACTCAGGCTCTGGTGGACATACAACTAAAAGTGGTGATTCTTGGGTTCTTTCTTCCACCATGCAAGTCCCTACACTTTCATACTTATCCTCTGAATCTTTTGATATATCAATCAATGTAGGTGATTCCTGGGGCTCAGTGCAATCCCCTACACCTGTAGAATTATCTGTAACTGAAAATACATCAGATTCAACCTCCAACTCAGTTGTCTCTGTAGCTAATACCTCCTCTGCCTCATCTGAACTAGAATATCTTGTCTGAATATCAAGTGAAACTTTATCAGCAATTAAATCTGCCTCAACAACCTCATCTGCGATACCCATGCTAATGGTAGAGAAATCCTCTCCGGGGTGCTGTAGGAAGGGTAAAAGGACTTTCGGTTCCTCAGAACATTCAACCCTTGGAATGTTTAAACTTGAAACAACTTTCTTATTCCTCAAAGTTAGTTCACAATCATGCCCCTCAGAATGAAAAGTAGCTTGAGAAGGTAATTGTCCTGATCCTTGGGCTTGCATTTGTTCCATTCCTCTAACCTTTTGCTCAAGGCGTCTTTCAAAGTCTTTGAGAGTAAAATCATACTCTTGTTATTGTAAACTTTTCTGTTGTATGATTTGTTCCATAATTTCTGAAAGCCTTTGTTGTTGAGCCTCAAGCTCACTAGAATCCTCAAATTCTCCTTGATTGGCGTGGATCTCTTGTTGGTCTTGAAATGTAGCATTAGGTTACTCAAAATTATAAGTAAGCTGTGAATTCTGAAAATCAAGTTGTTGGGGCTGATCAAATGAATAATTGGGCTGCTGAAGTTGTTGAAAATTAGTTTGACAACTTGGTGGAGGTTGCTGAAAATTATGACTCTGAAATTGTTGATCTGCTTGCTGAAAGTGTTGGTTAAAAGGCTGAAAATTTTGGGGCTGTGAAGATGGAAAATCTTGCTGAAAATTTTGGAATTGTGACTAATAAACTTGATGTGAAGGTTGGCATCCTTGCTGATCATAATGGAATGGTTGTTGGAAATCTTGGAAATTCTGCTGAAACTGCTGTTGTGGCTGATTCAGAGGTTGGAAGTATCCATGCTGCTCTGGAATCTGTTGGGGTTGAAAGTAATGAGTCGGCTAATTTCCCCAGTCATAATTATAGGTGCTAGGAGCTGGATCATAGGTATCTTGATATTGATGTTGGAAATGCAGGGGTTCTTGAGGAAATCTAGCAGTCTTTTGGATGAGGTGGCATATAGCAGCTGAATGAGATGGACTGCCACAATTAGTGCATATGTATTCCGCTCCCCCAATTTCCGAATTGTGATATTCATTGAAGCCTCCAAATGGTTGAGAGTAGAAATCCATGTTGAATTAAAAGAATTATCCTGGTCTTACACTGAAACACTAATAAACAAGATTAGAAGACTCAGGAGCATATGATATCAAACACATGAATGTATGAACATTAAAGCACATGACAATTGTTTTTTTTTAAATTCTTGTGGAAAGATAGAGAAACAATCCTAAAATTATCAAACACCACTACACTCCTCGGCAATGGCGCCAAAAATTTGATGGACCCAAATTTAGATGTCACGAATGTGGGCCTCAAATTTAGAAATTTATAAAGCTGAAAACCCTTTTGGCTAACAAAGATAAAATGTAGTAGAGGGGCCTCAGGTCGTATTTTTCTAAGGACTAGTTGAATGAATGTTTAACTCGAACTTGCAGGTTTATTTGTCGTCAAATGTTTTGGGTTTTCTAGATAAAATGGGGTTTTGTTTTGCAAATAAAATTTGGAATGTAATCGAAATGAAACAAGTTTAACTAGGCAAATTAAGACTAGGAAATTGCTATTCTAACTTTACCAACTTGGAAATGAGAAATTCAATTTAAAATGATGGAATTTAAAGACAGATGCTAGTATCGAATTCAGGCAAACAACAGAACTGAAGCTAAATAGCAGAAATCGAATTAAGCTAACGTACTTCAATTGAAAAGCAAGAAACAAGGTTAAATTGTGCTGGAACCCTACCTGATCGGTCGACAGTCTGATCAGGTTCAGGTTTGATCGGTCAGCAGACCGATCAGATGTAGTTTAGATTGGACGATAGTCCGATCAGTAGCTGAAAACAAGCTGATACAGAACTAAGATCAGAATTCAGAAACAACTAAAACGATTCAGACACAAAATCTACAAGCTATAGACTCCAGTTCAAGTTCTTCACCGAGTTTTCTCCTTGCCGTCACACAAAGATCGAGCTTGGAACCCCCTCGCTCGAGAATTGATTAGAACTCAACTTCCGAGATCGAATCGCGTGGCTTGAGGTGAAATCTGAACTCCTTCCGATCCTCTCTTCTGCGATGGTTTGAATGGCGAGTGGCAGCTCAGGAAACCTCGAACCAGCTCAGAGAACCCCTCTGCTTTGGCCCGATTGATAGAGAAATGGAATCGGATGAAGGTTGATCGGATGGAGCTCGCTAATGGTGAAACCCTCGCCGAAGCTTTCAGACACGAAGAGACTGCGATCCTTCCATGGAAACTGGGCTTGATGAATCGAAAACTGGAAAACAACTTGATCTGGTGGTCACCTCCGATCGAAAAATTGAAGAACACCAAGAACAGAACGAACGGAAGACGCGATCTGGCGACGACAAGCTCCGCGAGAGGGAATTCCTCATTTAAATTTCCTTTTGAATTTTTGGCGGTTGTGATTACTCCCATCTCATCCAACGGTCAGATCAAATCAGATCGAACCCAAACTTCCTAGATCTTGATCAAAGGCTCTAATCTACTGCTCCTTAGCTCGGATCACTCAGATCTAAAGCGGATGGCTCAGATCTTCTCTTCTTTAGCTTGGACGGTCTAGATCCTCTATTGCTTGATCTAACGGCCGAATTAACTCGGATCTGGCCCAAACTTTCAGATTTTGATCCATGAACTTGATTAAGTCTATCTTGAGCTTGGATCGACCAGAAGTTGGAGGATGGTTCAGATCTAACCGTTCTATTGAATGGACGACCCATATTAATCCAATGCTTGATCCCTTTGATCCGGATCCAATTCTGACCCAAGTTTGACCCAATATGATCCAGGCCCATGATCATCTGAACCCTACAAAATGATATTAAATTCTGTAAGGTGGATGATCCCGATCCTTGGGTGGATGACTCCCGGAGCACCTCTGGCTAGCTCTTGTCGCTCCTTGTGGGTGGAGAAACCTCGCCACAATCTCTTGACAACTTCTGAGCAGTTGTAGGCTACTAACAGGCTTTAACCAAGTTTGTTTCGCCAAGAAGGAACAACAAAAAATGAGCTCTCTTAAATAGTGCTCGATACTGTTCTGACCGTTATCAGTTGACTGGTGTTAGCACCAGTCGACTGGTCCTCGCGAATTTGAATGTCACAGCCTGACGATTCAACTTCTGGTCGACACCAATCGACTGATCGAAGGATCAGTCGACACCAGTCGACTGATCGAAGGATCAGTCGACTGTCTGTGCTCTTCATCAGTCGACTGATCCAAGCACCAGTCGACTGCTACCTAAGGTTTCCCTTCCCGAGTGTAATTCCCTCAGCACTCGAACCCTAGGATTTCCCTTCCCAAGTACAATTCTCTCAGCACTCGAATCCTCACGACTTAGCTGTCTCTTCATCCAGCAACTTCGATCTGTTACCTTCAAGCCTTCTTCGACTTCGACTCTCATCCCTCGGATGCATGCAAGCTCACGGCTTGTCTCCCATGCCATCCTTCACGTATGCCTCGAAGTGCGCTTCCCTCAGCTCATCGTTCCTGCTTTCAGCAGCCTCGACCTGTTACCTTCAAGCCTTCTTCGACTTCGACTCTCGTCCCTCAGATGCATGCAAGCCCACGGCTCGTCTTCCCATGCCACCCTTCACGTATGCCTCGAAGTGCACTTCCCTCGGCTCATCGTCCCTGCTTTGTCCATGGTCTCTCGGATGCATGCAAGCCCACGGCTTATCTCCCCATGCCATCCTTCACTGGACCCGAAGACATCCAACTAAGTCTATGTGTTTCCTGCAAACCTGCACACTCACATACACATATTAGATCAACACGAAACCCCAACTTAATCATATTGACATACACATCAAAGCCCATGATCTACCCAATCAAACTTGGGTCGATTGCACCAACAATACCTACTACAAAAAGGATATCAGGTCTACTAGAAGTTAGGTAAAGTAAGCTCCATATAGCACTTGTATAATACTTTAAGTCAACTGGCTTACCTTCAGGATCATTATCTATTTAGGATTTATGGTCATAGGGGTACTTATGTCTTTTAAATTTTCATTTTGAATTGCTTAATCAATTCTTTTGCATATTTTGATTTTCAAGGATTTTAGTTAAAGTTCAAGACATTGATCTTTGATTTTAAGAAATTGGACCCAAGTGAATTTAGAATAGTCATCAATTATAACTAAGCAGTACCGGTTTGCACTTAGTGACTTGATTTCGTGAGAATTAAATAAGTCCAGGTGTAGGAGCTCAAGTATAGATTGGGTCAGGGCAGGCTAGGTATGTTTGTGGGTAGACTTGGTTTATTTACCCTGTTGACATGGACAACAAACTAAATTTTCAAGATTTCTGACATAGATCACTTAGTGACTTGACTCCGTGTTATTAAATAGGCCCAAGTGTAGGAGCTCAAGTATAGATTGGGTCAGGTCAGGCTAGGTATGTTTGTGGGTAGACTTGGTCTATTTAAATTGTTAAGAATTAATTAAAGTTTAAATTATTAAGAATTAATTTAAGTTATTAAGAATTAAGGATTAAATTGTTAAGAATTAATTTAAGTTATTAAAGTTGTTAAGAATTTTGGGTCTAGTTGCATCATTTCCATTAATTCAAAAATTTCTGATTCATTTATTATTTCTTTTCTATTTAAGTTTTCAAGTTTGTTTAATACTTCTGTTTTATTTGAGTTCTTGTAAGCTTTAAATATAGCTTTAATTTTAATAAATTCATCTTCATCTTCAGAGTTATATTCATCATTATTAATTAAAATTGTATCATTATCTTTATAATAGGTAGAATACTTTTCAGGATTATTAATTAAGGTTGTATCACTATATTCAAAATCAGTAGAATTATTATTTAAGGGTTGACTATTATCACTAACATTATCTTCAGAGTTATCAGTATTATCAGAAACATTATTAATTAAGATTTTATCATTATCCTTAGAATTATCAGAAATATTATTAATTAAGATTTTATCATTATCCTTAGAATTATGAGAATTATCAAAAATATTTTTAATTAAAGTATTAGAATTAATTTCAAAAAATTGTAGCATTAATATTAAGGATTAAAGAATTAATATTTGATATTGTTATTAAGTTGGCTATGCAAAAATCTAATTTATCAGAAAAATTAATAGTGTTATTTAAATTATCAGAATAATTATATAATTGTGCAGGAATTTGAAAATTATTGCGAAAATTAATCTTTTTTACCTCCTTTACCATAGTCGCATTTCTCAGTATTGAGGATCGAGTCATTTTCCTGTCTGGGCACTAGTTCTTGTAGTGTCCTTGCTATTAACACTTGAAACATCGGATATGACTCTTGTCCCTCCGGACTTATGGCGCTGGTACCTCCGTTGTCGCGGGTTGTGAAGTACGAATCTTATGAGTAGGACACTAGTTTTTATAGTATCCTCTCTCCCTGCACTTAAAATAGATTATATAAAAGTTAAAAATTGACATAATTAAAATTCTACCTTTATTCACCCTTGGTCCCCTTCAATTCCTGGCCTTGTTGCTCCTACAACGATTAGTCCGATCAGAGCCACCTACTCTGATACCAATTGTGGGATCGGTGCTGTCGATAGGAGGGGGGGGGGTGAATATTGACTCAACTTTCTCGTCGAAATTTTGTCGTTGGATCATCTTTCTATCAAAGTTAGTACACAGCGGAAATAATAAAATAAAGACAAAAAGAAAGCAGACACGCGGGATTTATTTAATTGGTTCCCAAACCCCCAGGGTCAGTACGTCCAAGGCCTATGTACTCGACGTGAGTGCACTATTGGTCTCCTTTCTGGAATTTTCAGAGGCGGAGAATACCCATCTTACAATTTAATTACAATAAAAAAATGATAAATAAATATAGCTCATAAATAAAAGCAATCCAAACAAAAATCTCAGCCAACTCTGGAAATTCGAAGCGCCGCACACTTCTTCCTGGAGCCTCCTTGGTCGCAGAACTTTGTCGTAGCGTTTTTGCTTCGCACAGAATGCTTTAGCGGATGGGAAACTTGGTTGCTTGAAGTGAGGGGCCTGGGAAGCTCTCAGGCGCTTGGGAAGCTCCTAGGCACCTGGGAAAGGCTATACTGGGCGCTTGATACCAATCAGGCGTCAAGAAGACCTCTTCCNTTGACACTTGAAAGAGTCATGAAATCATTACAAAAAAAGTGCGATAACAGAAACCAAGAATAAAGCCCAACGCACTTCTCTGCATCAATAATAGCAAAATTTATGCAAACTCGAGTATAGAAACTCACAATACATCAATGTAGGTGGCAAAGTTCAGCATAATTGTAATTCTCATGCTTAAGAATGAAAATAAAATATAATAAAATCCATTTTGAGTTTTGATGAATTAATCTGAAGAAGTCCAACTAGATTTTGCATCAAGTATTCTGTTGAATCATCTTATAAGTCAAATAATTGTTAATTCATAAATTTTTTTACACATATTGCATTTATTTAATGTAAGAAAATAAATAGTTGATTTACTTCTAAAAATAAGACTATAATAATTAGAAAATGAATTGAATTAAAAATTCTATTACATTATATCATACTGATATTCAATATGCTCCACATATGTTAAAGTGTATTGAAATGAATTTAAGGGAGTGTTTGGGAGAGCTTCTGCTTACTGCTTTTTAGCTTCTAGCCATGCAAAAGTGCTTTTGAGTGTTTGGGAATGCCAGATTCTGCTTTAACTTCTGCAACTTTTACTCAAAAGCTAGAAGCAACAATTTGATGCTTTTTTCTGCTTCTGCTTTTTTGCTTATGGTGTAGAATTAAAAGTTGACATTTATACCCTTAATAAATTTATTATTTTACATAATTACCATCACATTTTTAAATAAAATCTTATATTTTTATATAATTTATATTTTCAAAAAAATTTATACATATTTGTATAAATTTATATAAATTTTATTATTTTATTATTTTTTATATTTTTATTAACTTTATATTTTTTTAAATATATATATTATTAAAAAAATAATTTTGATATAATATTTAAAATATAATATTAAATATATAAAATATTATAGATCATGTATCAAAATTATATTTAGATAATTGAAAAAAATTAATTTTGATAGTTTAAGGATATTATTGTCATTTAATTAAAAATTAAGTTTAAAAGTAATTATTCACCAAACACTCAAACTTTATCTTGTATCAGCTTTTGACTTCTATTTCCAAACACTGCATGCTTTAGCTTCTTACTAACTTCAAGATAATCACTACAAGAATCACTTTTCAAGAAGTAAAAGCTCTCCCAAACACTCCCTAAATGGATTTTACTCATTTAATCCCTACATTTTCTCTTTTGATCACACCGTATATTAAAAAAATCTTAATCATTTTTTACTTTAATGTATATTGAGACCAATTTACACAGAGTTTAAAGATATGATTATAACAATTAGATAATCAATTAAATTAAAATCTTGGAGAAAGAAACTATAAAAAGTAACAAAGATTACTTGAATTCATATTGACATATACAATGAAATATGCTAAAACATGTTGAGTGTCAGCATAGTACAATCCTCATTAGCACAATCAATGTAGGTGGCACATAAGAGATTGAAATGGTTACATTTCGACTATGTCACCTGGCATGACACATGATTTCAAAACACAACTTTAGTAGGCCATTCATCCTCAATTTGATAATGCAGTTTGACCTTATTTTATTTTATTTTCCCCTCAATTCCACTATGCAAACCAATATTCAAATAACGTAGTCCATGGTAAGCTCTGGACCAAAACTATCTGCATACAACTCTAGCATGTATATCGTGATTGAAGCACAATTATTTATTTTCTGAATCCTCAAAGTCTTAGACTGTTGGGACTTTAAGGATCAAGCTCAAACAATGTTGATTGTTGATGCTACTCATAACTCAATAGTTCAGATTTCTTGCTATCAATGGAAAATTAATCAACACAAAAATACCCACCAAATTTCTTTAGTTTATATTGTCAAACAAAGACAAGTTCAAAAGCATAGATCAGATGATCTTCACAAAGGAAAACGTTCAGCTAGTATAAAGTCAGACTGATGATGATAGCTACATACCCATGCCAATCTCCAGTGATCCTTCCTCAATGTCAACCACCTTCTTTGCCTCGCCCATGCTTGAAGCCTGAGGGAGTCAATAAGCAACAGATCCATCATAATTTTTAGTAAATGCAACCAACTATTTAGTATGACTAATACACGAAACCAAACCGTATCTAATTAGAGGCCTTAATTTCAAATTTGGAAAACAAAAACTGAACTTCGAATGCCAAGAAATCAACGAGGAATACCGACCAAAATATAGCGCCTTAAAAACTAGCTAAGCAAGAGTCATCGTATACAGATCCACAGTAACGATAAGCAAAATCATTCCGTCTACCTAATATTAAAAAAAAAAAAAAACCGAGCCGCCAAACCAGCAGATCGCTCCCAATCAGAAGCATACTTGGCTATCATGAACCAGAGGTCAATGAAACGAGATCTACTCTGACGAGACCGATCAGAAGCGCACCTGAGAGTGGATCGCCCGAGGGGGTCGAAGCGGCGAAGAAGTGGGACGCGACGACGACGAAATAATTAGGAGGAAATGATCAATTTCATTAAACTTCTCCCACCGCGGCGATGGTAATCAAATGGGCAACGAAACGGCAACCGAAAGCCGTCCGATCGAGAAAATCAAAGCCAGTAGGCGATCCTAATCGTTAGATCTGGGACTCCTCCATCGCGATACTTCAGACAACATGCTTCTCTGACAGGGGCTGTGAGATGGCATATGTTTGGTTGTAATATGAATATAAATAATTAATGTTTCAGCATGCATTATTGCTTTTTTTTTTATCGGGAAAAGAAAATAAGTGGAGACAAATAATTAACAGTAAAAATTACTTTCAAACATTTCTCGCGTAGGGTGAAAAAATATTTATTAAAAAAAATTGCTCATTTTCATAAGATAAATTTGATTTCCTCTTATGCGGGGAGTTGTGGTTCTTCAATCATGTAAGATAAACTCTAATCAAACAACAATTAACGTCGATTCAGATTATCATTAACCTTATCATTTACAGATTAACCCTTGATATAATATTTCTGTTATGATGGATGTGACACCTTAACAGTAGAAGATAATCGAAGATGCACATATATATAAAAATTTCTCATTCACAATGTAGATATGTTGGTGTTTTCATCTTCCTACTATTTCACTTCTCTTTGTCTAACTTAAATGTCAAAGTGCTTGCGTGGGGACTTCTAGCATTACTTCTAATCTCTTCTTTGACTTCTTTTCAATATTTCTCAAAATTACTCTAACGATCATTCCAATATAACTTCAACTCTTCGAAGAGTCGATAATAATAATAATAATAATAATAATATTATTATTATTATTATTATTATTAAAAGGATATAATTTTTTATTCTGGACCCAAATCAAGTTTTAATGTTGATTCAAAATTCGAAAAATTATATTTATCAAGATAAAATTGTAATCATCAATTTTCCAAACCTTAATTCTACCGTTTAAAACTTTTTCAGAATATTTTTGTTATTTTTATCATTTTCATTTCTTGATCCGCAGCTATTTTGAGTTGAAATCTAATTATTTCTTTTTTGAATAAAAAATTTAATTTCTTTTTATACCCGATTAAAATTAGATCTTTTAATTTTAATTTTTTTCTTTAATTTCTAAGTATTGAAGATTATCCTCTATTTATAATAAATTTTCTTATTATTGTGAAACTCAAAAAAAAAAATCTCTTCATTTTTAAAAAGATCCTCTATTTATTTTTCTCCTCTTTCTTTCCTTCTCGATTGTCTGTAAAATAATCATTATCCTCTTCAACATAAAAAAGCTATCAACGAGCATAAATTGTTCCAAGTTATGCTCATCAAACATGAACAATAAACAGATATTAAACAAATTAGAAAACAAGCTCAAAGATTGAACTTGCTGTGTGTGTAAACTATTTCCATGAAGCTTGGTACAACAACCGATATGATACAACATATGGATTTATACATTCAGGGGAATCACTTAGCTAACCCTATAAGAATATTATGAAATGAAACGATTTAATCATCAAAACTGGAGAAAAAGAATTGGAAGCCATAACTATAGCAAGAAAAAGGAACGTTATATACTGAAGAAATAGAACCTCAGATGAGCTACTACTCTTCTATAACTTGAGAAGTCGACAGGACTCTCTTGTTTAATCTCTCCCTCAGTTGCCTGATCTTCGCATCTACCCTGGCAGTAAAACCAATCTTAGTCTTCTGTCTGGCCTTGGTCTTCTCTCGCTTCCACATACATGCATCCTCAATGTCCTTCTTATAATATTTGATTTCCTGAATCACATGCTGATCCTGTGGGTTGAAGGCCCTTTGGAACGACTTGTGTATCAGATATGGAATATTGCAGGCGGCCGTGACTATAACTGTCGCGATCCAAAACATCGGTGCTGGTCCAAGAGCCTCCGAGAGTATCTGATAGGAATTTCCAGAGATTGTTGGCGAGGACATTCCATAGGCAATCAAGAAGAGGTACCATGTAGCAACACTGCCCCACACGAAGAGATGCTGGATCCATGTGAAGTGGCTCATAATAAGGGCAATTTGCACATTGACAGTCCAAATGATTGAGGTGAACATTGTGGCTCCAACGACAGCCATGTCTGCGACCTGCCCTCCGGAGCGAAATGCCTGATGGTAAAGCATCCCAATGGTGAGGAAATATATGGCAACGGATGTGTAGAGGCCATTGAACATCCATCCGATAATTCTGTACCAATCAAAAAATAGGTTCTTTTGCCCTTGTTGGTACAATGCTGGGAACTGCAAGACAATAGCCATTTATGCTGTCAAACAGATTCAAGCTTGCAGTTGTGAATCAGAAAAAGTTTGCAGTGAAGGATAAAGATGTTAGACAGAGAAAATTGGTCTCAATAGGAAATTTTGAGTACTAGTATTTATTTATCTGTCATTAGAACATGGAGAGCATATAATTGTAGTATAAGAAAATAAATTCGCAGGTATACCTGCAAGCAAACTTCAGAAGAGACATCTTGCTCAAAGACTCCCAATGTAATGACTGGCAATGAAGTGAGAACAACATTGAATAGAAGCATATACCAGTCATCGTATACTGACTGCCCAGAGAATCCCGTATATGCCTCAAAGAAGAATATTGTGAGCCCAAATGCTATGTTTTTGTAGAAGAAATAGCAAATCTGGAGGGGAAAATTGCTAAGTTGGTAACGAGCACACTCTTGCAGTAGAACAGGTAACTAACAAATACTATTAAGTGCAAAGTCCTAGGATCTCACCATGAGTGCAATTCTCTTGTAGCACCAGTGACCATGTACAACAAGAAGTCGTTCTAGGAACCTAAACTGAGAAATAGAGAAATCACTAGCCATAACAGCCTGCAAAAAAGTCAAGTAAAGTAAGTTCAGAGATTGTTAAATGGAGCCCACCTTTTGGCAGCTCAGACAATTTTGAAACGAAAAATGATACACAACGTGAAAAAAGCAACGTGAAACCCAATTGCACCAATCCTCGACGGGTTCACCGTGCCCTCCAGGTTATAGTTTGGTTCGGGATGGCGGCCGGAGGCCGCCGCCACTGTCCAAGCGACAATCGGATGTGTATACGAAAAGTGCCACGTCATTCACGTTGAGTTTCACGTTGAAATTTCACGCTCTCTATCATAGCTCTTTTGAAACAAAGGACCTCGTAGTTGCCGATAAGCAAGTATTTATTATGTAGCATTACTCACCTGCATCCCTTCTACACCACTTATACCTACACCAATATCAGCCTCTTGAATCATGCCCACATCATTTGCACCATCACCAACGGCCAGAGTGACTTTTCCAGTGCCTTCTTTTACTAACCTAGTAACCTGAAGCAAGAGAAAAACAATGAAAACCAGCAACACAATTTCTATGCATGTAAGTCAGCCAAATGAGGTAAGATACCAATGCTTTCTGCTTAGGAGAGACACGGCAGCATATGACAGAAGCACAGTTGACTGCAAGATTTAGAAAATGATTTTTCATATCATCCTCTAGGGCATATGTTAGTGTTTTTCCATCAATTATTAATGCAAATGCTTCATACGGGTCTTTCTCCAAATTGATCATTTGCGAGGCATTAGTTATTTGCATCAAAAGGCTCTCTTTGGCTGCCTGGTCAGTCATCAAATATAATTTACAGTCTACTGTCAGATGCTTGCTCACAAATCAGAACAGTTAACCTGACTCAAATTAAAACACACACACACACACACACACATTTCAATTGAAATGTTAAAGATCTACCTTGTTAGCATCCTGTGCTACCGCATTGTTTATGGTGGATAGACAAATTTGTTTCATGCCTTGCCTAAGCAAACTGCAAGCAAAACTGTAAACAAAAAAAAAAAATGTCAACAGAACATTTCTTTGTGAATACAAAAGACAAATCCCACAACTATGACATGTGGTTTTAAGTAAAACTAAATGATATAAAATGTGGCTTCAATATCAGAAATGATATTAAAATCCCGACTTTGGAATTCAACAAGATATAATAAATATCTAACTGATAAACAAAAGGGGATGGTTGAACCAGTGAGGAATTTCCGAATAATTTTGTGATTGACATGCATCTCTTGAATTAAAAGATTTTTTATATGTTCTAAAATGTCATACCTGTGGCTCAGAGCAAATAGAAAAATTAGGAAACAGCACATAACAAAAGTGAGAATGCAAAGGTGGATGTGTAGAGTACAAAAAGGATAGAAATAAAAATACTAATTTCTGATAGCAACTTGATGAATCCGTAATAGATGATAATACCAGAGAACATGAATTAAGAGGATGTGGAAAAAGTTCAAAATGAGTAATAATTCTCTTACTAGACAAATTGAGCCAATAGGAGTTGAAAAGTAAAAGAGGGAGAATAAGACCAAAGAAAACTCTGAATGGAATAGTTAAATATGATTTAATACAATGAATAATTACTAATGATATAGCATAAGTTCAGCGGATGCAAGATTCATGTAACTGACAGCTGACCCCAAATAGGTGAGTCAGCATATGACCCCAAATAGCTGAGTCAGCAGGTATTGTAATGAACATAAAAGATTTATAATATCCTGTCACTTAGGTTAATGCAAGGAAGACTGCATGTGCATACCCGATATTAATAGCAGTTTCAATCTTATCACCTGTCAGCACCCAGATCTTCAGACCAGCCTGTGCTAATTTGTCTATACACTGAGGAACCTATACAGGATAGAAGTAAATTAACAGAGGAACTTTAAAAAAAAAAAGTGAATGATATAGAGAATCCCATAAAAGAATACCCCTTTCTGTAATTTATCTTCCACAGCAGTTGCACCAACAAGAATCAAATCCCTTTCCATTAAATCAGAGATTCGCTCAACTTTAGCTTCTCTATCAGGTCCAATAGTAGTTTTTGCTTTTAGAAATTCTGCATTCCAATCAGAATACTCAGATTCATCTAGCACCCTATATGCCAGTGCTAAGGTTCGCAAACCCGCTTCCCCATATTCAGCTAAATGCTTGTTTGTTTCACTCTCGTACATTCTTCCATTTTTTGCCAGCCTATCAAATATGATGCTGCTCAACCAAAATAATTAAAAAGGAATATATCGAATATCAGTAACAATTCAATTCGTATTTACCACCTACATCAGTGATTTCAGATCTGACTAAAGACATAATTCACACAAACTACATCTCCAGTCACCAAAAAAGAATCCTTTGAATAAAAGTTAGGCATACCTATCAGCACCTTTGCAAAGAAGAAAAATTTTCCCACTCACATCACGCACAATAACAGACATTCTCTTCCTTTTGCTGTTGAATTCCAACAGATTGAGAATCTTGAACTCCCTATGTCAAACTAAAATATCAAATCGCCAAGATCTTCATAAAAAAAGAAAACCTGTCGATTAAAACATGCAAACTGAATTGTTACCTCTCAATAAGATCTTCAGAAGATGAATATTTCTCCCTAATGAATACACTAGATTGAGTCCTCTTACAAAACTCAAAGCCAAATTCCCTGGCAGCAACAAGAAATGCTGCTTCATCTGGTGATTCTGCTTCATAAGTAAAGCCACCAGTTTTCTCATCTGGTTCAGGAATCGCACTGTGACACAACGCAAGGATCCTGAAGAACAGAAGAATGGTATCAGCCATCAGTTCCTTTGCCCAATTTCCATGCATAAGCCTGTCATCTTCAAAACTGAAACCTTTAATCGCAGGTTTTCTTGTATTATCACTTTTGAAATTTATCTCATGATCCAACTCAACTTCATATGACCCATAAACTCCTGCATCATCTCCAGCATCTTCTGATTCCATATGCTTGGAAGCTGCAATTTCCACTTCACTAGAACGCACACCATAGGAAACACCAGCGATTGAACACTTCAAAAAGTCCATCTGATTGCAGGTTAAAGTTCCCGTTTTATCAGACAATATTGTATCAACTTGCCCAAGCTCCTCATTCAAGTTTGAAGTTCGTGCCTGTGCATGATTTCCTGTATCCTCGTCATACATGAGGATATCTCCATTAATGAATGTGGCTTGTAAGACCTTGACAACTTCTATGGAAACATACAGAGAGATAGGTATCAGATATCCATAGAGAATAAGAGCTGTGACCAGATGGAAGACCCCAGAGAGTGCTGCTCTATCTGGATCATACAAGCTTGTCGTCTGATCTGGTCGCAAATACCACCAATTCGGCATCTTGTCTTTGGTGATTACAGCAAACCCTATTGAGCTAATCACTGAAATGAGTACAAGAAGTGTAAAAAGAACATATATGATTCGATCCATTTTCTTCTCGATCCTGCTCCTCTTAGAAGGTGACTTGGTTGCATTTTGCATAACTTTGCTATCATGACCAGCGAAGATAACTACTCCATAAACGTAACTAGTGTTCCTTAGCTTTGAATCTCTGAGCAGAATATGATTTGGCTCGAGTGCAAAGATTTGTCGTTCATAATCAAAATTACCCACAAAAGTGTATAGATTAGGATTTGGGTCTTCACACCTTATAGTAGCTGTAAAGTCCCTGAAAGCCTCATCATCATCCAAAGCTAAGGTCACTTCCAAAGATCTTTTGACTTTCAAATTAGTTTCACCATCCAAATTCATCGTCTCCACGTAGCAAATTCCATCCTCATAGCTCGACGATAGCAGAAGCAAGTCAGCTGGAAAAAATTGGTCCTTCTCAACCTTCACAACATCTCCTACACGAATATTTTGCCACTGCTTGTGGTCAAACTGTCCCTCCCCCTTGTGAACATTGACCTTACGTATATTTACTTTCATGTCTTGCATAAATCTCCGCCAATCTTCCAGTGCCTCTTTTGCCATACTCAAACCTACAACGAAGGCTAAAGGAGCAATCATGCTCACCGGAGTGAAGGGGGAAACAGGGGTAAGAGAGAGGGCCGCAGCCAAGAGAAAATAGATATTGGCTACTCGGCGGAATTGCTCAAATAGCGCTTTTGGAAGGAATGTGATGACATTATACTTTGTAGTGGTGATGTAGTTGCTAGAATACTTGAAGGGCTGCTTACGGTGGAGCTGGGGCTGGTTGCAGTGGACAATGCGGGAGTGACTAGGGCCGCCTTGGAAGGATGGTTGCTCATCATCTAACACGGTGGGCCAGAAGCGGGCAAAGGTATAGATCTTGCTCCATCGTAATCGATCCCTTCTTCTTCCGCCTGGCATCACTATATTTCTTTCAGCTCAAGCTAAGTCGTTTCGTCCTTCAAAACATGGAAACTTTCTCCTTAATCTCTAAAAACAATATGGCCGACACAGCAACGAAGAAAAATTGCAGAAAGTAACGTTGGGACCGAAATTTTCCAGACAGTATCTGAGAATTTCAAAAATAAACGGATTAAAAGCAACTCAAAACACAGTTTTAGTCATTCAGACACGACTGGAAAAGATCAGATTTGGACATTCCAATTGCTCAATAACATCGATTACCAAATCGGACTTCATATTCACTGGCCCGGCAACAAAAATCAAAATTTTGTAGCTCGAACGACAAAACATCATCGATCTGCAAGCTAGACGAACAACTCGCACCGGGACGGTACCATCCCAAATCTCCGCCAGTAAGAAGAGAACATGAACTGGATGGAGACCACAAGAGAGGAATCCAGAAGAAATAAGAGATCTAAGATTAAGCTAAACCGCACCTAGAAACGTCTTCAAAATCGCCACCGAATTGACCGTGAGGTCGATCGACGCGCAGATCTCCTCCTCCTCCTCCTCCTCCGCGATCTACCAAAGGGCGACGAGAAATCGATCGAAGTACCGTAGCAGCTTAGCTGTCAAGAGAGACGGAGATCGAAGCACCAACAAACGAAGCTATATCCTCTCTCTTTCTCTCTCCGCGTGTGTCTGGAAGCACGCAGATGGAGACTAATCTTCGTCTTCGCTGATGAAAATGTGCCCGAATTTTAAACAGCGTATTAGAGCCAGTCTAATTCTGTAATTAACGGATCAACGAAGACCATTTGAACGCGATTCGATGACCCATCTTCACACCCAGACTCTTTGACGGAACCCGGTTCGCTGACTCTAATCCAACCAAAACACGGTAACCTTTGAGTAGTCTGCTGGTGATTAAGGTAAAGCGGGACCCACGAGGACATTCAGAGGTGCCACGCGTGACGGCGCTGACGGCTGGTGATCGCCGAGGCGGCCCGCTACTGCTGGAATGAGACCTGACCGGTTGAACCAACTTTCGAAAGGGACCAACGAATTAAAATCTAAAAATAAAATATTAAAAATAGATGGACCGAAATTAACAAATTAAATAATATATTTTTTTCTCAATAATACTTTTATTTCAATATTATATTTTAGGAATGGTCAATTTTGATTAAATTAAATCAACTTATTAAATTATTATTTATAAAAAACTAGATCAAAATACTCTTTTATTAACTTATTAAAATTATCAAAAAATTATTTCAACTTAATTAAATTATTTAATTATTATTTTATATGCTTTTAATTAAATCAACTTATTAGCATATATGCACCTCAAGTAGGATTAGATGAAGAAACTAAATCAAGATTTTGGAGCGATTTAGATGAGGTATTACAAAACATTCCGCCAAATGAAATGATTTTAATAGGAGGCGATCTAAATGGACATGTCGGAGCGAAAAATGAAGAATATGAGAGAGTACATGGGGGTTATGGGTTTGGAACAAGAAATGAAGAAGGAAAAACTATATTGGATTTTGCGATAGCATATGACCTTATACTAGCTAATACATTTTTTAAGAAAAAAGAAGAACACTTGATCACATTCAAAAGTGGGAATAATAAATCACAAATTGATTATTTTATGGTTAGGAAGAGAGATAGGAAGATTTGTAAAGATTGTAAGGTTATCCCTGGAGAAAGCTTAACTACCCAACATAGATTAGTAGTGTTAGATATACGCCTTAGTTATAATATCAATAGAGGAAAAATATACACGACTCCTAGAATTAAGTGGTGGAAGTTAAAGGATGGGAAGCAAAACATATTGAAGGAGAAGGTAGGAATACAAGCATTAGATGAAATATATAGCGACTCTAATACGACATGGGATAAGATGGTATCAAAGTTGAAAATAGTAGCTAAGGATGTACTCGGTGAGTCAAAGGGGCATGCACCACCAAGGAAGGAATCTTGGTGGTGGAATGAGAAAGTACAAGAGAAAGTGAAAGAAAAACGAATAGCTTATAAGGAATTATATATTTGTAAGAACGAGGAAAACTTAAAAAAATATACAATAGCCAAGAAAGAGGCTAAGAAAGCAGTGAATGAAGTAAAAAATAAAACTTTTGAACGATTATATCAAAATTTAGATACAAAAGAAGGGGAAAGAGACATTTATAAAATAGCTAAAGCAAGAGAAAGGAAAACAAGAGACCTTAGTCAAATAAGATGTATTAAAGATGAATGCGATAGAGTACTAGTAAATGATAGCGAAATAAAAGAGCGGTGGAAGATTTACTTTCATCAACTTTTTAATGAAAGTTTAGGGGACCAACTTGACTTAGGCAATTTAAGTATTTCAAATGAGTATAGAAATTTTAATTTTCATCGGAGAATTCAAACTTCAGAAGTAGAACAAGCTTTGAAAGGGATGCAAAATGGAAAGGCCGTGGGACCGGATGATATCCCAATAGAGGTATGGAAATGTTTAGGGAAAAAAGGTATTGAATGGCTTACAAAATTATTTAATTTAATATTGAAAACAAAAAAAATGCCTAATCAATGGAGGGTAAGTAGTCTAGTTCCCTTATATAAGAACAAAGGAGACATACAAAATTGTGCAAACTATAGGGGTATTAAATTAATGAGTCATACCATGAAACTTTGGGAAAGAGTAATAGAAAAAAGATTGAGGAAGGAGACCACGGTAACCGAAAATCAATTTGGGTTCATGCCTGGAAGGTCGACAATAGAAGCTATACATCTTCTTAGGCAATTAATTGAAAAATATCGGGAGCAAAAGAAAGATCTACACATGGTATTTATTGATTTAGAAAAAGCTTATGATAGGGTACCAAGAGAAATTATATGGAGAATTCTAGAAAAGAGAGGCGTTAGCGTAACATATATTGACCTAATTAAAGATATGTATGAAGATGTAACGACTAGAGTGAAGACTTCAGGTGGATTGACTGAAGCATTTCCAATAAGGATAGGGTTACATCAAGGATCAGCTTTAAGTCCCTATCTTTTTACACTAATCATGGATGAACTCACTAGGCACATTCAAGATACAGTGCCATGGTGCATGTTGTTTGCAGATGATATTGTTTTGATAGATGAGACACGTGAAGGAGTAAATGCTAAACTAGAATCTTGGCGGGAAACTCTAGAAATGAAAGGTTTTAGGCTTAGTAGAGTAAAGACTGAATATATGGAATTTAAGTTTAGCAATGCTAGACGTAGTGAAACAATTGTTAAGATAGGAGATGATGAGTTGTCTAAAATCGAGAACTTTAAGTATTTAGGATCGTTCTTGCAAAGTGATGGAGGAATTGAGAGAGATGTCTTACATAGAATACAAGCAGGATGGTTGAAATGGAGATTAGCATCGGGTGTCTTATGTGATCGTAAAGTACCTCTAAAACTTAAAGGGAAGTTCTACAAAACGGCAGTTAGACCTGCTATGTTATATGGTGCTGAATGTTGGGCTATGACTCGAGCACATGAGCAAAAGATGAAAGTTGCAGAGATGAGGATGTTAAGGTGGATGTGTGGACATACGAGGATGGATAGAATAAGGAATGAGAGTATTAGAGAGAAAGTCGGAGTTGCATCTATTGAAGAAAAACTTCGGGAGACACGTTTGAGATGGTACGGACATGTACTTAGAAGACCAATAAATGCCCCTGTTAGACGATGTGAAACTATGATAAATACGCACATTAAAAGAGGGAGAGGAAGACCAAAAAAGACTTGGTTGGCAACAATAAAACAAGATAAATTTTATTTAAATCTAGATGATGATATAGTAGGGGATAGAACTCAATGGCGTAAAAGGATCCATATAGCCGACCCCACCTAGTGGGATAAGGCTTTGTTGTTGTTGTTGTTGTCAAGTTTTTCCTCATTAATTTAGAAAATAGATGACCTCGTTTGTGTTGTTGAGTTGATGTTTAAGTAGGGTTTGTTAGGACCTTATCGTTTGTTAGAGGGGGATGAATAGTAACTTTTCGATGTTGTCTTGCTATAATGGTTAGTGCGTAAGCGGAATAACAAAAACTAGAACTAACAACTAAGAAAGGCACACCGATTTACGTGATTCGGAGATGAAACTCCTACTCCATGGCTGTCCGTAAGGTGGACGATCCCGATCCTTCGATGGATGATTCCCCGGAACACCTCCGACTAGCTTTTGTTACTCTTTGTGGGTGGAGAAACCTCGCCACAATCCTTTGACACGACCTGAGCACTTGTAGGCTACTAACAGGTTTTTTTCAAGCTTGTTTCGCCAAGGAAGAACAACAAAAAAATGAGCCCTCTTAAATAGTGTTCGAGACTGTTCTAACCGTTAGTAGTCGACTGGGGCAGTCGACTGGTCTTCGCGAATTCAAATGTCACAGCCTGACGATTCGCATTCTGGTTGACACCAGTCAACTGCCCAGTCGACTGCATCAGTCGACTGATCCTCTACCAGTCGACTGATCTCTCTGTGCTCTACCTCAGTCGACTAATCAAGCATCAGTCGACTGCCACTTGGGGTTTCACTTCCCGAGTACAATTCTCTTAGCACTCGAACTCTAGTATTTCCCTTCCCGAGTACAGTTCTCTCAACATTCGAACCCTCATGACTCAGTTGACTCTTCCTTCAGCAGCTTCGACATGTTGCCTTCAAGGCCTCTTCGACTTTGGCTCTCGTCTCTCGGATGCATGCAAGCCCGCGACTTGTCTCTCATGTCATCTTTCATGTATGTCTCAAAGTCCGCTTCCTTCAGCTCATCGTCCCTACTCCAGTAGCCTCGATCTGTTGCCTTCAAGCCCTCTTCGACTTTGGCTCTCGTCCCTCAGATGCATGCAAGCTCACGACTTGTCTCTCATGCCATCCTTCACGTATGCCTTGAAGTCCGCTTCTCTCCGCTCATCGTCCCTACTTTGTCCATGGTCTCTCGGATGCATGCAAGCCCTCGGCTTGTCTCCCATGTCATCCTTTACCGGCCCCGAAGACGTCCAACTAAGTCTATGTGTATCCTGCAAACCTGTACACTCACATACACATATTAGATCAACATGAAACCCTAACTTAATCATATTGACACACACATCAAAACTCATGATCTACCCGATCAAACTTGGGCTGATTGCACCAACAGGGTTTATCGGATAAAAAATAATAAGCTAGATAATAGATGAATCTGAGGCAACCGACTCAACTTCATGACAATTTTCTATCAGGCGTCAGAGTAAATCAGGAAGCGCTCACGCGACAGGTCTAGAAGCTCGGCATACCAAGATTCGCATCTTATTTGAAGGAAAAAATTCTTATAAAATACATCGTAGTTGGGGACAAAGACGAATCTATTCATGGGCTATAACCCAACCCTACCAACCCAAAAAATAATAATAATAAGTGGAATACCTGATTCGTATGCGCTCGGCTTGCTCCCATCTACAACAGGCGTGAGGCGTGAGGCGTGCTCCTTCGACGAGACAGCGAAGGGCGAAGGACGAAGGCAAACCGCGCCACCAGGCGACGTCGGAGTGACTCCACTACATTTGCACTGCCGCACCGGCCCTTGCAGTGTTTGCATATCTTATATCTCTCCGAAGACAGTACAGGAGACCTGGACAAGTAACCCTAAATCCCTAATATTTTCTTCTTCTCCTTTCTACAGTAACATGTTCGCAATCGCCTCCCGACTCCCGTTGTCGTGGTCGTCGTCGAGTAGCCAAAGCATGTTGCGCCTTTGCTGGCTCGCTGCCAAAGCATCGCGTGTTGTGTTGTAAGCGTTGGCGTTGCACCGTTGCCATATTGGTTTTGCCGTTTTGGTGTTTTCCCAAATTAAGCATAGGCTAATTTGCTTCACAAATCACAATGATTTATAATATATTTTTTTATTGGTTGTCATTATTTACATCACTTAGAAAATCATATTACAATAGCACTATTACTGCATTTGATTTTATTAATATTTTCAATTCTATTGCTTTTAACTTTTAGTATTTTATCGTAGAGTAAGATTATAATTTATATTTTATCTCGAGCACATTGTACATTGAGTCATTGGTAAAATATTACTTATTTATTTATTTGATTATTTATTTAAGGATTTAATTTGAATTATTTCAAGATGGAATATCAATTTACTGTAAAGAAAGGAAAAACATTAATATCATCTTTCTTTAAAAAGAGAGATCCTGAAACTAGTGGAAGCACTTCAATTTCTACTGCAATGGAAAATCAATCCATTCCTTGTATTCAAATTCCTTTAATTTCTTCTCCAAGCGAAGACCATCGATCATCCTCTGCTTGTATTGAACGAGATCCGAGAAAAAGAAAATAAATATGTGAATATCCTATTAATATACGAGAAAAGATAAGACGTTCTTATCTAAGGATGAGGCCATATCAACCAGATATGTTGGAGTATCCGTCAACAAAATTTGGAAGTCAAAATCGTCGGTTTCAGAAAAAATGATTCCAGAAATTTCATTGGTTGGACACTTTCAACAAATAAGGCATATTATTTTTATTGTTTTCTTTTTCTGAATGATATTAATTCATCTAATATCTTAGCACTAGTCAACGAAGGATTTGACAATTTGAAAAGGGTAAACTAAGGAAAAACATGTGCATTTCTTACCCATATTAGTTCTCAGCTTCTTCGCCTCATACTAAGTGTGAGAAAAAGGCTTAAAATTTGATGAGACCATCTCAATATATTGATAATGTGATGCATGTTCAAGCTAAAGAGGAAAAAGAGAAAAATCATTTACATTTGAAGACATCAATTATCACTGTTCGCTGGTTAGCACTTCAAGGTTATGCCTTTAGAGGTAACGATAAATCTTTATCTTCATCTAATCGTGGGAATTTTCTTGAATTGGTGAAGACTTTTGCAAATATGAGTACGAAAATTGATGAAGTTGTACTCAAGAATGCTCCAAAAAATGCCCAATATATCGCTCCTGAACTTCAGAAAGAGATTTTATATATTATGGCCAATAGAGTACGACAGATGATTCGTGAAGAAGTTAGAGATAAATTTTTCTGTGTTCTTGTTGATGAAGCATGAGATATATCTAAACGGGAGCAAATGACCATTATCTTGAGGAACAATCATGGGATTTTGACAGAAAAATTTTTGCTATCAAAAGTGTTAGTAACACTACCTCATTGAATTTGAAAAAAGAAATATCAAATGTTTTTGTTCATCATGGCCTACAAGTTAAAAAAAAATAAGAGGTCAAAGATACGATGGTGCTAGCAATATGCGTGGTGTGTGGAATGGACTTCAAGCATTGTTTCTCAAAAATTGTCCTTATGCATACTATGTCCACTGTTTTGCTCATCGACTACAATTAACATTGGTTCCTGCAACCAAGGATGTCAGTGTTATTTGGGAATTCTTTTCTCATTTGGATAATATTGTCAATATTATCACTTCTTCTACTAAGCGCATTGCTGAATTACATACTGCACAAAGAAATGAAATCGAACATATGTTGGGAATTGGAGAACGTGATTCTGGAAGTGGGACCAATTACATTGGTAATTTACAACGAGCAGGAGCTACTCGTTGGAGTTCTCACTATGACTCAGTAAAAAGCTTGTAGGCATGTATGTTGCAACTTGTAAGACTATTCTCCAAATGGAAGAGCTAAGGCTGAAGTTCAAGAAATTTACAAAAACATGGCAAACTTTGAATTTGTGTTCATTTTGCACTTAATGCATAAAATTATATATAAGAACAACAGATACTGTTTATCAAATTCTTCAAAGAAAATCTCAAGACATTTTTACTGCTATTAATTTGTCTCTACGACCAAAACCATCCTTCAAGAACTTAGAGAATACGGATGGGAAGAATTTCTTCATGAAGTGAAAGTCTTTTATTCTAGAAATGAAATTGATGTGCCTGACCTTGATTGCCTATATAAGATCGGTCGTTCTCATCATCAAATTACAGTTGAGCATCATTATCACTTTAATGTTTTTAATGTAGCAATAGATTACGTCTTGATGGACTTAATACTCAATCCAATGAGTCATCAGTGGAACTTCTTTCTCTTAGTACAACTTTAGATCCTAAAAATTCATTTGACTCAATTAACAGTGATGATATTTGCAAACTTGCAAAGAAGTTTTATCCTAAAGATTTCCCAAATCAAGACATCATTTCTTTGGAATATGAATTGGTATATTATAAACTTGATGTGATGCAAAATTTGAAGGTTTCTACTCTCGTTGAGTTGTGTCAGCAATTGACTGAGAGTGTGCGGTCAAAGGTTTATATTATGTTGACTAGATTGATTCTTCTTGTTTTGACATTACCGATTTCTATGACCACTACTGAGCGAGCCTTTTCAGCAATGAAGCATGTGATAATGACACTTCGAAATAAAATAGAGGATGATTTTCTTCAAGATTATTTGACACTCCATATTGAACGAGATTTAGCTATATATATATATAGAATTTTATATTTTAAAATCTTATAAGGCATAACTTTGTTAAACAATATAATATAATAACTTTTTTTTGTTATATATCTACAGAATTCTTTTTACATTTTTAATAATATATAATTTATAATTTATTGCATTCAGTTAAGCCCTCCTCTCTCCCTAAGTGTAATTCCTGAATCCGTCCTTGGTTGGGATCAAATAGAGCTTATCGATTCTATAAAATATTGGGTTATGATACACACAGTGAAATTAAATATCATAGTGAAAAATTTGACCGTTAATCGTTGGTACGTCCGACGTTCGATCGTCGATCGGACACCATCGACGGCCTCTGACCGTCGCCCCGAACCAAACTATACCCTAGGGGGCACGGTGAACCCATCGTGGATCGCTGTAATTGCGATATCGCATCATTTATCGTTGATTTCAATGGATTCACTGTTATCGGTGATCTCGATAGGTTCATTGTCTCTCAAGATATAGTTTGATTCGGGATGACGATCGAAGGTAGTTGATAGCGTCCGATCGATGATCGAATGTCAGACGTGCCGTCGATTGACGATTAAATTCTTCACTGAATATTTACTTTCACCGTTCAAATCATTATTTTAGATTATCTCTTGCTCTTATTTAAGAACATCGTTTTTTATCATCGATCTGTTAGAGTAGGTAGAGAATGACTTCACTTTTAGCTAATAAAATTTGTTAAATAAATTCAAAATATAATTATACATCTTCTAAAATGTATGGGAAAAAAATGACAATACTACATTCAAAATATAATTCATACACGTTATAAAGTGGATCTCTAATAATTACTAATAAGGAAAATTAATGAAATAGCGTTCCTGATTAATTATCTAAGGGACGACGAGACGTGCACTGCACTTTTGGCTGTCAACCTTCAGTTGTAACCTAATTAATTCGAATCGTATAGGGATTTGCCCATTTGCTAGAAGTTATTTTTTTTTAATTTTTTAGTTGTATCAATTTATGGATTAATTTTAGGGATAATTAGTTTGGCAGCGCAGATATTTCATATCTATTCTTAAGATAAATCGAAAAACATTCCTTAACAGAAGATGCAGACGTGCATCATGAGATGACCTGGGCTGCTAAAAGTTAATTTAAACTCCTTAGAAAAAAAAAATCCAAAAGTACATCTCATTATTATAACAAAAATATAGTTACGCTAATTTCATATAAGAATGATAATAGATCGAGTTTAAGTAATATTTTAAGGAAGTGTTTGATTTATTTCGTTTTTTATTTTTTAGAAAATTATATTTTTTTATTTTCTAGAAAATAATTTTATTTTATTCTTTAATTTTTAAAAAAAATTATATTTTTTTCTAAAAAATAAGTCTGAAAAATATAAACCAAATACGTATTCTGAAAAATCATATTTTTTATGAAAAATAAAAATGGAAAACAAATGCACCATAGCCTATTCTTCATATCCATATCTATGAAATATCAGATATTCATCCTCGTACTCATATACCGATTAAAAAATCGAATATCATTTATAATAATAAACTTTCTTATTAATTTCTATTTAATTATTATAATTCAAAAATATATTAAAATTAATATCATATTAAATATATATATATATAATTAAAAAAATAAATTAAATATCAATATAATAAACTTTTAACATCAATAGAAATCATTAGTGAGTTTAAGAAAAAAATTATTATATATATATATATATTATTTAATTAGATACTCGAGTCAGATATTAAATATTAATAATTTTTTTTATATCCTTTTCTATTCGAATCAAATGTCGAATCCTCTATTCGGATCTGAAAAATTATCATCACTAATTTCAAACGTCAAATGTATTTTTATTCTAACATTGTCATAAATATAAGATATAAATTTTTTTTTTTTGATAACTATTACATAGATAGAAAAGTGCTACATGTCTGCAGAAATATAATATGTTTAAGATGTCGCGGGTATAATCATATCATACGGTTCGTAAATTTATAAAATTAAGGAAGTCGAATGTAAGTGAGATTTATTAATTTACTCCTTTTCAATAATAAAAAATAATAATGAATCAGACAGCAGACAAATTGAATCTGGGGTGACCGGCTTTGCCCCATAAAAGTTTTCCATCGATCATCAAAATAAATCGGAAAGTGCTCGCGATGAACAGTCTAGAAGCCCAACGTCCTTTTTAATAATAGAATATAGTCGCTATTCGTGGGGCCATCAAATTGATAGATTTGACTTTTTACATAATACAATATGTGTAAATGTCTCAAATTATAGTTGAATTAATTATCATATGATATATTTATAAAAATAAATAAGAATTAATTTTGAATAAAATTGGAGAAAATATTTTTTTCATGTGATGGACTGTTAGATTTCCTAATTTAACCTCTTTATAAATAAATGCGAGGTCGATCGTACGGAGCTACCTGATCAGTCATCCTTTATTTTTACCGCTCCTACCATTGACTCGCGGCAATTATGCAGTGGTAGTCCTCTACTGATTACTATTGTTTTTCCTCAATTGTTTTTGGATAATAAAAGATCGAATTTTAATTTCAATATATTAATGAATATTTTTTTTAATACACAGTTCGACTTAAGAGCATTTTCTAAATTTATTTTGATGAATAATAAATTTTTTTATGAAATCAAATTAATCAATCTAATACTAGTTAAAAAACAATGTCATTAATAGAGTGAAACCCCTATTTAACAGGTGTTATCATTTCAAAATTTAAGAGTTAAAATTTAATAAAATTATTATATCTATTTTTCTTATACGTTAGTCACAGGACTAGTAATCACAAGCATGACTACCTGGGCTATATAAAGCAAATTTTCTATAGGAGAGAAAAAGGACCTAGTCCGAGTTGACGACAATATCGACGTCAAAGGCTAGCCCAGGTTGATGACATCGATGTCGTTCGTAGCCCACAGCCCGGGTAGGTCATCCGAGTTAGCTCCGCTATTACTAATAATTCCTATAATTTATCTTATTTATATTGATCATAAATTAATAAGGATATAAAAGGCGAACGAATTATCTTTTCCTACCTAGAAACCCGTTCGACAAGCAATAGCGTTTGCCTGACCTCGTGGTCTTGACGGTTTCCAAAGACCGATTCTTGCACCAAATCGATTAACAAAACCTTTCCGTGTTTGAATAATTCGGTAGGTTATTGAATTTGGGAATATCTTTTTATGTTTCCATTACTTGTTTGACATGCAAAAGTATTGATGTCGACCTAATAAAGCTTTTCAAGGTCAACGGTCCCCTAGATTTTTCAAATGGATGACAAGGTCAAACAAACATCTCTTTCTCTATATCGAGATAATCTTTTATGCCGGCATAATTAAAATAGCTATACGTGAACATGCTCTCACGAATTAACACAGTTATTATATATATATATATATATATATATATATATATATATATATATATATATATATATATATATATATATATATATATATATATTACTAAAATACGTCAAGGGATCAATTCTTAACATGTGTGATGTATTTCACACATCATGAGCCATGTGACTACCCAGGCAAATGATAATTGTACCGAATGAATTTCTTTATTTGTAAATTTTCCCTTCTAAATTGCATGAAACAACTTCGAAGAGCCCCGTAATAAAGATTGAACAAAGATAGATGGATTGACACCTATCCTAAATTTCCAATGCAATATTAAAGATTATATATATTAATTAAAAATTAGGCCCTTTAAAAAAAATTGTCAAAAAGCAAACCCTATTATATTTTTTATATTAAAATGGTCTTTTTCGTAGCGAGTAATTACTAAGTATAAAATTATATAAAGTACTTATATATATATATATATATATATAATTATTTATCAATATTATTTATTATTGATAAAATTATTTTAAAAATATTAAAATTATTATAAAAAATCAAAATCACTTTAAATGATTATGATAATGGTTGTAATGGTAAATAATGACTACTATAATAATTTTATGTTTTCAAAAAAATAATTTTACCTAAATTTTAATAATTTTATAAAAAATAGTATATATTAGATATCACCAAAAAATAGTATAACTAAATTAATTTTGATCAAAACCCACTGACTGATGGACCTCCCATATCTGGATTTCTGAAAACTCCATATGAATAGAGAGGTTAGAGGTAGAAGATGATGTTTTAGGTGTCCAACTATTTATATATTAGATATCACCAATGCAATATATAGGAGTAGTTTAGAAATATCAGTGGGTTTTGACCAAAACCCACTGATGGACCTACCATATCTGGATTTTTGAAAACTTCATATGAATAGAGAGGGTAGAGGTAGGAGATGATGTTTTAGGTGTCCAAACATCTATATATTAGATATCACCAATGAAATAGGAGTAGTTTAGAAATATCAGTGGGTTTTGACCATAACCCACTGATGGACCTCCCATATCTGGATTTCTGAAAACTACATATGAATAGAGAGGTTAGAGGTAGGAGATGATGTTTTAGGTGTCCAAACATCTATATATTAGATATCACCAATGTAATAGGAGTAGTTTTGTCATATTAGTGGGTTTTGACCAAAATCCACTGATGGACATCACATCAATGTTCAGGCACTCCTAGCGTAAATTCAGACCCTGCGTTTTAATCTGAAATTAAGTGTTTTGATAGGTTTTTTTATATATTAATATATTTTTAAAATAGAAAAAAATTTGAGTCCACGTTAGACCTGAATCAAAAAATTTCAGGCCCAACGTGGGTCTGAAATAAAAAATTTCAGGCCACGCTGGGCCTGAAATATTTTCAATTCAAGCCTAGCGTGGGCCTGAAATAAAAATATTTCAGGCCCAACATGGGCCAGCACGCTTTTTTTTTATTTCAGTGTTTTTTTTCAAATTTTTTTATATTTTAATATATTTTTAAATATTATTTAATATATTAATTTCTATTAATCAAATATAAAAATCATTTATTTATATTTTTAAATTGCTTTTTTTTTATTGATTTCAGTCCACGCTTTTTGTTTTCAATTTTTTTTTATATATTAATATATTTATTAAATATTATTTAATATATTAATTTTTATTAATCAAATATAAAATCATTTATTTATATTTTTAAATCACATTGGGCCAGATATTTTTTAACTGAAATATTTTTATGATTTTTATCTTATGTTTTTAGCGCCGATTTCATTATATATTATTTTAAAATAAAAGTCTGAAAAAGCATCTGTAGACGTCTCGAAATTTGTTACTGAGAGAGAAAAAGAGAAAGACAGTAGTTAGAAGGAGGAGTATAAGAGGAAGTTCACATAAAGACATGCGCCTTTTGGTAAAATAGAAATCATGGTACGCGAATTGGTAATTTCTAATTCTTAGGTACGCCCTTTGGTAAATTGCTATATATATATATATATATATATGGCAGGCTTGGCTTACGGAAGTGGCATTCACAAGCCGAGTCTGCTACATATGATAATTGTATATGAGCAATATTATCCTAAGAATCTTACCGCATACACCCCGTATACATGGATCAGGAGTGTTCAAAGAAGGAAGTAGAGGAGAAGTTGATCAACATTAGCAAACAACCATCTACTAAATCTGATGTTTTGTTGTGTCAACTTATTATTTTATATTTTTTTTATATACGTGTTATTTACTAGTAGTAGTATATCTAGACTACCAGTAAAATCAATACTTGATTGTGTAAATAATTTCAAAAATATAGGTAAATATACTTGGTGTAAAGCTGTATATGACCATATGACCCCATAGGTGTAGGGCATTGGTGTGATGCTCTCATTAAGGTCCAAACCACTTGGTCTTGAGGGAAATTAAACTTCAATGCTGAAAGGATTTATACCCTTACTTGTTGTAAGTTATTAAATTGTACTGTAACTTCAATGATTCAAAATTTATGACCATACTTACTGTATTGCAAATTTAGATGTGTGAATATGTTAAAATCATAGAGACATACAAGAACTTTGCCCTTCCAAGAATTGGCCGATAAAACTAAACAATCTCACTTGTATCCACAATAAAGACGATCATTGTCGAGCTACCTTCATCAAAAATATTAGCAACTTTGGTTCCATCAGATTTAGAGGAACATCTATAATCAACTGATTTCTTAACAAATGTGAAAGAGTAAATTGATTATCCAATTGCATAGAAGTTTGTTAATGTGTCTTTTCCTGAATAAGGAGGGGATGTTCAGGAGCATGTAACAGATAATGTTCAGGAGGGCCATCTAGCAAAGCATGTTTAGGAACAAGTTGTAGAGAATGTTCAAGAGCAAGTTGAATGTCAATACTACAAAGTAAAAGATGTTCAACTTGCTAAGATATAAACTTGGGCAATTTACCAAAGGGCGTATCCAACTATTCGTAATTACCGAAAGGAGTACCATGGTTTCTATTATACCAAAGGGCGCATCCCATATAGTGAAGTTACTTTTATACCCCTCCCGCCAAAGAATGACTTTATCAAACACAGTTTCGAGACAACCGAACCACTTTATCAATAAAATATTAATTTGTGGTTCGGATGGGTAGCAGTCGAATTTTTCTCAGCCAATATATATATGTGAAATGATTTGCACAAGTCGAATGATCACGAATGTACGTATATATTGCTTCCTTGCACAACTCGATTCATCACCAAAGCACTTGAGGAAAATAGGTTGTCGAAGGAGAAAAAGGAAGCAACAAAATAGGTTGTCGAAGGAGAAAAAGGAAGCAACAAAATAGGTTGTCGAAGGAGAAAAAGGAAGCAACAGATTGGTAACTAAGAGAAATAGGAATGTACGTATGATTGTCTTCTTTGATATGGTATCAGATATAGTTTTAATCAAGTTAAACTCTTTCTACTATTTTAATTTTGGAGGAGGCTTAGGGTGATATGCATTACATGATATCAGGCCCTGAGAGTGCATGATGTCATTAGATTTCAGGCAATAGGAGAGGCTGTAAAATTTTGTTTCAGGCCCTCGGAGGGACTGAAATAAAAGAAATTCAGGCCCTCCCAGGACCTGGCCTGAATTTATTTTATTTCAGATCCAGGGAGGGGCTGAAATCAAATGATTTCAGGCCCTCCCTGGGCCTGAAATGTAATTATTCAGGCCCGGAGTGGGCCTGAAAGGAAATGATTTCAGGCCCTGCCTGGGCCTGAAATAATTTTATTTCAGGCCCGAACTGGGCCTGAAATAAAATGATTTCAGGCCCTGGTAGGGCCTGAAATCAAATCCCTGGGCCTGAATCAAATGATTTCAGGCCCTCAGGGGCTCCTAGGGCCTTTATTATCAATTTCAAAGTTTGATAAAGTTATATGTAATTTTTTTCAGGGTTGATAATGTTGTTGACGAAATTCTCTCTGAGATATGGAATACTCTTGATGATAATGTGGCTACGGGGAAAGGATTAGAAATAACTAGTAATAATATTCCATTATGTTCCCAGTATGGTGATGATAGCATTACAAGGAATTTGGCAATTGATCTAAATGAAGAAGCAAATAATTTAGAAGATGAGGGTTTGAATTCTTCTACAAGAGTAGTTGAAATATTTCAGCCAACCTGGAGTGGGGAGGAAGAAATTGAAATCCGGAATGCAGAAGAATTTGTACCCAGTACAAGTGTACTAGAATTCCAAGCTGATGATATGCAGGTTGAGCAATATGAATTCCCCCCAGATCAGTACAGTGACCTAGAGGAGGAGTTTCCATTAGCTGAAGATCCATATATTTTGAATTCTCGATTGCTTGCTGGGCCAATTCGAGAGCTAGAGGCAAGAGATGAGCATGAATTTTTTGTGGGGCAGATATTTCCATCTAGAGAAGAATTCAAGAATGCACTTGTTAAACATGCGATGGTTAAGCATATGAGATATAACCCAGTTGACACCCGGAAAAACAGAGTTAAAGCAGTGTGTTTTAACCAACCATGTACATGGAGAGTAGTAGGAAGGGGGGAAGTAGAGTTCACTGTTACAAAATATATAAAGGAACACCAATGTCGAAGTGTTAGGGAAAGTGCTGATCATCATGCATGCTCTTCATCATTTGTTGCTTCTTTTGTTGAAGAGCAATTTCTTCATAATGAACAATACAAACCAAGTATGATTATTTCAGATATTAAAGCTAGATTTGGAGTGACGATATCATACAGAAAAGCATACATAGCTAGGGAGAAAGCATTGAAAAAGGTTGTTGGAGATTATGATGAGGCATACAGAGATCTCCCACAATATCTGCGTGAGTTAAGAGCTAGAGATCCTGAAACTTATGTGGCACTATGCACGAATGGTGACAATCAGTTCCAGAGGTGTTTTTGGGCTTTTGGTGCTTGCCGAAGGGTGTTCAGGTCTTATTTGCGTAGAATTATCGGAATTGATGCGACACACCTAAGAGGAAAGTATCCAGGAGTATTGTTGATTGCAACGGCGATTGATGGTAATGACAATGTTCTCCCAGTTGCCTTTGCAATAGCTGAAGTAGAATGTGGGTCTGCTTGGGAGTGGTTTTTGGATCATACAAAGAGGTTCTTTGCTGTTGATGATCACTCACTCACCATAGTATCAGATAGACATCGGGGCATTATATCAGCAGTCAGAAAAGTATTCACAAACGCGCATCATGCTTTTTGTTGCCACCACATGTCTTGTAATATGGTAACTGATACTGGAAGTAGGGCTGGTGTAGGTTTGTTTTGGGCAGCAGCACGAGCCAACACAACACTTCAATATGATATGATAATGCAGACAATGCTCGAAAAACATCCAGATGCTCATAAGTGGCTTCAGAACATTGACCCTAAAAGGTGGGCAAATGCACACTTTACTGGGAGAAGGTACAGAATGCTTACCACGAATTGTGTGGAGAGCTTGAATGCTTTGTTTAAGTCTACACGTGAGCTTCCCATAAATAGGTTAATTGATAATACAAGAAGAAAGGTAGCTCAATGGTTCTATAACCGTAGAGAGGAAGTTTCCAAATGGCATGTTGCTTTGACACCTCATGCTACAAAAGAAATGGAATCAAGGAGAGAGAAAGCTAGAGCTTATAAGGTTCACCCTTACTCTCAATCAGAAATGGAGGTAGAAACATGGGGCACTTCATACATTGTTGATTTGGAAAAAAACTTTTGTCATTGTGGGGAGTTTCAAATTTCAGGACTCCCTTGCTCACATGCTATAGCTGTAATAGTTCACAGGAATATCGATACACTCCGATATTGTGAGCATTATTTTTATTCTGAAACTTGGAAGTGGGTTTACATGGATCGTATTTACCCTTGTAGAAGCAAGCAGTTTTGGCCTAGTGGAGTAAACAATATTACAGTTCGATGTCCCCGTAGCCTTGTGCAGCCTGGTAGACGAAAGAAGGCACGGATTGAGTCAAGACACAATGGCAAGGTGAAACTTAAATGCAGCCGGTGCAAACAACTTGGCCATAATAAAAGGACATGTAGAATGCCGCCAGGCCCAAGGTCTTGAGTTAATTGGTTTATGAATTGCTGAAATTTTCTGATGGAAGTGTTTATTTTGTAAGGAGGATAACTGAATGTATAGTATTCTTTAAAAAAACCAGTTGTTAATGTTGTGACTTATAGAAGTATTTCAATATTATGATACATTTTACCTTGTGTTATAAGCAGAATATATCAGAATCGAAGTCGTATCATTTGTAAACCCAAAATAATGTTATTTCAGGAACTTGAAGTCCTGAAGTCCTGTGTTTTCTGAAAATCTGTTGTTTAACCCCCTCTGATTTTTGCTTTGTTAAATGAGTGTTGTGTGCCAACTGATACTGTATCAACACAGTTGTGTGCCAACTGAAAAATAGCATATCCTAGCTAAAATACCAATAATTAGGTAAAGTCTGAGAACTGATAATGAGGTTTGAAAAATCCAAATATGCTAGGTCCATCATACAAACCTCCTGATGTGCCAAATTTTGATAATATGAGGTTTTGATGTGAATGGAATTCAATTGTGGTGTGCAATGTGTATTTAGGTACTCTCCTTCTTGTTTATTTTTTAAAAATGTGGTCACAACATGTTCATTTATTTAAAAGATTGGCGTATAAAAATTTAATCATACTGTAAATAATTTTTTTGCAACCAGAGGCGTGGGCCTGAAATGATAGCATTTCAGGCCCAGTGTGGGCCTGAAATAACTCTTTTCAGTCCCAGATGGGGCCTGAAATAATATCATTTCAGGCCCTTCTTGGGCCTGAAATACTAGCATTTCAGGCCCAGTGTGGGCCTGAAATAAATCATTTCAGGCCCCCTCTGGGCCTGAAATAATGTCATTTCAGGTCCACCGTGGGCCTGAAATCAAAATACTTCCCTAAAAAATTATTGATGTAATTGACAACAATTACAATTTAAAGATTACTGATAATGGTTTTTCAGAAATCCATATATGGGAGGTCCATCAGTGGGTTTTGAGCAAAACCCACTGATGGAACTAAACTAGCCCTATAGCTTTTGACAAATTTATAATTTGATGTTTCCGACACCTAAAATACTTTCTAGAACCTCAACCCTACCTACTGATAATGGGATTTTCAGAAATCCAGATATGAGAGGTCCATCAGTGGGTTTTGAGCAAAACCCACTGATGGAACTAAACTAGCCCTATAGCTTTTGACAAATTTATAATTTGATGTTTCCGACACCTAAAATACTTTCTAGAACCTCAACCCTACCTACTGATAATGGGATTTTCAGAAATCCAGATATGGGAGGTCCATCAGTGGGTTTTGAGCAAAACCCACTGATGGACCTCCCATATATGGATTTCTGAAAAACCATTATCAGTAGTTAGGGTTCAGGTTGGAGAATGTAGATTAGGTGTCCGAAACCTCAAATTATAATTTTGTTCAAAGTTATAGGTCTAGTTTAGTTCCATCAGTGGATTTTGCTGACCTCCCATATTTGGATTTCTACAAAACCATTATCAGTAGTTAGGGGTGAGGTTTTGAGAAAGTATTTTAGTAGGGATAAAATATGTAATCCAACTTGGGGGAAGAGGTCAAAATATTATATGGTTAAGGGTGGTCCTCAAATAATATTTAATTCAGGCCCACTGTGGGCCTGAAATGTTTTTATTTCAGGTCCAAGGTGGGCCTGAAATAAATGTATTTCAGGCCCACTATGGGCCTGAAATAAATGTATTTCAGGCCCACTATGGGCCTGAAATATCTTTATTTCAGGCCCACCTGGGGCCTGAAATATCTTTATTTCAGGCCCACGTGGGCCTGAAATAAAGTTATTTCAGGCCCAACGTGGGCCTGAAATAAAGATATTTCAGGCCCGAGGTGGGCCTGAAATAAAGCTATAGGTTGGAGAAAGTAGGGATGAGGTTGGAGAAAGTATTTTAGGTTGGAGAAAGTATTATCAACAGTTAGGGATGAGGTTGGAGAAAGTATTTTAGGTGTCCATAACCTCAAATTTATATTTTTTCCAAAGCTATAGGTGTAGTTTAGTTCCATCAGTGGGTTTTGCTCAAAACCCACTGATGGTCCTCCCATATCTGGATTTCTGAAAATATATTATCAGTAGTTAGGGTTGACATGCTAGAAACTATTTTAGGTCTCAGAAACCTCAAATTATATATTTGTCAAAAGCTATTGGGCTAGTTTAGTTCCATCAGTGGGTTTTGAGCAAAACCCACTGATGGACCTCCCATATATGGATTTCTGAAAAACCATTATCAGTAGTTAGGGTTCAGGTTGGAGAATGTAGATTAGGTGTCCGAAACCTCAAATTATAATTTTGTTCAAAGTTATAGGTCTAGTTTAGTTCCATCAGTGGATTTTGCTGACCTCCCATATTTGGATTTCTACAAAACCATTATCAGTAGTTAGGGGTGAGGTTTTGAGAAAGTATTTTAGTAGGGATAAAATATGTAATCCAACTTGGGGGAAGAGGTCAAAATATTATATGGTTAAGGGTAGTCCTCAAATAATATTTAATTCATGCCCACTGTGGGCCTGAAATGTTTTTATTTCAGGTCCACTATGGGCCTGAAATAAATGTATTTCAGGCCCACTATGGGCCTGAAATATCTTTATTTCAGGCCCACCTGGGGCCTGAAATAAAGTTATTTCAGGCCCAACGTGGGCCTGAAATAAAGATATTTCAGGCCCGAGGTGGGCCTGAAATAAAGCTATAGGTTGGAGAAAGTAGGGATGAGGTTGGAGAAAGTATTTTAGGTTGGAGAAAGTATTATCAACAGTTAGGGATGAGGTTGGAGAAAGTATTTTAGGTGTCCATAACCTCAAATTTATATTTTTTCCAAAGCTATAGGTGTAGTTTAGTTCCATCAGTGGGTTTTGCTCAAAACCCACTGATGGTCCTCCCATATCTGGATTTCTGAAAATATATTATCAGTAGTTAGGGTTGACATGCTAGAAACTATTTTAGGTCTCAGAAACCTCAAATTATATATTTGTCAAAAGCTATTGGGCTAGTTTAGTTCCATCAGTGGGTTTTGAGCAAAACCCACTGATGGACCTCCCATATCTGGATTTCTGAAAATCCATTATCAGTAGTTAGGGATTAGGTTCTAGAAAGTATTTTAGGTATCAGAAATATCAAATTATAATTTTTTTCCAAACCTATAGGTGTAGTTTAGTTCCATCAGTGGGTTTTGAGCAAAACCCACTGATGGACCTCCCATATCTGGATTTCTAAAAATCCATTATCAGTAGTTAGGGTTGAGGTTCTAGAAAGTATTTTAGGTGTCGGAAACATCAAATTATAATTTTTTCCAAACCTATAGGTGTAGTTTAGTTTCATTAGTGGGTTTTGCTCAAAACCCACTGATGGTCCTCCCATATCTGGATTTCTGAAAATCCATTATCAGTAGTTAGGGTTGAGGTTCTAGAAAGTATTTTAGGTGTCGGAAACATCAAATTATAATTTTTTCCAAACCTATAGGTGTAGTTTAGTTCCATCAGTGGGTTTTGCTCAAAACCCACTGATGGTCCTCCCATATCTGGATTTCTGAAAATATATTATCAGTAGTTAGGGTTGACATGCTAGAAACTATTTTAGATCTCAGAAACCTCAAATTATATATTTGTCAAAAGCTATTGGGCTAGTTTAGTTCCATCAGTGGGTTTTGAGCAAAACCCACTGATGGACCTCCCATATCTGGATTTCTGAAAATCCATTATCAGTAGTTAGTGGATTTAGGTTCAGAATTTTTTTTTTTTTTTTTTTTTATGTTTTATGTATTATCTGATTCGAAATCAATAGTTTAGGGTAGGTCTAGAAAGTTTTTAGGTGTCGAAAATAATTATAATTTTTTTCCAAACCTATAGGTGTAGTTTAGTTCCATCAGTGGGTTTGAGCAAAAC